>CM061532.1:50931158-51463810 GCA_030545055.2 Neoaliturus tenellus
ACCATATCTGTATCTATTTTCAAATTTTCACTTGAAATTTAAAGGCTATGAAGGTAAATGTGGTTAGTTTAGTATGTTTTTATGTGAATTTACTTATCTTTATAAGGAGGAAACAAACAACCCAACCGGGAACCAGAAAAGTTGAAAAGGTCGAAGGTGCCTTTAATAAGGTAATTGTGTTATGCAATATTGTTGGGTAAGAAGCAGTTTCGCACGAGCAGCTCATTCCATCTCTCTCTATCTCTCTCCATCTTCCTTCGACTCGTGACCCTATATTGATTCGCTCTCCGTTCTCTTTGCCCACCGGAACCAAAACTCTCTTCCTGTACGGTACTCCAATCCGGCGCCCATTTCCGGTTTGCCATTCATACTTTCAAAACAATCCGATTCATCACGAATCACTCAGTAGGCCTAATATCTTGATCACGGACGGCTTGCGGAGGTTAAAGAGCCTTTTAGAGCATGGAATTGAATGGGGAACGAATTTAAAGATATGGCCATAGTACTGTATAAATGGTCCACAAAATAAAAACTAATTGTCATAAATAGGACGAAAAAATCATATTTATATAATTTGTAAAATTGTTTCTGTGCCAAGTACTAATAATATTCGTATGGCAAATTCCACCCTTAAATATTTTGTGCATACATTACTTTGACATATTCTACAATAATCTACGATATAATTCTCGTTCAAATAATTTCCTAAATAACATCATAAAAATATATAAAAGAACATCACTTTTGCTAAAATGTTTTATAGATCATAATAAGGCACAAAATCAATATAACGGGCTATTTTAAGTATAAACTATTTAGATTCGTCAAAATGAAATTACACCTGCAGTCAGAATATGTACCCGCGTGAATATACGTCGTTCTAGCGTATAAAATTGGTCATCTTAGGTTAGGTGGGTTTTTCGAATACACAGTCTAGTTTTCTTAATCTACGATATTAGGAGTTATTTACATAAATAGAAATAGATCTTATATACAACAATGGGTCGGATAGGAGCTCGGAAAGGCAAAGTGTCCCTTGCAAAAAAATAAAGAGTATCTTCGATAGTATATTAGTTTTTTTCTAATGTTTAAGAATTTCTTTTAAATGATTTATGATGAAGTCTCGACCGACTGCCAAAGATCACACACAAATAGGTCGAGCTGACAGTCGCAACAGGCGCCAATACCTCGTCTGATAAGTCGGTTCTGGCCTCGTTTCCAGCGGCTGTCTCGGTTTGCTTCCATAATTAGCCTCCTTTCCTAACAGATCGAGTGTTAAAATGAGGTACTCTCGGGGGGTGGTGATCTAGTTAGAAAGAATATTTGTTTAAGGCTCTTTAGAAATTTGGTTCGGATTTTGTGTAGAACATAATTGTTTGCAGGCCGTAATGGCATGTCAAAATAGCTTGTCAATTGATTATCAACATAGAAAATACTAAAAAAAAATTCATAAACTCATACCTACTACTGTAAACTCTGTTATATTTCTTGCATTTTCGGGCTTTAGTTGTGGACTTATACTATTTTTTATACTTTAATCCGTTACCGTTTAAATTTAAGGAGACACTTTGCCAAATCATAAACAACAATACAAACAGCAACATCGTTAAAAGGACTCCTAGTGACTCAACAATAACAAATCATACCTAGAAAACAAAGAAAACAGGTTCGAGAAGAATATAAATTTCTGTACAAACAACTAAAGACAATCTTATCTAGTCTTTTTCTTGCACTGTTTCGCGAGTTTCCGCCGCTTGAGGATCATCTCGTAGAGCGCCTCCATGCCCTCGTGGAGGCCGTCGCCGGTGATGGCGCAGGCGGGCTGGACGTGCCACATGTGGGTGCAGGAGGTCGACCCCCCCAGCTCGTGGAGGCCCAGCAGCTTCTCCAGCTCCTTGGGCTCCCTCGCGCCCGGCAGGTCCTGCTTGTTGGCCAGGATCAGGATCGGCACTCCCGTGTTCTCCGGAGACCTCGCCGTCCTCACCAACTCCATCTTGGCCTCTTCCATCCTCTCGACGTCCACCGAGTCCAGCACAAACACTATACCGTCGGTACACCTGGTGTACGACTTCCACAACGGTCGGAGCTTCTCCTGTCCACCCACGTCCCACACTAGGAAGCTGATGCCTTTCGCTCTCCCCAGAGTCCCTTTGACCTTCTCGCAGTTGAACCCTATGGTCGGCACCGTGTTGAGGTACTGATCAAACTTGAGGCGGTACAGCGCCGTCGTCTTGCCGGCGCTGTCCAACCCCAGCATGACGACGTGGAGGGTGGCCTGCGTCGACGGCAGGGAGTCCAGGAAGGAGGAGTTCTTGCCCATGTTGGCTCCCATGTCCCGCGCTCGGCTCTCACATCACTGCAACACAAAACAGGTGGGATTAGATGTGAAGGAAATGATGGGTAACAGGCAAGATTGCATGCAAGTTTACCGAACAAAACACAATGCAGTTTCCTCATATATAAGAGAGAAACAGTCAGTAGGGAAGCTGTCAAATTAAACTCTAGAGGTATACGATTGCGAGGCCTTCTGGCAGGTTACTTTCGTTGTTATACTTTCTCCACGGTTAAACTTAAAAATTATAATATTTAGTTTATATGATCACTGATCAGTTTTTACAAAAAAAGTTGCCTGCAAGACGATTTCAAAATCCGTCTCGCAGGCCGCAGGTAAGTTTACCTGCCAGAAGAATTTCCTTCCAGGAGGGATCACATGTAAGATTCTTCTTATTAGTATCAGTTTATTAAAATGAGAATATTTTCCAGGTTCTCCACTGAAAGATATAATTTCGTCTGCTAAAAATGACTTTCAAAGATATGATACCTACATACAATTTGAAACTAATTATGCCTAGATAGATAGAGGAATTCCCTCAAATGAGAATATTAAAGTCAGAAGAAAGAAACACCCATCTAGCGTCAGAAGATAGATTGCCTGTTAATTAACCTACCAGAATATCAAATAAAAGCGCTTTGGATTGTAATAAATAGTTACATTCACTCATAAAAGTGAGGTTGTCCGACATTCACGGCCTTTAAGCAAACGCTTTAATACGTCAAACGGCACCGTTCACTTGTATTGTAAACATGCTCGTTAATCATGTATGTCAGACAATCGATAGCACCACAAAAGGACAGGCCGGAGCCCACACAGGCAGACAGGCAAGTCAGGCGGGTCTGCCTACCTAGGCTAGGCGTGTTGTCGTGTACAGCCTTCGTGACAGGAAGTGATCCATTACGACACGGAGAAGTGTGCGATCGAATGAATGGAGCAAATACGGCCAGCTGACCATTGAGTACGGCCATTCAGTACGTCGATGTGCCCAGAGATGGCAGTTCAGTCTTGTCTAGCCTAGACGAGTCCACAGATGGCAGCACCGTAACATCCTAGAAAGCATCGGTGTTCCGCAAGAGCCGAGAACGGGGCCAGTTTTTTATTGCTACTGACCATTGAGAAACTTCTTGAACGGTGTGCTGTAGATATGTCATAGATTGTAAAGATGTGTTTGTTTAGTTCTATTTTTATCTTCTAGATCACAATTGATAGAGAGTTTAAAATCGTATAGCCTACTAAGTAACAAAGCTTACTTTTCAATTTAATCCCATCAGGCTTGAAGAATTTTTTTATAATGATAAAAAATTTGAAAATAATCCTTCGTTATCTACTGTGATGAATTACCGGTACATATTTCCATCAAACGTAGAAAAAACAAAATAACTGATTAAAGACACGGACAAGGATCAGACGGATAGGATAAAAAAAGTACCAGAGTTAGAATACTTAAGGAGTTGTAATGTAAGAGAAAGTGTATAGGCCTAGGTATAATTAATTGGAATAGAAATATTACAATGTCGATTCTGCTTACATTTGCTGTAATCAATAATGTAGTTAATGTTATGATTTATTAAAAAAAGTTACCTTGTTTACTTCGATGCTTTCAATCTATTGATAGAAAATTCACCAACGCCTGAAGTCATTCACAAATTTACACTTATGATTCTGATACACGCCGTACACTTAACACTCACACCATGTGGAAAATCGTTTGAGAAAAGCAGCACTGCCCGCCAAGTTATCACATCCGAAGCAAACAGACAAGTGATAACTTAAATGAGCTTAATTGAACAGTTAAATGGTGGGAGAGTCAAACACTTCAATCGCTCTTCTTATCTTCAAATGCTATGAGTCATTCGAGAAGACGTCATGTTATGCGCTCTATTATGTACGTCGTGTTGTCAGGACTGAACTTTAGTAAACACAATCGCAAAGATAATTAAAAAATGCAAATGTTGATTTTTAATCATTGCCCAATTAAAAGCGAAGAATCTGCACAATTTCGCCGGGAATGCTAATAGCGAATCAACATGCAAAGCAAACAGCGGAGATAACGGAGGGTTTAGATTGTTTACAACTTCACCCACTTGATTGCGGCGAAAGGCGATTCTCCTTGCACATTACATAGACTTTCCATGCGTATCTGCTAATTATAACTCAGAAAACTGATTCCCCATACTTAAAACGCGTTACAGCAATTACGTTAGAAGAAATTTAACATTTAAACTGCCAAAATATGTTGGAATCGAAAAGAGTGGACAAGTTTAACAAATACTTGTTTAACAATTTTTGTTTTTAACCTAACCAATATTAAATTGCTTATTTCAATATAGATGAATATAAACGTGTTTTAGATAGCAGGCTATAAATTAAAATTAGTCAGTTCTGTGGCATGTGGAAGGCACCACAAAGTTTTTTTTCTTAAAACGGCAATCATAATAAGCTAGTATATGGATTGGTCACCTTCAACTTCTTAATTCTCTCAACAGAAATGCTAACCACTCAAAAACAGTGTCCCATTACATTAATTGCCAAACCCTCGCCCCAAGACCAATCTTGCCCAATCCGGCCCGGAGGACCATAATAATTTGCTCCGTGTAATTTTACCCGTTTTCCGCCTGATCGCAACCCGGCAGATGAGTTTATGTAGGTTAGTGCCGCAAGTGGGACGCGTCGCAATTACAACACCCGACTATCAGCGCTAGTGGCCGCAACTACAACTACAACTAACCGTGCATCGCAGGTGGCGATCGCGCAAGCTTCGCAATCAACCACATTCCCGCTAACGGTGGGTCCAGTCCGACGTTCCCTCTCGCACTCGTTCCGCCCCACTTCCACCACGCACTTTCCACATTCCACCTTCACGCAACGCATTTCCCTTCCTCCTCCACTGCACCTGATATGACGTTCTACAAACAGGTTGGGTGGCCCACTTTATGTTGCCGATCCTTTACGACCTTTTGTGTCCGGAACTACGGCCGAGGTCTATGGCTCTTCGATACCGCGGTACGCTTTCACCTGGCACTTCCAGGGGTTTGAAGCTTTCTGGGGACCGAAGAAAATATTATGAGTATGCCAGTTAAAAGTATAAAATTTAAACTTTAACAAGCATTAGATCATTATACTCGCACTAAAATGTTGTCGTATGCAGTATACGTATTTGTTGAAGTCGAGAACAACCAGCTGAAGTCGACTGATTAGTTTTCAATCTGAATTACACGTGGAATGGAAAATACTGAAACGTTGTATATGGTACACGCTGTTGAACTGATTTAAAATCAATCAATAAGTGGAAATCAATGAGAAAGTTTAGTTAAAAACAAACTACAAAATTCAATCAGTTAATGCAGTGGAAGAAGAGGATCAAACAACACTCCCCACCGGGTGTTTTGTTTGAGCAACTTTCCCGCCATCTGCTTTTGTGTATCCACCCCCTATCTCACGCAGGAGAGCGAGATTGGCCTTTTGAAAAGCGTTAGGGAGAATACTTGAGTATCGCCAGGTAAGAAAAATCAATGTGATACTATATAATTGTACTTGCAAATGAAGGGCAATCACTAGAATCAAATTTATTGTTGTTGGTAAAATGGTAATTTTGTAATCAACTCATTGTACGAAGGAAGTCTTTTCCTTGACAATTGTGCTGGTCACGAAGAAACTCCGTGGACCTTGAGAACACAAACAAGTGTTTACACGACAGATGTCAACACAGCTGAGCGTTGGAGGGGAGGATGTGCTATAGTGTGCGGCGCGGCGGCGGAGGACATCATCACACGTCGATGACAATGTGAGGTTATGTCGGGTGAAAGTCGCGCAGGTATGCGCAGTGTGCGGTGCGCGGGGCGTTCACCTGGGAGCGGCGCAGGCGCTACGCCGAATAACGGTTCCGCGCATGCGCACATCGCCGATCCGGCCTCGGAGGACCAACTTTAATTTGGACTAAGGTCTCAGTTGATTGGAGTCTCATGAATTGTGATGGTGAATTCATGATATTTTTAACAAATTACAATACAGGATTTTATTGACAAATCGCATACATAAAAAACCATTAGATCTGTTACTACATTGGTACATAAGTTAATTTTATTTGTTCAAAATTTGAATGAGATCGTTTTTCATAAAATACACAATTTTTGGTTTTTCACAATCCACAATAAGATTCAGTAAAAAAACTACAAAAGAAGAGATATGTGGTTTTTGTTGTTAAATAAAAAAAGGAATATCTTTCAGATGTCAAATTTCTGCATCATTTGAGTACAAAAAAGGGTTTCAACGAGGGAATTATCTATAACACAAAACACTTAACATTAAAGGTAGTCATGCTGACATAAAAATAAATTATATTTACTGTCGTAGTTTTCAAAAAGGGGCCCTTAAATGAAAATATTATATTTTTTAATTCATTTTGGATGATATTATATTTATTTGAATAAACGTATTTTTCGTTTATTCACACTTCACACACTTTTTTTACGAATCAACCCAAACTTGTAACCTTCTTGTTCTTACGAAATTTAAAACATTTAGAAACGAAATTTAAAACATTTAGAAACGTTACTAAGCTATGTTTTAAATAACTATGAAGCAAACACCTGCAAAAATTCGAAGAATTTAGATTGAAGAGGACCAGAGGAGAATCTGGCTATTTTATTAAAAGCCACATCTGACCAGACGCCCCTCTATCGCTGGCTCTTGCGTTGTTTTCTCTTAGTGCTGATTAAGACTTGCACAATACAATTCCCGAGAAGCTCTTATCAACCGAAAACAACTTGCATTTTCTAACTGTTTATAATTTGTTTGTAGAAGCCTAATTAATTGCTCTGCTAGAAAAAATGTTTAAAGAATAGTTATTTTTATGACATGTTTCTTGTATTTATCCGGTGCCTACGCTATGATATACGCGTAACAGGTCTCAAGTGGCTCTCAAATCCAGAAATACAGCCGTTCCGAAAAAGTCTCCATCGGCCCAGGACTGCGGAGAACATTTAAACAAAAGAAGGGCTGTTTTTTATTCCTTTGATGTTCCTTTGTAGTCGTATGTCACATACGACTACAAATGCCGCTTTTGAGTCAGGCCGGTGACGTAATCCATCTGATGTCCATAAGAATAACATGCATCAAATGATCAGGCTAGTGACGTTATTAATTTTTACATAGTTTTGCCCGCTAATGAAACAGCCCTTGTCTATTACATTACAGCATTTTTCCCCAGTCCTGCCTGCCATCGACCAGTAAATCGCGATTTCTTCCCGCTCCCGCCAAGAAGACGCAACTCTTACCGAATCGGAGCCCCAATTGCGGAAACGGAGGCGACATCGTCACCAGCGATGGACAACTGTTGCGCAATGGCCATTGTGCCAGATTCGGTCCGATTCCCCGGTCCTGGAGACAGACCGTGGAGCGAGACCATCATTCCGCGGTTCACCGGTCGCGACCGCGGCGTGACCGGGTGGTCCTGGTTGACAACGTCGCGACGCGACCGAGCTTGGCCCACCGACAAGTGACAAAGACAGTCGATATCTATACCATACGTCATGACAATCCAATAAGAGACGATGTCTGCATCAGGAATATGTCGTCTGGTAGAAAAGTCTCGACAAAGGAGAGGCAAATGGAGGCAAAAGTTGATATAAAACATGAGCTAGATTTAAGGTTAGATGGGATATCGCCGAGTTGATAAGTAAGGTAAGAAAGAGAGCAGATCCTTCAAAGGGATGAACGGATCGCGTTGCTACGGAAACTAACTTATTCCATTCGTGGAAGATCTTTGATAAAAGATGGTGTAAAGTATTCCCAAAGGAAAATCGTACATATCGTACTGAGATTTCAATAACAACGCCAAAATATTACGTTCGAAAAGTATTTTTAACGTTTTATCAGGTTTTATGGTCGTATTAGTAATGAAACAAATAAAAAATGTACAAATAATATTAGTGAAAACTTTTATTTTTATCTTTTAATTAGTTATAATTCGTTTTCATAGCTCTGTTCTCAGTTCTTCACAGGATAATGCACATTTTAAGTTTGACTGTATCAAATGTCGTCAAGGCTTGTTTCCCAAGCTTTATTGAAATGCACTAATAACCGTAATTAACGTCATTATTGTAAAATGCTAAAGCGCTTTTCTTAGATGATTTTTCCTATCCTTGGAATCAATCCATGTAATATAGTTTTTGACACAATCAGGAAATAGTTTAATGTTCCTTGGACCATTAGACATTATCAAGTCCATTGTGATTCTGTAATGACGCATGAGCCATTCTGCACATGCGAGAGCAATGGCGACTGAATCGTTCACGGAACCGACTGACGCAGCATCAGCTGATGGCCGATCAATCTTGACCTTTGTTGAGGAATCAGCTGCAAACGTCTGACGTCACCGCCATATCCGGTCGTCAGATTGATTGCCTTCCGTTGATTGGGTTTTGAAAAGGGGTTAATTATTTGTTAGTAACTAAATTCAAATATTGGCATTATGAGAAATGTTAAAATTATTTTTATTGCATAAGTTATAGATTATGTTTGGGAGAGTGCGACTTTACTCGAAGAAAATTACTTTGGAAGTACTGTAAACTATAATTAATTTAAGGCTTATTTATGAAATGACAATTTACATTTTTCACTAGAAAGCTCATCGGTAGGGGCCTAAATGTGATATTCCAGAGGACGTAAATTGTTTGTCCTCTCTATACAATTTAGCACTTTTGCAATTTTATTATGAAGGAAATAATATATAAAGAGTATCTCTAAAAGAAGGCCGTGAAAGGAGCAGCGTTATCAAAGCGAGCCGCGATTGTCCACCCCGCGCATTGGAGGGCCCCCAGTCACTGCCCACAGACAATAAACCCCGCCATCATCAAATTGCGACGTTCACCAAATAATGACCCGCTCCAGACATCAACGCAACCGACGTGGACGGTGCTTCAAACCTGCACACTTGGCGAAACACCTTTCGAGAGCCTCCCACGTGTATGTTGATAAATTGTGTCAAATTTTATTTCTCTACTTGATTTGGAGAATCAGAGATGCGAAGTCGTCACGATATTACGTGTTACGAATTACGTTACAATTTTGGAAGGGAAATATTAAGTTCTTAATTTTAAAGTGCATCTCAACATTGTTTATCGGATTAGAACATCACTATGTTGTCTATGATTCTATATTAAAAATCAGGCATTTATGGATCTTTATTCAGTTTTGTTTTTAATAATTTTAAATAGTTTATCCACTTACGCGAAGAATGGGGTTTCGAATTTGATTTATGTGTAAACAGTTATTTAAACAAAATGAAATAAACGTTAATTTCCATAACACATGCGTGTTTATTAACAAACAAATTTTTAATATTTACTCGATGGTTATCTACTGTAGAAGGAGTGATCATCATCATAACACAAGATAACTTATCATCAGGGGTCATTACCCGTAGGGCGGCAACGGTAGTCACCAGTCACTGATAAGGAGGTAATGACCATGTGTTTAATGATAACGGACCCGCCTGCTCTACTGTCCCATCTATATTCTGTTTATTCGTTATTGGCCTTCTGACTAAAATTTTGAAATACATGTTATTTGAATATACAAAGGGTACAATTTTGGGTTTAGTTCCGCTATTGTGAACTGATTGGACTCTTTTTGAATTAGGCGATTTCATGAACCACGGAAAGTGCAATAATCATTGGCTCCCTTGGTTTACTCGATAAGGATGTACAAGATCCATGTCAAGATCCATATAATATCGACACTCGATATCATTCTGCCGCTAGAAATGAACTCGCATCAAATACGAAAGTGAATTGTAATAATAATCTCAACGACGATCGAGCTTTGAAAAAATGGCCATGATAACGACAAAACGGCATTTGAGCTAAAACCCCGGATAATATCGACATCGATTACCGTCCCCCCGTTTCCTCTGCTATTGAATGAAGAAAAAACAGAATTTTTCTGACGAAATGTGTTCGGAATTTGCGAATTTTTATAGCGGGGCTGTAAACTGTAACAATATATTTTTGGAAAATTGAAAAGGCTTTACGATCGATGTTTTCTTCCAAACAATACCTTAGGCAAATTTAACTTGTAAAGAGTTTAATGTCTGCCTGACTTACGAATTTTGCAGGTCGTAGTACAGCATACAACATTATTAAATTATGTTACGCAACTCTGAACAGAAATCGAACAAATATGAAAACTATAAAAAATCAACGTACAGAAACGGATTGAAACGTCAATAATTTAATACGGCTTTTAGAAACTGGATATCGTTGCATTGATGTTAATAATGCATTATTAGATTTATTAGAATGCAGTATAGTCGACCAGGCGACACATTTATTTCTGAGTTTATCAATTTAGACTTTATCCCCCAAATGTTCTTTCGATTGGCACTGTTCGCCTTCTTGTATCCAAACGGATGAAGCTTGTACAAGAGTTCAAGAGTATGCGCACATTTCACCCGACAATGTTACGTAGGATCTCCCTCGTGGAATTAGACTTTAAAATTACTTCCAGCCATTTGATATTCATGGCAGTCTGTGTGGAGACTTAACACAGTCTTCAATTAGAGCTGAATACATTACAAGTGAATACTCTGTAATGAAATAAAAGCGTCGAACCCTTCACACCACAGATTCATCCTCTAATTCAAATCTGACGTAAATTACTTTTGTGCATGGTACTATCGCAAAATTATATACAGTACCATAAAAAGTGATTGCAATGTTTCCGTGGTTGGGGGACGGTTGAGAGAAATAAAAACATTACGAGTGGATTTGCCAAAGGCAACGAAATATTCAGAGCTGTTGTTTTCAATAGGCCCTACCAAATTTAGTTTAAGGGTTTAAAAGGCGTAAAACAATTAGCCCACTAGTAATTCTACACTAATGCGTACCGGTAGCGAATATTTACCATTAGTTGTAGTTATCACTGTTATCAGCATCTTCGGCCTCACCTGAAACACAAAACATGCATTTAATAAAACAACAATTTCCAATGAAAATTGCTTTAATGCTGAGAGTAAAATGAAATCCAACTAGCAAAGCGGTTCTCCTTCAAAGCGATGCTGACAATGTAACTCGATTCGTTATCGGACCGCTCCGAGCTTCTCGATTTAGCAACAATTCCGGACTTAACAATTACCGATAGGTCGGCACTGGGGGGGGGGGGGGGGGGGGGGGGGTAGGGCAATAAGACGAGGTCGCCAACGGCAGACAATAGCCGATTAATTGTCATCAGGTTAATTGGCGATGTAGGCTCAGGTATTCGCGGGTTATCGACCTCCAGGCTCCACGCTACCACTTTCTCCTCCCTCGGGGCTCCTCTCGTTGGGGGAGGGGGTTTCTAAATTGGCCACTTATTGGGATTAACACTCAACCGGGATTTCCAAACAGGTGGTGGAAATGTTATAGATTTGTCCGGGGAATTGACTTTCCAATCCTAAGTATTAGGTACTTCAGTTACGTTTTTATTACTCGTTTAGAACAATTTTGCAAAACTTAAGTTTTTAAAAAATTTTGAAACACAAAATACAAGAAATAAAAATAAGAGCGTGTTTTTGCTAACGATTTCAAGCTTATTCACTTTTTTACTATGGTATTTTGAGCTAATTTTCCTATAGAGCATACGCTATGACGGTAGTAGCCGTACTTTACATACCGTGCTTTGCAACTTAAATCAAAAGAATAACCTATAAGCTCTTAACTGTTTCCATAACCTATAAGCTCTTAACTGTTTCCAAAGATAGTGCTGAACTTAAAATCAATCATCATAGGCTATGAAGATTGATAAAATTTCCGAACTTTATTGAAAAATATCAATACATTTTCGGGAGGCTTTTTAATCGTTACACTGGCGGTTCATCGCGGACAAAGCCGTTGTTAATAGAGCGTAGTTTATGTGGAAATTCGATTATCCCTTGTAATTGATCGGCGCCTCCGATACACGAGCGGGGTCATCACTATATACGTCGTGAGCTGTATTGTATATGCATAACCTTATACGGGGCTGAGTCATAGCAAGCCGATTGTAGGGCAATAAACTGTTGACTACCAATAAAACTCGGCTGTGCTACAGTATTGTTCTTTGTTTTTTATGTCTATGACTAATATTTATTGTAGGCCATATTTAATTTGTTCGTTGTTAAGAATTCGATAACTGAATTTAAAATATTTAAATTTAAAATACATCAGCCATAACTTGTCGATTTTTTCTCTATTTACAGTATTCTTGATTGTTCATGTCATTTTATAGCCAGGCAACAGCACAGAAGACAACAGTACTCCCGTTTTAAGAATATAAAAGGTTCTAATTTACCGATAAAAAAAATAAATTTTCCCATTTAAGATATTATTAATTCCATATGGTTTAACTCACCGTCCCCAGCAGTCCAAAATCGATTCAACGATATATCTATCAAAGCAATCCCTTGTAGCCAATATTATTTTTAGTCTGATCTTTAGTAACGGTTTGTTTCCAGAATTTAATTGACGTCAATCAAACAAATAAGCAATAAAATAAAACAAAAGAACATAGACAACAGTTAAGGATGAAAGATTTAATCAGAAGCATAAATGCAGCAACATGCAGTGGAACCTCGCCTTTATCTAAACAAAACAACAAGGTCGAAAGGCGTGTCTTCTGATTTACATTTGAACAATGTTATGAAACAAAGTAAGAGTTGTTGTTAACTTCCTGGTGAAAAACCTTGGGAGATAAGGGTTGGGCTAGAAAGGCCGCCACGGACATTACTGTTGCCCGCCACCAGCCACTGAAATGTGAGTTATAAATTAATCGAAACTCGTTAATAATAATACAAGAAATAATAGAGACAGGAAGAAATTATTTTTACAATCATTTTCCCGTTTGTGATATATAATGAAAAATAAGTTGAAACACGGCAAGTCCAATTCCCCGAAGCACCGCCGACCAGTGGTGTTACCTCAATCACTCTTAGCTCCCAATGAGATCTGAGAAGTTGGAGGAACTTTAAGAAACATAATAAAGGGGAACATAAGAAAAGTTACAGTGTTGGTTCAACGACGTTGGTTCCTTTTTAGACTTCCAAGTGAGTTTAAATGTTATTTAAAGACATGAAATTTGAAAATTCAATAAGAAATCACTACTGAGTGTCGCCCCCAATCTGAAAAAAATCACTTCAAGGAACAAAATGACAGAGGCAGTATGAAAATAATGTTTGGACTTGCTGAGCAAAGAATTGAGAGGCTACATCAAAATCATATTTTTATATAAGATTACACTTTGAGGATGCTTTATCAATAAAAACAAAAAATTAAAATTCTATACAGCCTCTAACGATACCGTATAGAAGAGGACTCTACTATATATTCATTCGGCCTTGGAAAGTACTACTTGGGTGACCAAAGCTGGCTTATAGCCAAATACGGAGTAGGAACATAGTCCAAATGTAGATTATTCTAAATCACTACATCCAGATTCTCTATCTTTCACTTCCCCCCCCCCCCCAGTAATCTGATGAAATTTTTATGTGGTGTTTCTTACTTAAAGCAATGCAAGTCTTCAAAAAACTCTCCAAATTATCAGCCAATTAATGAATTAATTCTAATAATTGTGTTATGTTTGTGTTTGCCTATCTATGAAAGACTATAAATTGTGTATTGTAAATTTTAGAGAAATAACTAATTGAGAAAGCACCGTAAAACTTAAAAATAAACTTAATTTTAACATTTTAAATAATTCTTAAAACCTTAGTCACAAAATTTGTTGATGGACCTCCATTAGAGAAATAATATACGTATATAAAGCGTAGGTCAGAGTTTTTAAACACTAAACCACAATTCCGTGACAACCCTGTACTTTAATCCCACCCAGGATGGGCTAAGGTTTAGCAGAGCAAGAGAGACAGCCAATTACAAAACTCAACAATGGGTGACTAAACAGCGACGCGACGCGACGCGACAACGACACAACCTGACGACGGAAGTCCGCGCGTCTATTTCCACACGTCTATTCCTGGGGGTTCATTGTACACCGGGAAACCCGCCATCTGCGAGCCAGATGAGACTCGGACTTTTCGGGCTTTGTTGGTCACGGGTTTGTTTTAATTTTCTCGTTTGTCTCGGAGTGTAAATTTGTAGTGACACAGGGGATAACCAAAATAAATACGTTTCAAACTAGGATTCCTCTCAACGAATTCATCCCTCAACAAAGCAATTAATTTTATTCGAAATTTTAATGATTGTATGTATCTTAAACAACGGTGTAGTGCAGTTCGACCCAGCTAGGACTGATGTTTGCTTACGTGTATATAATTACACAACTAATCTATAGGCCTATTGCAAAATTTTCATCTGGGTTTTCAATTTTCGCAGCAGAGAAACATGAAAGCTGCACACTTCAGTTATTAAACTGAAACGGTGTTAAAAAGAATTTCAAAGTAAGAGTAAATTAACAGTGTTGTCATTAAGATTTTTTCTAAGACTATTATATTAAGGACGTTGCACTACAAATCAATACCTCTAAAGAGGTGTAATAAGCTTTCAACCTCCATTGCCATCTATACATACACCCATTTACGCTCCACGGCGGGTACCCTCCTCCCTTCACACAATTCCCACACAGTTAACAGTATTACTGGCCAGTATTATGCTGTCTGTCCCCGCGGTCTCCATGGTCTCCGGTGTCACCGGTCACTCTCTCCCACGGCCGCGCCCACGTTACCTCCGACACTCTTGCGTAACCTTAGACCCCGCGTGGGCTCTGCCCCCCTGGCTCGGGCACTCGCCCCCCGTGCCGCCGTGGGCGCTAGATACCCGTGAGTCAACCGTGCACCGAGCTTCCCATAGTCTCAGCCACTAGGCGACTACTTTCTCCCGTAATGAGTTGGGACTTTGTAGATTTGACGAACCTGTCTTGGCTTCGGTTTTATCCTCTTGGGTAGGCCACTCCCTCCGAAGAATAGATATACGTGGTCATCCCTGCACGGGACTTTATCGTCTTCCCATCGTCTCGGGTACTATATAGACGACTACTTTCACTCGTAATGAGTTAGGACTTTGACAATTGGACGTGCCGGCTAAAATTTCTCTGAGTTCAACTTGACTGGATTGAACAAGTTGTACAGCAAAAAAATTCAAGCTCGCACCTAAACCTACAATTAGGTTGCAAAAAGAAAAATTAATATAGTTAAGAGTTATAGAGGAGAAAATATGTCGTATATTACGTTTTAGGCAAATTATGGTAATGCCTATTATGAGATATCGTTAATACCATACGTTCCTTTCTGTTATAGGATACAAACTTAACTTTTAAAAGCTCAATCAATAATGTGATGAATACTTAACATGGGAGGAGGGAAATTAACCCCATGGAATATAAAATGAAACAATAATGATAAACACCTAACTTTATAAAAAATATTGAAATGATACCCAAGTTCTTCTCATTGGGAAAAAAAACTTCAATGTAATTCAATTTATGATGAAGTTAACGCTAAATTGCATTATTTTATTGACTGACAGACGGGCTAGACTATATTCCTAGAAACCCTAACATTGTGTAGCCTAAGTGGCAGACATTGTAAGGCTAGGCGCACACGAACGACTTTTCAGTCGGCCGACTGTCGGGCAAGACTGTCTGGCAGTCGTAGAGCACGACACAAAAGTCGTCCCGACTTTTCAGTCGTTGACTGTGATGCGCACACACACGACAGTTTAGTCCTCTTCCCACCATGGATAAAGACACAAACTGCTGTCATATGTGCGGTAATGCTAAGGTTTAGAAAATGAAAGCGTAATAGAAAATACTGGGTTCATCCTATTTATAGTGCGAGACATATTAAGGGCCAGTTTTACTTGTTATACAATGATCTACGACAATATCCCGAAAAGTTTTTCAGCTACTCACGAATGAGTTTTTCCAGCTTCGATGAGTTATTGAAATTACTACAGCCCAAAATAACCCATCAAAACACTATGATAAGGATGGTTGTAGGCCTACCTGCTGAAGAGCGACTTTGGGCCACGCTAAAGTAATGCCCTAATTTTTTTATCTTAATCTAATTTTTAATCTTCATTAATAAAATGAAGATTACAATGATAATTTTTAATCTTAAATTTTTGAACATCTAAAAATTATTATATATCCTTAGGTAAATGCTGTAAATGTGTGTAAATGTGCATAACCCAAAGTACTATAAGAGATAGTTAGAGGTTTCAAAACTCGCATTTATAATTATGGGTTCTCTGAGTAGGCCTACTCCTTCAGACACTTCTTGTACAGAGGGGGCCTTGCCTCAACCTCATCAATTAATTTGTCGATCTTTTCGTCGCGCAAAACACTAGACGCACTCATTTTGACAACACCCAAACAACAGCTGTAGCAAAAGACATGCCCGACTATCGTGGCAGACAGTCGGTGGTGTGCGCATCTCAACTTGTTTCCGTGCATTTACCCATACGCCACGACAGTTGAGTCGTTGAGCAGTCGGCGGGAAAATCGGGCATGACCCATCTCGTCCCGACTGCTCCACGACAGTCGGCCGACTGTCGTGGTGCAGTCGGCTGGTGTGCGCGGTCGTATTTACCAACATGGGTCCGATTTTTTTCTCTACGCCGACTTTTTAGTCGGCCGACTGAAAAGTCGTTCGTGTGCGCCTAGCCTAAAAGCGCATCCGAATCTCAGGCGTGGAGATTGCACGGTCTAAAAGCTTTTTTGTTTGTTTAAAACTCGGCAAAGCGAGACAGACAGGTAAAGTTTCGTGGAAGTTTCCCTGTAAACCCTCCAGGGTGGCGCGGCTCAAAGTTTAACTGGGACAAATCAATCTGGTTACATTTGAAACGCTTCGACGATGCGAGCTTTCCAGTTTCTACGCTTTTAGAACTAACTATTTGCAAATTACTGAAATAGAGTAGTTTGATTACTAAAACAATACTTTAGTGGATACATCTAATTAAATACTGCTGCTTAACTGAGAGTTTCCAAACGTAATATTTAGGTCTACTTTCTAACAGACTGCAATAATTTATAAGCTAACTAGCTGTATCCCGTCACGGCTTTGCCCGTAATTGAATTTATTTTACAGGCAATAAAATCGTTTTAAAGAGCAAAGAAATATACTTCCTTAAGAATGACATTGTTACAATGAAGTAGTGTGAGTAGAACTCAGAAGGAATATCACAAAACTTGTTCTTAGTGAGAATTGGTTTATTAAATAGAAACGGCCCTGAGAACCTGTGAGCAAATAGGAACGACCATGTCAAATTTCAACCACGGTTGCCCTACAGTCATTTTGAGGTCATGTGGGGCGGAACCCTAAAGAACATAAAAAACTATATTTGCAAAACTATTTCTCAGTGAGCAACTTTTAGAAAATCGGAATGCTTATGTTAAATTTAAACCCATAGGATCTATGGTGGTTTTGAGAATTTGTGGGGAGGACCCCAAAGAACTTCAAAAACTATATTTACAAAACCATTTCGTAGTGAGCACCTGGTAGCAAAGCGGAATATCCACATTAAATTGATACCTCATAGGATCTATGGTAATCTTGAGGTTCTAGGGGGTGGAGCCTTAAAGGAAATTTGCAGAAATAGTTCTTAGTGAGCACCTATAAGCAAAGAGGAACGTCCGATTCAAATTTTAACCCCGGAGTCCCAAAAGTAATTTTGAAGCCCAGTGGGGTGGAGCCCTAAAGAACTTGGAAAACTATATTTGCAAAACTGTTTTTAGCTAGCACCTGTGAGCAAAAAGATACGTCCAAGTCAAATTTAAACCCCGGAGGCCCTAAAGTAATTCTAAAGTCCAGTGGGCCGGAGCCCTAAAGTGTTTCAAAAACTATTTTTGCAAATCAGTTTCTTAATAAGTATCCTATAAACAAAGAGAATCGTCCACGTAGGCTATACAGTAATTGTGAGCATCTGTGGGGCGGAGCCCTAAAGTGGATGTTCAAAGCACTTTTTTATTGAGCACTTAAGAGAAAAGATATCACTCCAAATTTCAACCTCGCAGGTTTCTTAATTTGTATTTAAATTTATCCATGCGGATAACGTCATATTGAAATTTCGAAGCCTGTGGGGTGGAGCCCGTAAGGAATTTTGCGAAGATCTACTAAGAGCAACTAAGAGGCAAGACGAACCTGTGTTTAAAGTTTAAAGTAAATGCGTCTGGTAGTTCCTGAGATTTCGTAATGAGCCAGTCAGTAATCACTCCCCATCAGGTTTAGCTCGTTCGCTGAGCTCACTCCCCGCAATTCTATTATGTCCTTTTGTTTTTTATTACCAATATTCGCTCAGTTATTTAAATGGGAACAGCTGTTTACAAAATTAATATCATATTTTAATGTAATCATATGTTCCAATACAAAAATGTTGCTTCCATAAGAATAACATGGTAACTTTGAAGACGTGTGGGGCGGAGCCCTGAAGGAATTTTGCAAAATCGTTTCTTAGTGAGCACCTAGGAGGCAAGACAAATCTATGTTCAAAGTTTCAAGTAAATCCGTTTGGTAGTTCCTGAGATTTCGTGATGAGTCAGTGAGTGGGATTTCGCTTATATATATATATATATAGATATAGATGAACAAATCATAAAAGGTTTGAAAAATTATTGAATTTTCCCTTGAAAGGAATCTTAAACATCACCTGTTTTCACGTAAACAGAATGATCGACCCAATGAACTTAATTAAAATAATATTCAAAAGACTTAAAAGACATCTTTAAATTGTAATAGTTCTTATCCAAACCTTCAAAGAAATCAGTGAATAAAATCGGTTATCAAAATACTCAATTGAAATCTCCAGCTTTGAAGCATTGAGCTTCATTTTGATGACGAAGCTGATATTCCAGAAGCTACAAAACACTGCCGTGCGTTTCGTCTACAATCTTCGTAGACGTGACCACGTGTCCGCCTTTCGCGATGCTGCTGGTATTTTGCCGCCAGCTATTGTTTGCAAAATGCAAACTTGCAAACTTGTCTATCAGGTATTGGCTCAGCAAGAGCCGCACTACCTACTTGAAAGGCTTGTTAAACGGAGGCAGGTCGCTCTGCGAAGTACTCGACAGGACAACCGCTTGCATTTTCCAAAAGTCAGTTTGGAGGCTGGTAGGAAAAGTATTTCCTATTTTGGACCAACAACCTTCAATGACCTACGACCCCAGTGACCTACAACTCTTAGCACCCACAGCTTTCAAAAGGCGTGTAAAAAATCTTTCTTGTCAAATTTGTATCCTTGAAGTGTAATTTGTTTTTGTGTTAGTTTTAGAGTACTCTATTGTATTTTTATTTTTTGACTTGAGTTATTCTGTAAAGCAGACATTGTAGGCCTACTGAGAAACGCTCATGAATAAAGGCATTTTTATTTATTTATTATTTATTGAAAATATTGAAACTACTTAGCCGTTGGTAGGATACTCTTTTAACGTTTATTGCTTACAAGCAGTGAACGTTCCTGATAAGGACGTTATGATTTGAACCAAACGTGTTGTAAGTCGTTTGAAGAATGTGTTTGACGACAAATATTGACGAGTAGGCGTCGCGTCGCGTCGTGAGGCGGCCCGGCCCTTCTCAGTTTGTACAGAGTTTCTGTTTGACGGCTAACACTTCGTGCAAACATCACCTGATAACGCCCCCCCCCCTCCCCCCGCGAGATCCTGCATAGTGAAGTGCCTGAAGTGTGGTTACGTTGCGGGGCGATTTGACTTGATTGCCGAACAACATGCTATCAAACTCTGCTGTTGGAGAGGTCTACAGTTAGTTCCTTCTCAATTTTAGTTCCAAATATAGGTTTTTACGTATTGTTGTAAGGAAGTGGAACATTATTGTGTTCTGGAACAGAATCTATATATTAATATGCAAGCAAGTTTCGTTCCCTTTTTTCCTCAATTCGTTTTCATCGTAGGGAAAATCCGCGCACACCGTTAGAAAGTTATAGCACAGAGTAAAGAAGCTTTCCTTACTCTGTGGTTATAGTGTTGTAGATGAACAGAATCACATTCTAATTCGCATAGGACTCCAGGGCTACGCCCCGCAGGCTTTCAAAGTTCCAATGTTAATCTTATAGGGGAAAGAGAATTGATTGAATCATTGGACAGCTGTTGTAAAAACAACTTATAGAAAAGCAGTAAGAACAGATGTTTTAGTTATTGCCTATAAAATGTTTTTTTAACTTCTTGGGTCCAGATCAATTGTTTGGTCGAATTTAGATCACGAGGCGATTTCTAGTAAATAGTTAATACAAGAATCCATTTTATAAACCATCATTGATTAAGGTCTTGGTTTTACCAACTCGCGTAGTAAAGAGGTGTACTAATATATATTGGCAGTAATTTGAAACATCGTGGTTTTACAAGATAAGTATACCTAAACCTAGCGTTACTGTATTTCCCCATATTAATTGTACCGAAGATTTCATGAATACAACTGCAATATAATTACGTTGTACTTTACTTTCAAAAACATGTTTTCATCGGAAAATTTTAGTTTAAGTAAAAACAATCACATCAGACTCGATTATAGGCATTACGTCATGACAACAGAATTTCGCAACGATCGTGTTTCAGTCCAAAGTCTACGGTTAAACGATCGTCTGCGGTCTGCGCATTTACACCATTACACACGTTGCGACACCAACTTATCAGCGATATAAAAACATCTCGTCATCGGATTCCGTGGAAACCGTGGAATGTAACCACTCCAAGAAGATTAAACCGTAGAGAGTTTACGACTCGCAATTCACTGAGGCAGCGGTTTTTGGAATTTGTAAGAAATATCCATAAAATTTAGCGATTTAAATCTTCATTACCAGGTACAGCTTTAACGATCAAAAAATGTTTCTCTGTATTGAAACAAACGTCTTTGCAGTTTACATTACATGTACATTGCAGTTTACAGTTTAAATTTGGCACGCAATTTACTTTGAAGCAATATAAGCTAGGCTAAAGTTGATTATTTACTAGTGACCGAGTCAGAAATTTTTGTAAAACGTAAAGCTAAACAAAGTTGACAAAATATTACCAAAATTTAATATTAAAAAAGGATTATAATTCACAGTGGGCCTATTTACAAACCCATCCGAAGGTTGGACATACTGCAACAGACTTTAATAAGATATACTATTCCCAAAAAATCATTTGATTAAAAACCCTTTACAAGGAATTGCCGTCTATAGGAGAGAAAGAGAACAGTGGGTCGTGTCCGAGAGGCCGGTGTCTGACACAGTAGGGGGATCGCTCCTCGGTGTTCGCCTGACTGGACACGGCCGGGACGGGACGACGGGACAGGTGGCAGACAGGGCAGGGAGGGCTCAGGTTGCGCCGGGTAGCCAGGGGGGCAGAGCCCCGCGCCCCGGGCAGACAGACGGGTCTGGGAGAGAGCTGTGCCACTTTTTGTCGGTCGGGCTCCTTGGGGTCCGCCGGGCAGGCGTACAAGCACAAGGTGCAAACCGTGCAGGCTACCACATAGCAAAACCTATACGGAACTTTTTAAGAAAAGCGTAAAAATGAAATGTCTAAGTATGTGAACCATATTCCGCTATCTTTAATTTACTAGTGCAAAACATGCAAGAAGTTTATTGTAGTTCAAATAATCTTGCGATCTTCTCAAGTCGCGTGCTTATTAGATAAAACTATCTTCGTTGTTTCGCAACGTTATTGCTCTATATAATTCAGTTAATTACCATTAAAGGTCCAACACGCAAAAGTTGCAAAATGGATAACTCTTATGTCAGAAAAATAGTTTTATATAAAACTTTGTATAGCCTACATTTGTATACAATGTCGAACGAAATAAGGCCAAATTGAGCAAAGTCGTTACAAATTGCATCTGTGTTGCATTGAAATTGCAAAATTTTCAAAACCACAGTACAATTTCGTTATTTTTAATTACTCGTGGTTGCATCATTTCAAAACCAATGGACACTAAGTTGAAAAAAATGAAATGAAATGAATTTTGAAATGAATTTGAAATGAAATGAATTTTATTTACTTGAAAAGTTGTACATAAATGTGGTACAAAGGACCCATGTGCTGCAAGCACGCGTGGGTCAGAAAAAATATAAATAATGTTATATTGTCCACGTGAAATTACATTTCAGCAGTCTTTGAAAATTCTAAATACAGCAGACACTTCACTGACATGGAAAAATTAATCTCGACTAAAATAAACTTACAGAGAACTCTTCCATTTTATTTTCAACGAAATGTTCAAAACAAAAAATTAGGCATTCATATAAACATTTCACGCACCATAAACTCAATCCGAATGACCCCAAAGTGACTTTAATAACACCGTTAACCTCTAACCCACTTTTGCCAGCCGGGAGGCAAATCAAGATTAATTTAAACATTTAATTTACGTTGGACGAAGATTGAAAACCAACGTCTTTGGCCTTCACCTATCGCTAATAACACACTTCCCACGGCTAAGTTGTGTACTCTAATGTTACACGGCTGTCGGAAAAATTAACTACGGACATAGCCTTGTCTTGATCTACCATTACAGCTTACCACGCCTATACATAAACTATAATGGTTTATTCAAATATCTCAGAAACGGAGTAAATTATCCATTGTTATAGCGTTATGGAAATTAAGATTTGATACCTCACCTATTGTTGTTGGAACAAAAGTTTAGATTTAGGATATCTGTTTTGTAGGACAGTTATCGTTATACATGCAAAAATAACGGTTCACCCAAAATCGATTATTTTACAACTCGATCCCGAGTAAAACCGTTACATAATGTTATGAAACTTGACGTATTTGAGACTTTTTATTGTGCTTTTACTGACTGTATCATGACTGTTTTTAATATATTTTTTAACATATATTATAATATATTTTTTGTAACATATTTTTTACAAAGAACAAGCTTGGGTTAGTAACAAAGAGAAATACAATATGTCGCATCCATTATGCTATGCACTGATTATTTAAGTAACTTACGCATTAATTACGGTTGAGCTAAGTGATGACATTTTTTACAAGGAAACATCATCACAAACATAAGCAAATTTCAGACAAAAAAATTGTACTGTAGCAGTAGAATGTAGATACAGAATGTTTGAAATGTGATTAAACCCAAATTAAATGTCAATGACAGCTATTCAAAGGGAAAATGGATCTTTTGAAGACTATATTTTTGCAAATGTAATTAAGTTGTACCAAACCTGAAGTAAAAAACTATTTTTTTCAAAGTATTTAGAAACTAAAAGTTATAATTCAAAAATGTAAGAGGTAAAAATGTTTAAAAAACGTCAGGGCTGATAGTTTCATAAAACACGAACGGACTTGAGAAGATCGTAAGATTATTTGAACTAAAAAATCAACATAGGCCTATTACATTAATTTTTAGAAGAAAAAAATAATATTGCTACATAGAATTACACAACGACAGTAAAAATGTTAAGCAGTAAGTTAGTAGGCTATGTTTACTGTCACACCAATCATAGTTTAAGAATTGAACACGAATGTTAGCAATTACTCTACAATTTAATTGATAAAAGTATGTTATTTGATCAGGCATGTAGTTCAAGAAAAAAAAAACATTAAATAATCGATGAGATTATAACGATTAAGATAACTATCAACAAATGAAATTTACGCCAGGTATTCTAAAATTATGAGACACTATAATTAAATTACCTTAATACCATAGTACAGCTAAGAACTGCATTCTCACCTGTAAAGAAACAAATAATTAGTTCTTGTCTAGGTTAAAAAGGGTAATTAACAAACCCTTAGTTTCATAAAATAAATAGATCGTTACCTTTCAACACTATTATTATCATCAATAAAGTGGGTTGTGGCTCATGTATTATAGCAAACAGCTGTTTGAACCAATAATTTGGTGTAATTTAGTTATCCTTAGTTGCGTAACTGGCAAAGATTATGCTGAATGCAAATGTATGAACACAGAGGTATAACAAGTTTCTAAAAGCATCACACAACAATGCAATCTTGTTAGCATTTAATCAATTGGCGGCCGGCTAGGTATGCGATGCTTGCACTGGTTGACCAACGATCGCGAATCAAATCAAAGCAGCTCTGGAATGCGTATAAACAACGATAATTAAATTAACAGTTTCCTGTTAACTACTGACAAGTTGTTTATGCAGTGGATGAAACGCGGTGTTAGTTTGATAGCACATGTTTGGGAACATTTCTATCTCTTGTTTTCACAGTTCTTATCTCTGTTTGTGTTGTGAGAATTGCAAAAGTTTAGAAACATTTGAGGACTTTCCGAGAGGCAAATTTAGTATTTATATCGAAGCGATTGTTTTGAATGAAAAATGCAACCTTTCGACATTAGAGATTTTTTCAAAACAACAAATTATGTATCAAATGTTTTGTTACAAATAATTTTTAATAGCCTACATTGAAATCGCTTATAAAATGTTTTACTTTGTTGCATTTTACATACAAAGTATAAGATATATTTAAATATTGCTTGTATAAATAAATTCTATGTTGAATTAAATTAATCTCATCGGAAATATATTTATGAGTATTCATCACCATTAAACTTGCGTTCGAAGCTTATACTTTTGCCGCATGCTGATACTGTACAGCATAAAACTTACTTTCAGTTTCATAAGATAATCGTGCAAAATAATTCTGGAGCTGTTATAACTGTACAGTATAGTCCCTTATGGAAATATCAATAGAAATAAATATTTTTTCTCTTTATATTTAAATAAGCTAAATTAATACAAAAACACAGTGACAACATTAAATAAATTGACACTATATTAAAAGAAAACCCCAACTTGAAAAATATGCTTGGTGGCGGATATAAAGGGAAGGCACCGTTATGAGCAACAAGAAAGGAAGAAATAAATCTTACTTCTTTTCATCCCCGAATTAGGGGTTGCACTGATGAAACGCCTTCGTCTCAAATTCTGACGCCTCATTATTTTGAACGCCACCCTTTGGACCTTTCATCGTTTTTTGTTCATGCTCTAACCGTTTTAACCCTTGTCGAACAAAAAATATGCCATACCCATTTAAAATACTTTCAATTATCGTCTTTCATAAACCTGCTTCAATGAGTGGAAGGTTCAAAAGAGAGAAAAGGGCTTTAAAGAGGTTTGGTGAGAAATGAGTTTTGTATCGTTGATTTTTCAAAATGTATTTATTTACTAGTTATTTACTTTGTCACCTATTGCACATCGAAACAATAACTTCCACGTTATGTACTATATACAACCATGTACGTAGGTAATATTATACTTAATAGGGTTTAGTTTCTTGGTTTGAATATAAACGATCGACGCTTTTACTTTGTTTCTAAATAAAGTTCGGTATGAAAAATAAAGCTTACTAAGGAAAACTGGTATAATAAGGATACACCAGTAGACTTAACTAGGCTAGTTAAAAGTTGTAAAGTTGGCAAGGGCGCCGCTACCTGACTCATCGCGTACAAAGATAATTAGAAACTTCATTAGTGTTCCTGAAAGGCCTCTTTAATCTTATTACACTAGGAAGAGGTTGTGGGCTTTTCAACTGCCTTCTGAAATTTCCTGCCGTAAAGTAATTTCCGATTCAACATTTAAAGTAGATACTTCCAAGTTAACCGATTCTTTTATGTATGATGTACATGGCGATAGACTTGTATTTAGGCCTAATTGGTCGTGGTCGAAAAATTTAAATTAAGCATTACACAATTTTCATCAATAATGTGTTGCAGGGAAAAGGTTGGTGCAAGACAAGTATTTACTTTTGTATAAGTTACTGTATATATATTTTATAATTAAGACGACACCCTTTCCTATAAGCTATAGAACTGCATATAAACGAATTTGGTTTGGGTTTTTGAACTCCTTTTATCAAAGTATAAAATATTTATATTGAAATCAATGTGCAATCACCTTTGATTGATTCTTTTTATCTGCATTTTACATACACTCTACCCCTTTTGTTTCCGTGTTCTCTAATTCTCGGTCTGCCTCTGAGCCGAAACCTTACCTGGTTAATGCCGGCTTAGCAGGCCAATCCCGGGACAAATTGACTTAGGGAAATTTGATAACGGCCTAACCAAACTGGGATCAGCCCCGTCTCGACTGCGGCCAGATGAGTCTTTACTCGATAAATGAAACTGCTTACAATTTTGACAATGATCTTAAAAGTAATTAGTTCTCTAATTTAATATTATTTTTATTTTAAATAAGAAATTTAATCTCCACTTACAAACAGCTTATTTGCAAATTATGAAAGATTACTAAAACTGCTCTATATAATAATTTGTATCTCAGCAAGCTTTTGAAATTTGAATTAAGGATTTCTTTAGATGTAAATAATAGCGATTAGGGGCCGTCCATAAATTAAAATTACGTCATAGCGTTTTGGCCATTTTTGAACCCCCCCCCCCTCCCTAAAATCATCCTACCATCATAATTTGTCCGACCCCCCCCCCCTCTCAGAAAAATGACGTCATTTTCAACAAACCTTCGATTGAAGTAAAAATAATGATTTTTCTGCTTACCTAGGTCTGACGATGAACTCTATACCGGATAAAAACATTGACAAATTAAATCTAAATTTGCCTTCAGAAATAAGCCAAAATGACTTTCTCAATGGAAAAATAAACCATAAAACAATTCTTAAAATTGTCCAATGTATTTTCTTAGATTATTCTGTAAAAGTTGAATCGTGTAAGAATTTATCGTTGTTTTATCGTTAAAATTTTATATAAAACATAATTTTTTAAATGACGTCATACCAAAGCCGACAACCCCCCTTGCACATCACCCTACCGTCATTTTCTATCTGGACCCCCCCTCCCTATTTTCAGATGACGTAATTTATGGACGGCCCCTTATCAATTTTCATCACGGTAAATTAACACTTACCGAGGTTGAAGAATGATTAGTTATTATTTACCACCAATTGATAGTCAATAAAATACGGGTCAACCCACGATAAAGCGCAATGCATCATTAGGCGCCTACATCTACGTATTGACGAATATCAAATGGTTATGTATTCATCAGGGTGGGCGAGATCGATGATTGATAACTGTTATTTTATGATAATTTTTGTGAAGCATTACAGATCGTTAAATACATAAATCAGTGTGATAATGAAGCTTTCAATAAACGTTATGATGAAGAGGTAATGAATGTAAGTACACTGCTGTAAGTAATGACGTTTCTCAATTGTTTGTTGGCAACAGAGTAGTGATTTCAAAACAATTTCATAAACCGAATTCCGAAATAGCCCGAATAATCGGCATAATTTCCCCAGACTCACACGGCTATCCGTTGCCATTCCGGTATGCCGCAACGAGGCAGTAATTTAGCGGTACCGAGGTGTTACACGTACGTGAGACGAGAGCGAGGCGCGAGATATGAAAGTGGTCGCACGGAATTGTGGGAACACTTTCCAGCCAATCACGCGCTCTGTGGCGGTACGCAGTCGCGATAACGACACCGCGACGAGGTGGCCAAACATGATACATGCGGAGTGTGGACGCTGCTGTTTTGCTTTATAAGACCAGATCGGTCCCTGTGATGAGGAGGGTTTAATTTTTACACAACAGTAAGGCCCCCCATACACGTAACGATCGGTCGACGACCGGCGAACCACGACGGATCGCAACAGATCGGTCTCTGAAGAGTGATTCCCCACACACGTAACGATCGGTCGTCGACCGGCGAACCACGACCAATCGGAACGAATCGAAACACTTCACTTTAAATTAAACAACAACCTACACAAACTATATAACAACTAACTAAAATAACACTTCACTTTAAACTAAACAACTACCTATTCAAACTATATAACAACTAACTTAACCTATGTGAAAAACTGAGCCCAGCAAAAAGTAGGGTTATGTCTCTATGCACGAACAAATCCACAATGAGCTCGCGGGGCAGGCTCACTCTGGGCCTTTCGTCCGTCGTCGACCGATCTGAAGCGTCCCCACACACGCAACGATCCGTCGCACGTCGAGGCTGGTCGGACGCGGTCGGACGACGACTGATGGGATTCTCATCAGTCGTCGTCCGACCAAAATCGTCGTCAATCGGTCGGAAGCGTCCCCATACACGTAACGATCCGTCGCACGACGAGGTCCGTTCGGACGGATCTGACGGACCGATCGTTACGTGTATGGGGGGCCTAATAGAACATTACAATTATAAATTATAGGACTCATTTAGGGCATAAAGATTTAAATATTTGAAATTCAGCATCTACTTAACATTCACTTGAATTGTATTTGAATTTGAAAGATGACAGAAATCGAACTTGATACGCTACATACGCTGCTACCTTAATGAAATAGTAATATTCTTCTTTAGAACAGATTTTGTGAGAAAAAAAAATACATGATGCATCAGTATTCACGGATGATTGGGATCAGACGTGTAAAAATATTTTAGGCCTACTCGACTCTAGATGGACTCCTCCTCGAGCCGGTACGGTTCCTCGGTTCGTGTCCTCGGTCACGCCACGCGGTTTCCATGGTCGCCTCCCTGACCGCGGACCCAGGGCTCCGTGGACCGTGGAGGTTCCAAGGTGAGGTCCCGGGGGCACCGCCACGCGCGCGCTCACGCCCGAGCAGACCAACACTATGAAACACTTAATCATAGGATCCTCTCAGTATTAAGAGGATTACTAGATTGTGTATTACTCTCACAACGCAGTTATATTCAGTATCTAAGCTCTCCTCTTTCCAAAAACATGTCCAATCATCTCCTGCACTATATCAAACCACCTCCTGACTCCTGAATAATGTATCGGCAAAAAGAGAGGGATGCTGTGGTCATCCATTTATTTATAACGTTCTCCACGGTACAAAATGTTTCATAATAAATTCTATTATATTACTCTTTCGAAAAACATTTGTCATGTTTCGTATACAACGTAAAATATATTAAAGTAGGTGTAATCATATTTCAGAGTATTTCCTCCAATACATCAGCAAAGAAGATTACCGGCCTTAATAACGCCTTCCTCCAGCCGATATGATTTATGACGAAACCACCAGGTGGTCCTGGGAATTCTCATCTCGTTGTCAACAAATATTATGCATTTTCAACCAATATTGTACAATGTGTAATAAACTGAATGTGTAAGGAGAGTATACAATAGTGAATTTAAAAGTACCATAGCATGCTTATTACTAAGCATAGCAACTTATTTGTAAGCAAAGTTAATAGTAGTTTTCATCACTAGGAGCAAAAGTGGGTCTTTTTGGTGCGCAATCGTGTTTTAAAAACGAGGCGCAGCCGAGTTTTTAAAAACGATTAAGCATCAAAAAGACACTTTTGCTCCGAGTGATGAACAACGTTTTTTATCATAATGCGAAATTAGACTTTTGATCATTAAAAATTATAACTATAAAGATGTATTTTCGAGGTTGTATTTACAAAGTTAGTAATATGCAGTGTTTACATATATGTTATTTACAAACAATGCTCTTTATAACGTATGAATTTCAAAATTCTGCTCCTCAACATTAATAAATTAATAGTAATATACATAGAAAACAGCTGACTTTTCAGTACTAGGACCTAAAAAATTCTCCAGATGATTTTTCAGTCCTAGGACAATAAAGAATCGGTTTTGGTACAGTTGAGAGAACAAAAAACAGGCTGATTTCGTGCAGAATGATAAAAAAGTTTTTAAACCAATAATTAAATTTTATTTGTAAGGGAAATGCAAACGAATCCCCTGTCATTAGTTAAAATAAACATGTAATAATTTTAGTGTAAATGACAACTAACATACAAACTACAACTGACGATAGCTCAACTATTTTGAAAATCAGACTTAAAATTTATTGTAAACGTGCTTAAAAGGGACTCATGCGATTTGAGAAATCACGTTTAAGTAAACATTATAAATTTACCCCTAGAATAGATCCATACTTATTGAAACGTTTTTATGTGATACGAATAAACATTTTGAACTCCACCATGTCAAACAATAAAACAAGGAAGAAGAAGAAGGCTTTTAATATTTCACGCGAGCCTCAAGACTACGTGAGATGTGAGCGTATGAATGAATAAAGCTGGGGAACGACGGCAACGCTCGGAAACGCTTGTAGCCATTCATACGTTGGCAACATTGCGTTACGTCTCGGCTCGGATTTCATGATTGTAATTCCCGGAATCGACGTCAGTTTCTCATTAGGATGCAGACGTTAAATCGGATTAGTATCAGAATCACGTCCCCGAAGCCGGCGTCGCTCGTGCGCGCAGGTTGGCAGCCTGTCGCAGCAGTCTTACCAACGTGAAAAACTTGAATCGTTTTCATACGAGTGCACTAATCGAAGAGAGATCAGTATCAGCTTCTTTCGCAACCTCGCAGGCAAGTCTGCGACAGTAGGAAAAGTAACAGGCAAAAACGAGAGAAGAAACGATGAAATTACTAATTACTATTTTGTTATGTTCATTTAAAAGTTAATTACTTCAACTGATCGATTGTTTCAACTTAAATTAATGTCAATAGCTCTAGAGTATTGACAGTAAAATGATTTAACACTCAATCCCAATAAACCACTTAGCGCATTATGCTCAAAGAATTATTTTCCCAATCTGGAAATTTAAAGGGACAAATTAATAACAATTTCGTACTTTTTGTATTTTTTATATACTTGCAGTAAGGCTAACGTATGTAATAACAATCAATGCTGCTTTTAGTTGTAACCTTATTGCATTTGTACTGGGAAAAACTCCAACAACTAACACAAACGTAACTCCGTACTACGGCACATCAGTGTTTACCTACCTGCTGCTACTGTGCCAAGTTTCATCAATAGTAAGCTAATTCTGCAATTGCATGGCTGCTGAAATACTGACAACCACCAAAGCGGAAAGGCAAATTTCACTGTCTACCAGTTCGACTGAATTTATACTGCACATAAAATTCAAAGAGCTCATAATAATTACAGGTAGTAAGCAATGTTTGTCTCAGAGGCATGATCGTATCAAAACGGAACGAGGTTGGCAAGACTTTCATAACACTAGTGTCCCCGGCGTCCACTGGACCTGCAGCCGTACAGTTTGGTTTAATTTATAAGAGTTCCCTGAAATAGATAATAATATACAACTCTGAATAGAGTTGGTAGTAAAAAATTATAATGCTTTTAATAAAATAGTCTACTATTACCGGTTATCCGCTTTCGGGAACCAAATGAATGAATTTCACTTGACTCTAACCATCGCACCAGTCCGGAGGGTTATATTGGTCACGTTTCGGCGATAACTCACTCTGGAACTCCGGAGAATGATTCAAACATCTCGACAACCGTTTCCGAGAACGTTCGTGGTCCGGGGCAACTCACGGCTTAATGGCGGAAATTGCGGATATAATCTCTACCTTTACCCCGCATCAGAGACTGTATTTCCGATGAAAGGGAGCTCGATTGAGTTGGAAATTTTTCGAGCTTTGAAAGATAAAAATCTTTAAATCTTGTGTTTTCGTGTACACATAAAGTTGCAAGCCGTTTTTAGTTTACAGTCATGGACACCAAATTTATGGCGTCTTGAGGTTGCGACCTTTCTTTCCCAACAACTTTAAACAATCCTTATCGAACCAGACAAAAAGAAAATTAACGACTATGTTTTGTATCCTTCGACCAAGACGTAGTCAACTTTATCATTGTGAGGTCGGGTCAGCATAAAAACGATACAGAAATAATCAGAAGATAGAGCGAAACTAAAGTTTAGATTGGAAAACTTTAGAACCGCTCTTTTTATGTCCGCGACGATAACTTCCAGACTTCTTTTCTTGTACCAATATTAAACTGTCCTTGGCCATATTTGGTGGAAGTTTTTGGCTTTCGAGTGAGCAAAGTTAGTCTTGTTTACAACAGTGTAAATTACTGTTGAAAGAGGAAAACATTTGAGAAAATATGTTGGTCTTTTCTTTCTACGATGTTTTTTTTTACTCTGCTCTGATGTACCACACTTAAAATATAAACTGTTTTAGATCCTACCTCGTCCGATAATAATTAAAAATGTTTTAATTAATCAAAAGCAAAGTTTTTTAACGTTTATCAGCTTTTAAATGCTCTTGAGAAATCCAAAACAAGGGGATAGTATAATCTAGATAATCTTCTCATTTGTATTAACCAATTTTAAGAATAAAATATAAATTTTAAATACATTACATTGTCACTGACAATATCGTCAGGAAGGTCGGGTCGTTCGGTCGTTCCCCTGTCCCTCAGTACTCCAGAGGGAGCCGAAGGGGAATTGTTATTTTAGTAACCGTAATTGACTCATTGGACAGAACCAATTTAACGAGGGTCTCGTCTTCCCAAACAAGCTCAACAGGGAGCTAAACTGCTCGTTGTCGTGGAAACACAATATCATCCCAATGATGCGATAATGAACCTATTGAAGGCGCGCCGAAAACGCGATAAAAAATCATTGAGCCATATCTATTCTCTTAACACAGATTATTTAAGTTAGTAACGTATAATGAGTCGTGAACGGGTATTCACTCTATTCATGGGATGAAAATCTATTCGTATTTAATCGAGGAGTGGTAATTGACAATGACTTAGTACTTTGAGATGATGTTGCTATAGATACATAAAACAAACGTCCACTGTAGGCCTATGCAACTGTGTCACCCATCCCACTAACGATTGAAAATATTTATTTTCCAAAAGTTAATTTAGGACTCTTAACAATTTCCTATTACAGTACCTGAGGCAATGAAGTATTATATTAGGTAACATAACGACCCGTTTATGAGCGGAGCTTTCTCCGGTTAAGCGGTGTTGCGAAAATCGGCAATAACACGGATTGTTGTATGGCCCTGCGCCCAATTCGTGTTAGCAGGCTGGCCGGCCATCGCCTTGCCTGGAGGCCGGACCGGCCTTCGTCTGCGGCCAGACACTCAACTATCCACACTCTCGACAATTGACGCAGTCGGGGACATCCGAGTGGGACGTGATGGTCGATAGACATCGAGGTGAACAGTAGACATGGGGTAAATTACTGGGCTGAGTAGGAGAGTCAACTTCATAAAGACGCATTGGGAGGCAAACAAGGACATGAATGCAAATCTGCATCCAGAATCCCAGAAGTACGTATACTCTTTTATGCCTGATTAATTTCCACACCAAACACCAATTTACAAAAACAAAAAGCTTACTTTATCTAAGACAATGAAAGTGGGGGGGAGTGGGGACTTGTCCTTGCAACAATGATTTAAGAAACAATTTTTAATTCCTCATATGTTCAGCATGTTCTAAGCTTAAACGTTAAGAGGGCAAACATATACCCCGTATAATAAACCATAATATACAATAACTCATTTATTATTATTTTAATATTTTTTTCTATATTGTTTTACTGAGGGTGACGTTTTAGAGATCTATGATCTTAACCTTTCACAGGCAGTGGTAAAAATATACGTACTTTAAAATCGCAATAAAAATCCATTTGGCCTTTAAAACCTAGAGCTTCCCTAGTAAAAGACACTTCATTAATAACGTTTAAAAAAAGTGGTATACTAAAAAAATTTTTTGTCATGCCATAAGACTATTCTGCTGTAATAAAAGTAATTTCAATATTTAAATTTATTAACAACTTATTAAATCAGAGACAATCTGAGAAATATACTGCCTTAAGCCACTTAAGCCTATTAATTTATAATTATTTACAGCTAAAAATAGTAACATATTTTATCAAGTTTAGTAACAACGGTAAAGCTCCTCCCCACGCTGCAAACTTGGTCTGGAGTGCGTCTCCTTTCGGGAAAATCTCGAGTGGCGAATCCATTAGGTGGTTCAAGGAAGGAAACTACTTTATAAACTTCAGATAACCAATTTTAACTTTCTGCGTCAACGTAGAGGATGTAAGTTTATTGTGTTCACCTTTATTATTATGTTTTGGTCAACGTAAACATTGTTAAAAACTTGCAAAGAATGAAAAATGAAAATGAAAATGAAAAATTCTTTATTTCAACAGGCAAAGTTAGGGCCACATGGCCCTTTCTTACACTTAACCTGATTACAAAAACATGCTTAATTTAAATATATCGAACTAAATAATAATTCGAGAATATGATTTATTAAGCTATAGGCGTTTTGTTGATCCACAGTATTGTACGGAATGATGACTTTATATTGTTTACGACAAAATGATGAAATAAAATGGAAAATATTCACTCATTAGTTTTTATTATACAATGGCTAATCGTACACTAATGAGATTCACTGTTGACTACAGACAGAGATTTAAAAACACAAGATGCTTAGTTAATTTCAAACAGGAAAACAGATGTTGATTACAAACAATGAAAGAACCACTGGAAGTTGTTATAGGGCTCAACAACGAGCGTCTTGTTTACACAATGTTATCTGTTGACAACATGTTGAAATACTCCAGCCGCAGGCCGCTACCGACCACCGACCTTCTCAGCTCTAAAGTGAATACAGTAATTAAACCCCAGCTTAAACCATCATCTCATCCAATTAACGCGTCCAACTTTTTTCTTCCATTTTAAATTAATTTTCCTCTCACTTTAATTACAGTCTCAAAGTAGATTGTCTCTCTTGACTTCCATTTACTTCTTTTCCTCTTATATTTGTTTTAGCTAAATGAGCTCTTGAGTTCTCTTGAGAATTCGTTAAGAGGTTAAAGTAAATTTATAAGCAATTAAATGTATTAAGGTACATTTTACATAGCAAAAATCAAACTTAAATTTGCTTTATATTAATATTTTACAAGGGGAATAGGGTTGGGCCTTAATAAAGATTGTGTTGTGTTACAGTACTAAAACAATAACACCATTGGGATTCAATACAATTTCTAAAATCCAACACATAGATCAATAAGAAATTTTTTGTGTAATATAATACAGTAGAACCTCGATAGTTCGACACTTTGTGGACCTAGAGAGTGTCGAACAATCAAAATGTCGAACTATAGAAAGTATATGGTTAATTTTAACACTGGAAGTATAAAAATCATGATTTGAATTTAGGAAACACTAAATTTGAATGACACCATAACTTAACCAATATTCAAATCATTCGCCACTTTGCTTACATTTAGACTTTGGTCAATCTCCAACATGGACACTATCATTCGTTATTAACATGTTAAGTAGTCATGGACTGTGTCGAACTATAAGGAGTGTCGAACTATCGAGGTTCTACTGTACACCATTACAAGCCTTCTCAAGCAAGATCAAATAGTCCATGGGTGACCAAACCTACCACTCAATACCATGATGTCAAACCATCCACGAAAGAGTTCCCTTGAGAAGGAGCAGTACAGATCGTTAATTAAGCACACAATAAATCATGCACGGCATCGGCAGTCCAGTTAGGATACCTTCCCACGGACAGATAGAGCGCGGCGCGACACGACATAACGTTCCCACCTGATGGTAGATACCGTAGATCAGCTGTTCTGCAGTGACGTCACAGAAATATTTAACCAGCTGATCGCTCGCCGCTGCTGACGCAACTGCCAGTTGAGTAACTAACTGTAAAGGTCGCCGAAGCTCCGCACCGGCCCTGCGCTGCAGCCAATCGTGATTACACACTCTTTTCATTCCCGCCAAACCCGGAAAGGAAGCGGTTTTTGCACTTTTGTCGCAGCGGCAAATGACCTTGTGTAGGAATTGGTTCGTCGCAGAGTGGTCAGGTCCGTGGAGCCGGGGAGAATTGATTTTCGGAAACCAAATGTGATCGGTTTCGGGAAAACTGTTGATCCATCGTGTGTGAATATGGGCTATGCTCGTGTTCCCGCAAGGAGCCGGTTAAAAGAGATCAAACGATATCACAAAACTATATGTACCGTAAACTATATTAAAAACTGAAAAAAGTGTATCTTACTCATAAAGTGATTAAGTGACTCATCATTAGTTGTATGCTTTTAGATATATTCTAGTCAGAGTTTATCCCTCTGCCCAACTGCATTGAAAGGGGATAGCCTCATTGCGCACAGCGGTCAGAAAACTGTCAAACTTCGGGGCATCATTGCGCACAGTGGTCACTCGGGGCCCCGCTTGGGAGGTCCATTTCCCTGGCCCGGCCATATTGGAAATTTGATATGAAAATCATACCACGATTTAATACTCAATTAGTACTATTTAATACCCGAACGTTAGATTTAATACTCTTAATACAACAGATTTATTAAGAAGAATCTTGTGGCCGGGCCAGCAGGGAAATGCTAGCCCGGCCATGTTGGAAAATGCAGAGTTAAACCACGTGGTGATTTAATACTCAATTAGTACTATTTAGTACCCAAGTGATAGAATTAATACTCTAAAAATAACTGAGTTATTAGCCATATCGTGTGGCCGGGCCAGGGAACTTCCAGCCCGGCCATGTCGGAAAATGTGAATTTTAACCACACCAGGATTTAATACTCAATTATTTCTATTTAGTACCCAAATATTAGATTTAATACTCCAACCGTTATTGAGTTATTAACCCTTATGTATATGGCGGGAGCCGTAAGCGTTAGCCCGTTCACGAAGGAAGATTCAAATTTCAACTGTATTACAATGACAATTTTATATTATTACTATACCAGGATTTAATACTCATTTAGTACTATTTAGTATTCAAATATTAGATTTAGTACTCCAACCATTATTGAGTCATTAACTCTTATGTATTTGGCTGTAGCCGTAAGCGTTAGCCCGTTCAAGAAGGAAGATTCAAATTTCAACTGTATTACAATGACAATTTTATATTTTTACTATACCAGGATTTAATACTCAATTAGTACTATTTAATACCCAAATGTTAGATTTAGTACTCTAAAAATAACTTGAGTTATTAGCCATAACATGTGGCCGGGCCAGGAAAATGCCAGCCCGGCCATGTTGAAAAATGTGAATTTTAACGACACCAGGATTTAATACTCAATTAGTACTATTTAGTACCCAAATATTAGATTTAGTACTCCAACCATTACCAAATTATTAACCCTTATGTTTATGGTGGAAAGAAAGAAAACGCAAAATGATTAGAAAATACCTTATTAAAACATAAAAGCAATTAAAGCTCTTTAGCAGTATTTAGTACCAGAGTATTACATTTTTTACTTTAAATACTGCACATTTGCACATTTGAATTAAATACTGGTATAGTAATAATACAAAATTGTAACACAGTTGAAATTTGAATCTTCCTTCGTGAAAGGGCTGGCGCTTAAGGCCCCCGCCATATACATAAGGGTTAATAACTCAATAACGGTTGGAGTACTAAATCTAATATTTGTGTACTAAATAGTACTAATTGAGTATTAAATCCTGGTGTGGTTAAAATTCACATTTTTCGACATGGCCGGGCTGGCATTTCCCTGGCCCGGCCACATGTTATGGCTAATAACTCAGTTATTTTTAGAGTACTATATCTAACATTTGGGTATTAAATAGTACTAATTGAGTATTAAATCCTGGTATAGTAATAATATAAAATTGTCATTACAATACAGTTGACATTTGAATCTTCCTTCGTGACCGGGCTGGCACTTGCGGCTCCCGCCATATACAAAAGGGTTAATAACTCAATAACGGTTGGAGTACTAAATCTAATATTTGGGTACTAAATAGTACTAATTGAGTATTAAATCTTGGTGTGGTTAAAATTCACATTTTCCGACATGGCCATTCTGGCATTTCCCTGGCCCGGGCACACGATATGGCTAATAACTCAGTTATTTTTAGAGTATTAATTCTATCACTTGGGTACTAAATAGTACTAATTGAGTATTAAATCACCACGTGGTCGAAAACTGCATTTTCCAACATGGCCGGGCTAGCATTTCCCTGGCCCGGCCACAAGACTCTTCTTAATAAATCTGCTGTATTAAGAGTATTAAATCTAACGTTCGGGTATTAAATAGTTAATAAAAAAACAATTAAAAATAATTGAAAGACTAAAAAAGTTTTGAGTATGAAATGAATTAACAATGAATTATCTTGTTGAAAAATCTGGAATTGTGAGTTTTAAATTGTGAAACACATAGAAAGATTTTTGTAAATTCCCATACAATGTAAATTTGTCAGCGGAATAAAATTTATTATTATTATTATAGTACTAATTGAGTATTAAATCGTGGTATGATTTTCATATCAAATTTCCAACATGGCCGGGCCAGGGAAATGGACCTCCGCTTGGGGGTGGCATCATTGCGCACACGGTCAAAAACGAAACTTGTAGTCCCGTTCCTATGTTAAATAAATAGAGTAGCAATATATATATGCTATATATATTTACATAGCTGCATATTTAAACTTCAAATTGTTTCATTTCACTAGTATAATAGTTATAATTTATGGATCAATTATTTTAGCAAAATTATAATTATCTAGCAATATAAACTTTATTTTATAATTACTGTGTGACATATATGCTTAAATGTTATAATTATACGTGTAATAAGGTATTATTGCTTCATAATCAAATAAGTTTACAAATAATTGGATATTGTTTTGAAAATAACGATGAAAATAGTCTTAGCCGGTTAAACCATTCTTATTATACTAGGTCTATATAAAGGTTATTTTAACAAATACATGGTATAGCATACATAATAAAAGTTTAATATATATATATAATATATTTACAAAATTTACAAACATACAGCATAAAATGCTATTGCAATGCAATCCTATACTATAATACGAGCGATTTATGAAGGGATGTATGTTTCACGATCTTGGAATCTAGCGGTTAGATTTTGCTTAAAGTTTTCATTTAAGAGTGTTTTGGCCCAAAAATAAGTGTGGAAACAGCCTCAACCCCAGGAAAAATCGAATTTGGTCTAAAATTTAGTTTTAAAATCGTAATTTTTAACATTAGTCTTATGGGTTGCTATTTTGGTAACGAAATAACAACGAAATGTAAATATAGAAAGAAACATTAATGTTAAGCAGACTTTTAGAAACAGCTGTTAACTGTGAAGAGGTATAGTTTGTTGTTGGTGGAAATTGAATTGCTTTTTTACCATGACACTAAAAGTGAATTAATACCCCCGTCGCAGCAGACCTGCGTACTCAGCGAATTTCCAAATTAGTAGTTTTAATTATGACCAGAAAAACCTGTCAACCAAATATCATCACAAGCTCATAAATAGGGGAATAAATGTCCATTCTCCTTATGATAAATGTAGGGAAAGAGTATGCAGGTATGCTGCCATGGGGAACACTAACAGTAGGTTTTTAGCATAAACAAATTATTTCGACCATATGAAGCCATATACTAAGTTTCATCAATATCTGTCCATTGCTAACGGAGTTTGCCTATTCTCCATATGATTAACATGGGAAAAGAGTATGCAGGTTTGCTGCCATGATAAGTACAAAAACCAAGATTTTTTTACCACAAATGGATGAATCTCAACCAAATGAAGCTGAATGCCAAGTTTCATCCAAAAACATTGGTTAATAAGTGAAATATTAACACATCCTTATTCTCCATAAGATTAACATTGGAGCCTCAAAATACAACGTACTGTCTTTAGACTTTTTAATATCTCGGTAACCAATAGAGATAGAGCAAAGCTTCAAAATACTAAATTGTGTATTTTTTTGAGCTAAATCCAATGGTGAAAATAAAATTTAATTTTTTTTAAAATTACATATGAAAAATGCAAAAAACCCATTTTTGGGGTACAAAACCCCCCAAAACTACCCCTTCCGATAGGTCGATATGTCTGGTTTACGAACTCATCCGAATAAACGTAGGATTACACATCTCTACCAAATTTGGTGTCGATCGGACCATTTTTACGAGAGTTATCGTGTCTAGGGACACATACATATATATATATATATATATATATATATATATATATATATATATATATATATATAAATTTTAATGACTATTATTTTTGTTCTCTGGGCACCTAAAAACGAAAAAGTAACATGGTCCCGGGCTTAGGTCTTACCATGAGACCTACGGTAATAGCTTATTCCCTATGGGAAATTCGCTAAAACCAACGAGCAAGGCTCGGTTAACCTGGTACTATATATTATATTGCACCATCAATATTAAGAGAAATAAAGGATTGTGTTACTAATTATGGCAAACTGTAAGTAAAATTACAATATTATAATGAACAAACTGGTAATATCTAGAAAAATAATCCAGACACTAAAAAATAATTTTAATTATCTAGAAAATAATCATGTCTGTCTAGAAAAAATCTTCACTTGCAAACGTTTTAACGAAGGGTAATATAATTTCTCTTAAAAACACGAATACAATTGTTTTAAAAGGACAGACAATATTATGTGGTCACAGAGTTTTATATCTCCACTTAATTTAATATTCTTCATGTAAATGATCTTTGGTTTCGGGGCGAGCGGCCCAGCGGCCGGTGCGGCGCCGGCGCGCCGCCGCGGAGGGTCGGGCAAAACTGACCGTGTGCGCAAGGCCAGATACAAATTCGCCAGTGGTTGGAGGGTCGACGAAAAGATACAAATTCGCCAGTTCTTGGAACTAGCGCTCATCCCCTCGGGGAACCCACGAATGTGGCCGGTCCAGCTCTTCCTCACTGGAGTTGGAGTGTTGTTTCCGACTTGACCGAGTCCTAAGCTATATTGTTAAATTGTTTTCTCCCTGAAAAATCGCATTAAAAATAATATGAGATTCTAATGAAAAAGAAAAAGTGAACTGAACACTTTATGTACATACAGGCCAATGTGAGATTGATTAGTCATTTAATTTCATATCATTAAATAATAATCCTACATAATGAAAAAAATTTTTTAAGTGTCTAGATATGAAACGACTGAACGGATCCTGGCAATTTTTGTGTAAATACCCATGGCCTCTAAAATCTATTGAATTTCGTGATATATTTAGAACACTCCCTTCGCTCGTCCTCTATTAACTTACATCTTAACTCGTGGCCTAAACACTTTCATAATACAATCATTGTATAAACTACTATTAATTTACTCGTAGGCGATGCTTGAGTAACATTAGCTTACAACATTCTCATGGCGACATACCTAAGTACGCACCCCACATCATCTATACATAACATAATATAATTAACTAATGATGAACTAGATTAATCAAAATTGTTTTTTAAAATTGTTTGTCGGAATTTTGGTTTCCGATCGTTGATTTTTCTCACGGTGACATTTGATTGGCCGACTTACCATTCCGTTTAAATATTGCCAGGATAGGTCGTCACCGCTGAACAAACACATACTTGAACCGGGGTCACCTACTGTTTCACCGCGCCGAGGGGCTGCGGGTGGATTCCTGGAACTGGCGAATTTGAATCTTTTCGTCGACCCTCCAACCGCTGGCGAATTTGTATCCAGCCGTGCGCAATGATGCTCGACCCACGGGGGGCCATAAAACTGACCCTCGTCAAAAACTTGACCGCTGTGCGCAATCAGGGTAAGCCCGCATTGAAAATATCATCCGACACACATAATTTCCAGTTAATCTGTTTTAGAAGATGACACACGATTAAGACTAATAAATGCAACTAGATTTGAACGCTAGCTAACATTACATTATGGTTTATTTTTGTATGTCCTAACATAAATGCATCTGTTTGAAAAATAAAACGAAATTTCTGTACCTACTTTATTTTCAATTATAGTGTAGTGATATTTGACGAACTTCAGCAGAGAGGGGAATTTGAGGGCGACTGATTCAGCAATGGCAAATTTATTCCTCAGAACTAAGAGCGCAATTCGCAGTAACAGAACGGCGCACCCGGCTGGCCTGTTTATTCATGCTGATCTCTTGCTCTAGACTCAGCACCAGACATCCGTCAGCCACGCGCGGCTCCGTGCTGACGTCACGCTGAGCCCGTGCAGCAGCTGCTCATAAACACGTGCTGCTGTGCTGCTGCTGCAGCGATTACGCGATCAGCACCATCGTAGAATTGGGTTACTGGCCACGTGATATAACTCCAACCACTGGGCTACTTGTTTATACATTAATACGGTATCGGTTGTCCTGTTGAATATACTGTACGGTTCGGGGAAAAATGCTTCCACTGGGTTGCAAAAAAAAAGAAGATTTCTGTGGTTGATCTAGTAAAATTTTGGTTTTGTAGATTTTATACATTCCCTCAATCGCAATGGATAGCTTTTATGTACATGAAAATTGGTCATTACTTTTTTATTCGGTTGAATTTTAAATCATTTCACCGTGGAGAGTTAACAATCTATAACCACTTCTAGATAGTTATATTTGTAGATAAGCTTTCATATATTTTTTAAAAATAACCACAGGGATTAACGAAGCATATAAAAATATACATCCATCTAGCTATATGATTTTTTCTATAGAGTTAAATAAGCATAAATTTCACTCAGATAAGCGGATGTCGCTCAATCTTAGCAACAAAAGACTAGGTCTAAAGAAAATTCCATAACCAGCTGAACCGTAACTGAATCCATTTCTCCTCAATGTCATCCTGTCCGGGGGAACATTGTGGTGATGAAAATGGGCAAGAAAGTGAAATGCAGAGAAATCCGATCCAGCCTCCTACAAAGGACCTGGCACGTCTGAGCCGAGGGCCTCTTGGAAGAAAGGCGAAGAGATCTGGGACTTTCGCGCTCCAGCGGGCGTCAGACGGCGAACAAAGCGTCGCTTGACTGGGGAATAATTAAAAACGGCCTAGCGCTGCTTGATTTAAAACTCACTTTGTTATTTAAATCGAGAGAATGCGAGACGGCATTTTAATACAATCTTTATTAAGAGACGCTTTAAGTCTGAGGTTTTTCATTTAGAGAAAAGTCGTTTATTGCTTGTAAGGAAACAAATCTCGGTTTTCGGGGAGGTTCCCTCCATCAGAGTTGTTACGTTGTCAACAATTTTTGTCTCACCCAATACATTTTGTTCATAAAACACATTCGTTGGTGACGCCAGTAGTTCTATACCAACTAACTGAGCTAGCATTACTTGATGTATGTTGTGTAACGAAGCTAATATTTTGCAAGTTGTGCTGGTTTTACAAAAACACTTGTCTGCCTCTCACAAGTGTTCAATTGACGTAAGCAACAGTTCAAATACAGAATGCCATAGGGGCATTCCACCGTCACGTGCGGGACATTTGCACAACATTCTGGCTTATTTAACAGTTAATAGCAAATTTAATATTTTTCATAAAATAAAACTTATTATGTAGATTAAAAGCTTGTTAAAAAAGGAACATTTCCATACTTATAATGTAAGTTTTTATCAACACATTACCATTTTAGAGCACAAAAAGTACCTGTCACGTGCAGGACATGCAAAAAGACATGCATTTAAAAATCTCTATTTCACTTGTAAAACTCAGCTAATCTGTTGATACCAATCAGTTAAGGTATTTTTTTCTGTAAAGCTACATTCATCTCCTTTCAAATGATATAATAATGATGTTAGTTTGATCAATAGATAAAATGTAAAAAAATAAATTTGTTCCGTCACGTGCGGGACAAGGCTGTCACGTGTGGGACATTTGCACATAGGCACAGTGAATAAATAGTTACAGGAAGAAATAAAGTCAAGCTATGTAGCTTTACATAATGAGCAAAATGTTAAGCCGCACGTTAACATTTGCTGTGACTGACGCAAATTACATTCTGTAAATTATTGAATTTGTTTCCGATAGCAGTTTTTGTTGTAATAAAAAATCAACTAATATTAGATTTTTTTATTCGTTAGGAAACAAAAAAAATTGTTTTTGTTTTATTTTAGGCTTAAATGTTTACATATTTAATGTATTGTATTTTTGTTTTAGTATTTTGATATCCTTTTAATTTTGGTTTTGTGTTATTTTAAGTTTTTTTTTTTTTTTTATTCATTGACCTGACTATTTCTTGCTGCGATCATTTAGGCTTAGCGTACGCATTAAGATTTCGTGGGAATTAATATTTGTGCGTTCAAGCTTAAAATTGCTTCATTACAGTATATTTAAAAAAAATCAATGAAACTAAAAAACGGAATAAAATATCGCTAATAATTTGACACACCTGACAATAAACTTCACTTCATACGTTTATAGCTCATAAACAGTAATATTCAGCCATTAAGTTTCCTCAAATTTCCCCATTTTAACATCGGATGACACTAGCACAGCCGTGAGTCCACCATTTTATGACCTCAAGAATGTTTTGGGTCAAGAGGTCAAGCCATTAGGAAAGCTTTCCGCTTGATAAATGAACGGCTCAGGTGTGGCCATCGCTGGGTGGACATCGCGACGCCGCGGCGATGTCCGGTGAGCCACCGGCGCGCCGGTGGCTCAACTATACTGGAATTAATCGTTGTTAGTGCCATCCAGTTAACAACGTTAATGGCTTCCTAACCATTAAAGTAATTGTTCTGTCGCTGAGTTACCATGGTCGAGCGTTTGACCTTTTCCCGTTTAACCCGTAATAATGTATTGTGAAGAGCTCCTTAGTGCTTTAAAGTTTGAGTTATTATTTTACGGGATTTAACGGGATTTTAAGTCTTTACTTTAAGAAAACCTGTTTAACTTGCACTTGTAAATTTTAGAATGGATGGAGATGTTTTGCACTTGGCCGACAACTTATTTCTAACAAACTTTAAAATATTACAATCGGTTAGCCTATTAGGCATATTTATCTTTACAATACAAGTCATGAGAAAACATTCCGGAACCAAAATGACCATTAAAATATTTACTGTCCTAAAAAAATGTTCGACACAGTAATTTTGAATCGGATAATGGAGTCGGCACCGAAATGTCAAAGATAGATTGTCGCCTAGATTAGGCCCAGACGGCACCTTTCACAGGACAAAAAAGGGTCTTGGGGCTTTCAGATGAAGAACGACCTGTCTCGCAGCCCCGTTGATCACGATTATATGGCGGGGACATAATGGTGACATGTTGACATACATCACGTGATAAAGGCTGGACCATAAGTCTCAATGGCAGACCGGCTGCAGGCTAAGGTCTAGGCTGTCTAAACAACGATTGACAAAGAGTGATTGAAATTGTAAGCCCTCAATTGTAAGACTAACATTGTAGACAGGTTGATTAGAACGAGGTAAAATAAAAGTAGGCTATATGTTGAAAACATTTAAAGAATTCATTTGTCAGATTTCTGGTAAAGGTGATCTTTTAAAATTATTTACAAAAGTAGTACTCACTCCTACGACCTACGACACACTAAAAAAATCGCATAAACGGTCCATGTTGATTAATACAGTAGTGAAACGATAAGGCAAAGCGCGCGTTTCTGTACGGTAACCAAAGGTAAACTTTTCTCCGAAGTGATTTATAACAAGCGTTCTTCTTGACAGGTCTCTCGAGACAGAGATTATCTTTGTTCCAAGTTATATTTGCCAAATGATAAGATAAGTTGGCATCTAAGCCTTCCGCGAGTTGAGTGACGCCATAACCAGTTGGATAAGAAAGGTGTAACCATAGTTGCGACATTAGCCCAGTCTCTTCCCTGTTGTAACGGCACCTCAAATTGACGTTATCAAATAGCGGCAATCAGAGACGAAACATGTGTTTTGATCCCGGCCGTTGAACCTCGAATGTGAATGGTTCCTGCATTATCAACTTCTAGAGTACACAAACCAATATTTCACACTGATGGACTATCATTTGTCGGAATTGTGTGTATATAGTGATTTTCTCACTTTCGGTTATGATTTTGGGCAATTGTTTCTTGCATAGTGCTGAAAAAATGATCGAGTGATGTCTAATGTCATCGAACATTTTACGGTTCTTACATTAAAGTTTTATAAACTTTAACACATTTTTCCCCCAAAACTTTAATCACCCTCTTTAATTTCTTACTCTTGTCACTCTAATTTGTAGTAAATTTTTAAGGGTTATATTTAAATCCCAAATATGAATGCTCGAGTAGGCGTACTTGTTGCTCAAAATTGACAACCACATTTCATTGTAAAATTTTTATTTTCAAATAAATTACCCCCATCTAATCCAATATTGTGATTGTAGGGAAATAATCACTCAAAGCTAAGCTTATTTTTAAAAGCTGCACTTTATCATATGATTAAAAAATGATTAAAACCAAATCCCAAAGTTAATTTAATGGAAACATTTCAAATTTCAGTGGTGGATAGCGCTTTACTTTAAGTCAGATTTCCATCAATTTTTCGCGAAACCAACTGCAGACGAAGCCCTATCCAACGAACACCAAGAACTTGAAAATCGGTTGAACATTTTTTAAGGAATCACAAAAAATCCCTTATACTAAACACGTATAGATTTAATTTATTATTTCCACTGTGTCTTGATTTTTTTTAACTGTCTTAATGTTAATGTACCGTATCTTAGATCTCGTAGACGCATTTACTGTCGTTTCGTCTTCTGGCCAATATGGATTGCTTTTCTATTAAAATTCATCCGTTCTTTACCCTCTAATGTTTTCCTGTTACTATACACTAGTGGTACCAATGTTATTGTCAACGTCAACCACAATATAGTCATACAATCATTTTTATTTTTCCAAGCAGTCTTAAATAAACAACAAAAGGGCCATTTGCTTTCAATAAAGGACAAATAAAAGACTCCTTTGCTGGGACATATTGGGATTTCTCGAGTGTAAGGAGGGTTCTCCAAACACAGGCTTTATTCTCCATCCCCATATTTCTTTCTCTTCGCCCTCTTCTCAGCAGGAACCCTAAGGCTACAATGGGGACAAGGAAGGGTTCACTTAAGGGCATTCAAAACGGGTCTTACCTGTAAACGTAATAAGTCCTCGGGTGGCCAGTCCGGTGGAGTTTGGGGACAGCTTTTTGTTTTCGGTCGAACACCTGGTTTCAAACGGTTCACTTTTTGGTTCCTTCAGGTACACACACATAATAGAATGAATGCGGTAATTTTTATGTCTTTAACCCTAACGACTCTAAAATATTTGGCAGTCTCAATTGAATCTAAACACTGGCTAAAAATTATGATGCACGATTGTGATAAGAATATTGGTGAATGGGCAAAGTAAATATTTTGTAGTTTCTTTTAATATTTGACGTTGCACTTTTTAAAATAGTTGAATCTTTCACCACTAAAGTAACTTGATTTGGAATATATCACTCTCCATTGAGAGCATTTAAAATTTAAATCACTAAGAGCTGTTTATTAGATATTTATAAATATCCTTCAAAATTTTCACGTCACTACGAAAACGTGAACTTAATATTTTTACGTACTTTAAAATAATAAAGTAGGCCGGAGTTTAATTTCATTACTTACAATAGACTGTCAATAAATCCATTGATTACAAGTGCACTAAAATGTAGGTCATCGGAGTAAGGTGGGACTCACAGCTGTTTTACAATCACTTGACACGACACTGATCTTCTCCAACCTACAGCGAACTACGGACACTGTTTCGATCATTAAATCGTAACAGGTACAACTCGAAATTCAAATCTTGCAGGTTTGAATGCACTGGCCTAACCCCCCCTGGCCGCCATGACTTCAACGGTTGCCCAGCCTAAACTGAGCTGGCGATTCAAATCTGTCGGTCGTCCAGTTCCCTCTCTCACCACCGAGCGCCACCGTCGCGTCAATCGTCGGTTGCGCGCGACGCTCAACTGATTCGAATCCGAGGTGAGAATCGAATCTCTTGAACGAACTGTACAACCTTATAGGTTGACCCGGCTATTTCATTTGTTTAAAAAGGATTAAACTGTGTCTAAAAAACAAATTTTAAATACCCTACTGACGTGTTATTGCTGTATAAAACCATTTTACTTCTCGGCTTTCAAGAATAAAATTTAAAAATTTACATTTTACTTTCACAAAGCAGAATTCTGAATATTTTTTTAAAGCTTCGGGATTCAGATTTTTATGAATTCCTAAAAGTTTTTATCTAAAATAAAGTTGGTTAAAAAATCCAACAAACTTCTCACTTTGTTAGCCCACAACTACGCAGGCCGTTGTATATAAAAAAAGAAAAATTATTGTAGTTGTATTTTGTAGGGAATTTATAAATTGGCTGCTTATTGTATATAGTTAACACTAATTATAAATATTATATATTTTCCACGCCTTCCTTTCTGTTGAAATTCATAAATCCAGTATTCATACAATTCATTTAACTCGTTCTTCTAAAAGAGTCGTTCTTTTCGCAAGCCGTTCATGGTTTGTGATTCGTCCAAGTGAACAGCGCGTGCTTGATTTATCGCCATCGTAAATTCACATTTCATCAGTTTTACGACGGCCAATCATCCGAAACTCAGTGCTATCGTAAAGATGTAAAACAATATCGCCGCGCGTTTGGGGAATATACGATTTCACTCTAACTGATTATTTGATAGGCTTTTAATGCTTTTTTGTTTGTTGACCAAACACAGGACATAAAACAAAATATTAGGATTGATTTTTTAAAATTAAAGACCTCTAGGGTTTATTGGATTGTTAAATGCGTTTAAAATACAATTATTTAATTAATTATTTGTAACATTAATAATACAAATACATTATATAGTCAATGAATTTTATTTTATTGAACAGGCAATTATTGAATATTTGCTACTATTTTATACTCCTAAAAATTTTATCTAAGGTGCATTTAAGTTATCTTTATGTTTTTAGGTTAAGAGTTTTTAAACAACATAGGAAGCGTATTGTTTGTATCCAATTTTGGGCAGCATGAAAATTGATTAAAATATAAAATTTAGATTCCAATACTGTATATTTTTTATTTAATTTAAAAAATATTAAAAACACCATCATTTTTTTAATAACTCACATGTCATTATTTTATTTCTGTACTTTCATTTCATGCCTCGTTGTTGAAAGGTTAGACCAAATTACATAAATAATTGAAAGTTTTTTTTTTAATACCGAATCTATAAAATTACTGTGGATATCTACACATCCTAATCTATAGGCACTTAAACAAAATGCACTAGTCAATTGAAAACTTAGTAAAAGTGAGATATAAAATCTACTTGAATCTATCTTTGAATTATAAGATGTAGTAATAGGCCTATTGTATAAAAACTTCAAGCCTTCCGTTTCTACAGGACATAATTAAACATAATCCGGACATTGGTTGGGTTGTAGCCTATTAAAACCATAGATTGATCGATGATTAAAACAAGCCAGGAAGATAAAATGCAATTCACTAACTACTAAAAAATGCCATTTAAAAGTCCTCTCTAGTGGTACATAATATAAATTTTCCTCGCATCTCCAACATCTTCAATCATAGTCTGAGCGAAGGAGTTTATTTAAAGCCCGCATGACCGGGCCGTGACGAGCCATTTAACTAGTGACGTCACATACGGGGGCGCGTGCGTGCGAGGGTCAGCCAGAGATCAGCTGTTCCGCCGGAAGTGGTGCATGTGGAGCTGCTACATCCGGCCCACGGGCTCCCGTGATTCCTGGGGGCCGGGTGCGTCTGTATTTCCACTTCCGGCAATATCCAAACACATTTAAATGTCCGCTTTCCCACAGCAGTACTCGCCATGTGTTTTGAGAGCTATTTTCGTCTCCACGAATCATTTGGCTGGAAGTGTTAGGGATAGGATGTCTTTTTTGTTTTGTTTTAAGTTTAAAACTAAATCACTCGTAGTTTTCTGTGGATGCAAATTAAAACAACTCACTTAAATCGTATGTAAATAACTTAAGAACATTTACATGATTAAATCAATGTTTTATCAACACAAATTAAACGTATTACTACTAGTAAAGTATTAGAGCAGGTAGTATCCATACAGGAATATTCAGCGGGCTCCTGCAAAACTTCGTATGCAATACCCGCTTGGCTCCGCAGCCCCTATATCACGTCTTGGCGCCGTTCTACTTTTCGTGACAAATGTTTCAACTTCAATTTGGTTATCTCTATATTTCTCTCCAATTACCAAACTTTGCTTGGACATGAATAAATTTCACAATTTATTGCTATAGAGGTTTTGACTGGTGCTCTATAGCTGACTTTAGAGAGGGTGGATTTATTTATTTGCTCGCTCAAAGCTGTCCAGAAGTAAGAATGTTTTAAGCTCTTGTGCATTGTTAGAAAAACTAAGATCATCATAAAAGGAGATTTAGAAAATATTGTTGTTACAAAATTTACAACTTGAAAACTTTAAACTTAAGAACTTTTAAGTAGTAAACCTTACGAGTATGATATTGTTCTATGCTACGGCCACACATGGCGACTTAGTCGTCGCGACACAAACGCCGCGACAAAGAAACGAATGTGATACATTGCACGTCGCGGGTCGCCTTGTGTGGCCACCTTCATTTTGATTCAATGTATCACACTTTTTCGGCGTTTGTGTCGCGGCGACTAAGTCGCCATGTGTGGCCGTAGCCTTAGTCATCGTACTATACATATTTTACTAAATTACGAGTAGATTAAAAAAAAATCATAAAAGTGGGGATTTCCATTTAAAATTATTTATGGGTATTTGAGGTATTATATTAAAAGGGGTGTGAAATTGGTAAGCATATATCATTCAACAAAACACATCTGTATCAATGTGTTAAGCTTTATTTACTACTTTTCATTAAATTTTTTCTAGCCAAATTAAAAAATAGAAGGTTTATTATTCGCTTACAATTAAGGTTGGTATTGGAAGGTAAATATAAACCAGCAAATCCTGTAAGACTAATCCAATGATGGAGCGGTAGAGGGATTAATTGGAGATGGAAATGGAAACTGCAACTCTGTTAGCGTTGTCCAGGAATAGAACTGTAAATGGATGGACTGAAAAAGACATTATCTTTTCCCGGATGTGCGATTTGAAACTTGTTAAATAGTTAATTATCAATATTTCCTCGATATTGCTAAAAGCTAAAAAAGAGAATAAAGTTAAAAAGAGTAAAATATAGTAAATAAACCGTACTGTATCATTATTAAAGTTCACGTGATGGCCTGGAACGAGTGGGTTGGAACGCCCAAGCCAAATCCTTTCCATTAAAGATAGTGGACTCGTCCAAATCCTGTTATAGCGGTCTCCCAATCGATGGCGACATCGAAAAGAGGATTTGTGTTATTAATAATAAACATCTTGGAATGCTCGCAGAGAGTATGATTTTAGTTTTACGTTTTATGGGGATATGATACACCTTTAGGCCTAAATTAAAGATACCTAAACAAATTATTTTTCCTCTTTTAAATACTTATCTAATTTATTTTAGATATGTTTCGGTTTTATGCTTAAGATTTTATCAATGTTTACAGAACACGGTTTTGTTCTATATTGACTTTGTGTAAAACGTCATTTTTAAGATCCAAAAAGCAATTTAGGTGGGATGAAAATTAGAATAAAAGGAAAATAATAGTATCTTAACAGCGTGGGTTCTGATGTAAGTGATGTTAAATAATATAATCATAACCTTAAATTTCGAACTAAAGTGAAATAAACGTCGTTTTACTGTAGCCTATTTTAGTTTTTAATAAAGAGATAAATACTGTCCGGTAAATAGTTTATAACAATAATATTTATCCAACAATTATTGTTTCAACTATTTTACTTGTTGCTTGAAAATGAGCAATTTAGTTTTGATATTGATAAAAATTATTTTATGCAGTTTTAGCAGTAACACTGCTAACACGAGGAGGGTGTTTCTAGGAGTGTCTGTGGAGATGTATTTTCCACGATCTTGAAATCTAGAAGGTATATTTTGCTTAAGCTTTACATTTAAGAGTGTTTTGGCCAAAAAATAAGCTTAGAAACAGCCTCAACCCTAGGAAGATTTAATTTTGTCTAAAACTAAGCTTAAAAAATTGAAATTTTTAACACTTGTAAACACTTGGGTTACTATTTTGGTAACGAAATAACAACAAAAGGTAATAAACTTTTAAGCATTTTTTAAAATGAGCTGTTAACTTTAAGGAGGTAAAGTTGGTTGTTAAGGTAAACTTAATAACCTGATTACCACGACACTATAACAAAAGTAAATTAAAATCAACGAGCAAGTACGCTCAACCCGGTCACTTAAAATTAATATACCAATACTCTTTATTGTTTTCGCTGTTTCAACGCAGTTCTTTTAAGAGTTTATTTTCCGTGATCAAATAACACTAATACATCTCAACTCTAAAAATACTACGTTTATACATCTAATCTTGATCAATGAAACTAAATCCAATACAGAGTAGTAAGCAAGAATCAAAGGGGTGTTGGACACTCAAAGAGATGAGTTGAGATTAGATTCACTGTTGTTGGGTATATTTGAAAAGCGTTGTAATGAAAATGAGGTTCCCGTCAATATACCTGTGTATTTCCAGCATTCAATCCCATTCACAAATGAAGCGTAAATTCAAATATTGCCAGGCCAGACTGTCACCATGGTAACGATAGGTTCTTTTATACTTTTGTATTCTTTTTATGCCACGCGTTCAATAACAGCCATTCACAACTCTCCATTCTCCATATATTAGAGCTACGTTTAGTTTATTTATCTTTTAACTTGAGGATTGTATTTTAGGAAAAAATATACAATATATGAAGAATATATGAAGATTTTTTTTTCAAATATTGCCCATATAACCGAATGCATAAAATAAATTAAATGATAAAACATTTCAGGCAACCTTTTCAGTTATAAGAACTCATGTAGCCTAAAATATTTAGTACTGTATTTAAAATTAAAGTAAATCTGGCATTTGTTGCAAGACAAAGATATTTTTTTATTCCTCTTATAAGGAGAGCTCGATCTCTTCATTAAACTTATTAATAAGTCTCCCCATCCCACGAAAAAACTAATAAGATTAATTTAGTTAGCCATAGTTTTTTTTTAATTTTTTATTAATATGTCCCCGTTACAAAAACACTGTAGTTCAACGTTTATTATTTATATTTAAAATTATTCAAGGATTTCTGATAACCTTTTTTTAATTCATTTTGAAAATGTATTTACATTAAAACTCTACACAAATCCGTTCCAAATCCAAACAAATTTGAGATTCCAACACATTCCATAAGCAAACCATTGGTTCGTAAGGTAGTATATCACTTGTGGATGTAATCTTCTAACATGATTGGGACAGTAAATGTGTAATAAATATACAATCCCATATTAATGTAACTGATGGTCATGTGAAGGGGTAATACCAGTTGATGAATGGTGGTAGGATTACAGGAAGCCAGAGAGAGACAGTGTGTATATATAGAGTGGGAAATGGGTTTTAGGGAGTAGATCGGGAGGGGGAGGAGGGAACAAATCTGTGCGTGATGGACTGAGTCTAGATTATCAGGAAATCCCTTCTCTGAGTCGCCAATCACGAAATATTTTCTTTTGAACCCTACGTTATCTTCTTACAATGAACAATGCACTTTTTTACTAAAGAATTATGTAAATTCAAATTCCATGCTATATAAAAAAGATAATTTAATAAATCTCATCTTTCCTATGGTATTTTATGCCAGGTCGTGATTTTAAAGTAACGATAATTCACAACGAAAGGAGGCGAGTAGTGTGTTTTGGTTACTTCTGGACCGGAAGTCGTGCCATCTGCCCGAGCAGCTGCTCGAGCAGCTGGCGCCAGCTGCTACGTCACATAGCTTCTGGTGGGGGTTAGAGTGTATATATGAGATGCTGTAGTTATATTTTATGCCATATAGGTCGGGGTGGAGATGGCGATAGTGTTGGCGTTAGGGTGAAGTGAATTTGCGCATAAAATTAAAAGTTAGTTTAAAATTGAAATTCGTTGGTGTTAACGAAACTCTAACAGTTGAACAAAAATTAAGAGTTAGTTCAAAATTGAAATTCAAACTTATAATTGGAATCTGGAAAATATGTCAAGGTCATCCAGAGTAAGTTTTAAAAAATTCTATCCAACTATTACTAGAAATAGTTTTAAGTTGAAGTAGTTGGTGATAGCGGGATAATTGATTCGTGCCATGGGAGAGGTGTTTATCGTATGAAAGTTGGCGATCGAATGAGAAATGCCGCCTAGGGAGAGGGCTTATAAAACGGCAACCTCCCCCCACCACCCCTTCCCCCACTCCTTTAGACCAATAACCGGTTGCCGACACTATGTGGTAAAATTGAACTAGACATGGCGGCCGCCATGGATAATTCTAACCTCAAATCTTAGCTCAGCTGAAGAGAATAGAGGAGCATGAAGTAGGAATTGTGGTGACAGCGTTTATATGAGGAATAGTAGGGGTAAAATAAAAAAAATTGTTGAACACAGTCGATAGGTGTAACAAGTTCAAAGTTGTTGAATTGTAACATAGAATGCAAAATGTTGTAAATAACACTATCATCAACATTAACCTGCGAAGTCTTTGAAGAGTATAATGGGTTAAAACTGTACTTCTTCCTAACTCTATTTAAATTAGTTCTACACTTTGAAATTGAAGGTTTAGAAGTACTTTGTAATATGTGTTGTGTTCGCAAAAGCTTTAATTTTAAACATTGTGCAGTCATTATAACCGATGTGTTAAGTTCAGAAGTTAAAAGAAGACTGAGATATAAAATGAAGTGTAAAAGAAATTGAAACAGAACGCCAGAGTAGTAATTTTATAGGTTAGAATTTACGAAGGCTATTCCATGGATAATTCTAACCTCAAACCTAGTAAGTGAAGTAGTCATAACATAAAACTAACGAGAGATGATGACCGAGCGGATGCGAGGCAATGAATGTTTGTAGCGCGATAAACTACCCACCTTTATAGAGGCAATAACTCCAGCCAGATGGCGGCAGATGGCAAGCAAATGACTGGTTGACCGACTTTCACCTGAGTAGTAAGAGAAGTAGGGTTCTGTGTCTATCCCTACTCCTTGGGGTCAATGACCGACCGGAAAGGTCAATGACCCCCCCCCTCCCCCCCCCGAAAAAATGGAGCCCCCCCCCCCCGAAAAAATGGAGCCCCCCCCCTTCCCCCACTCCTTCCCCTACTCCTCTGGGTCAATGGCCGGTCACCACCTTTCCCTACTCCTTCTAGGCCAATGACCGGTCACCACCGGTTGCTGACTCTATGTGGTGAAACCAGACCAAACATGGCAGCTGCCATGGATAATTCTAACCTCAAACCTGCTGCGCATACAACGAGTTCTCCGGACCGGAATCAGTCCATGCTATGCGCATGCGCCTAGTCCTGTATTACTCACTTTAGCGCTACTGCACATGGATAATTCTAACCTCAAACCTTGGTTTTGTGTTGTTGCGCATGCGCCGCTCCCCACTCCTTTGCCTTCCTTTTACACTGCTGCGAACTGGACTGGATTGAACACTGTACTGGAGTGAAACAACTTCCCCCACTACTCGAGAATCCGAGGAGCAATACGAGCCTGATCTTAGCGTCAGTCGTCAACAAACTTTCATAGCGAAAGGTTGTTGGCGACTCAGCAAGAGGTTTCAAATATATAGTAGGCCTATATATATTTGAACTTCTTCTACTACGTTGCGTTTTTTAATGCAGTGTAGTATGTGTGTGTGTGTGTGTGTGTTTAGTTTTAAGTTGTATTTAATTTAAGAAATAATTTGCGCATTGCGATGTTAGTTATAAGTTGGGTTTAGCATTAAGGTGTATTAATTTTAAGAGGTGTTTAGCATTAAGGTGTATTAATTTTAAGAATAATGATGGTATTTGGTTGTGTTGAATTATTTGGTTTTTAATAATGATGTGTTGTTAGTTTTAAGTGTTGATATTAATAATTTATGTTGTTGTTTTGCCTTTCAGCTAGATGTTAGGGGGTAGATTAACTGTAAATTCAGAAGTTCAGTTGAACTTCACTTAGAAGGGGTGGGACATCCGCAAATTGCGGACTAGGTTTTTTGCATTTTGTTTAGGAATATGATGGGTGGGATTAGTTTGGGTGGGTGTTAGAGTTGCGTTTCTGCATTAGCTGTTCCAGTTTCCCTGAAATTAATGGTTACGCTTTGAGGCGGACGGGACGTTACGCTTTGATGCGGACGGACCAGGGCCTCCCTGCTGTTCCAGTTTCCCTGAAATTAATGGTTACGCTTTGATGCGGACGGGACGTTACGCTTTGATGCGGACGGCCCAGGGACCTCCCTTGCAGAACGTAACTAGTGGGTTGGGAGTGGGAACCGCTAGGCAAACAGGGTGGTGGGAACAGTATTACTGTTCCCATCACCTTGGATCATTATAAATCTTGAATGACCTTGACCCACTTTCGGAAGGGTCAATGACCCCCCCCCCCCGAAAAAATGGAGTCGATCCCCCCCCCTCCCCCCCCCGAAAAAATGGAGTCGATCCCCCCCCCTTCCCCCACTCCTACCCCCACTCCTTCCCCCACTACGGGTGAACGACCGGTCATGACCTGAAAAATTAAAATGGCTATAACTTGATAATGGATTGACGGATTTGGACAAGCGATACATCATTGAAAAGGTCTATGTAAGACAAACATTTTGGTAAAAGAAGAATTTGGTTATCTTATTTTAGTTAAAAGTTATGCGAATTATTTTAAATAAATACCTTCTCTTTCCCCTTTTCCCCCACCTACCAGGTCAATAATCAGTCTCGGCCAGCTGCTACCCCTCTCATTTGCATATTGTTATAAAAGACGCACCGACTGCGGCTAACATTTCATTCTGATTACAGACGTTACGCTGCGAACTTGGAGCCACAACCATGTTATCTCTGCCAACTACAACTTCTACTTTAACTTCTACTTCGACTTCTATTTCTACTACGGCTGTTCCTGCACCTAAAAAAACTCTTCGCCTCAAAAACCTTCCTGATTGCTACAAGAATCGACTTGCATCTCAACCTTCAACTTCTGGAGCTATTCTTCCGCCAACCAACACTTCTAGACTTCGTAGTATTTTTTCACCGCCTTCGCCTTCAAAGGACTCCGCACCACCATCAACTACTATGCCGCCACCGCAGAAGCCAGTTCACCACCATCCTAATACCCCTTCCGTTGAAACCATTGTTCATCGTCTTAGCACACCTATTATCCCACTATCACCATTGCCTCCTACCCCACCACTTAGTACACCTGAAGATCATACCTATCACAAAACTGATTCCTCTCAACCTGCTACTAAATCATCTCCTAAATCAGCTCCTAAACCAGCTTCTAAACCAGCTCCTAAACTTACTCCTAAACCTACTCCTAAACCCGCTCCTTCAGAGCAATTTCAATTATTACAAGAAGAGCGTCGTAGGGCATTTAGCCGTCCCACTACTTGCCCTGAAATGCTTACTAGGGGAATTAAGAAAGGATCACCTTGTGGGAGGAAATGTGTAAAAAACGAAAGTTTTTGCCGTGTACATGTCGTAAAACACATTTCTGAACCACAAGTGACAGAAACCCCCACTGTTGAATACCAATCCAAAATTATTGGTGTGAAAGGAAATAGGCTTAAGAGAGGTTGTGTCTATTTTTTTGAAAGTGTTATTGACAACAAACACATTTTGGCAACTTGTAACGGCGTAAGATATAATATTAAAGTGATTGAATCCTTGCGCAAAGAGAAATCAGTTTATGAGTTAGACTCTAAAGACTATCTCCTCAGACACAAACTGGATGGTATTACAAGGTGGGGGCGTAGCAAGTAAATTCACATAGCTTTTTCCAAATTATTGCTTAAAAAATACTGGGGGAGAAACACAACGCGTTATAGCGTTGTGTTTCTCCCCCATTATTTTTTAACACTCTAAGTCTCGTGACCTACTAACCTACTTCCATCCAAGTAGTAAGAAAAGTACTTCCCCCATTCCTTTGGGTCGATGACTGGTCATGGTCAGCACTTATCCCTCATTTGCATACTATTATAAAAGCGGAGCGAGCGTTGGTCACCCCTTCATTTTTCTTCTACACGCCGCTCTTGTCGTTTCGTCTCTGCTGTTTACAATATTTCTTGCTTGAAAATGCCTCCTCATCTGAATGAAAATTTTAATTTTTCTGAAATTTCTGATGTTTTTGAACAATCTGAAGACACTTTAAGTAACGACAGTGAAAGTGAAGATGATGAGGACGATGATGATTATACTGTTGAACTTAGTGAAGAACGTAAAGTCATAGCAATTGATCCACAATTTCCATTTGATACAATAGAAAAGTTTATGGCTGAAGCTAATAAATGGTTGGACTCAGGATGTTATGTACGAATTGACTCTTTTATATTGTATGGTGATAGTCATTCTTTCCTTGTCACACCAAATGACAGAGACCGCATGTTGCAGTGGGCACAATCTATGATGGAGTGCTACGAACAAGGTGTGGACACTGGCGGCTATTTTCTTGCACAACTAGTGTAATAACAAATTACCCTTCCCCCATGTAGTGAAGAAGGAAAAGAAATATTAGGAATCTAATTATAATACTTCCTTCCACATATAAAGAAGAAGGGGAAAGGAGTGGGGATTATAAAGTGGTGGGGGAATGTGTATAAATGCAGGTTGTTTCAAGAGACTTTTATTATTATTGTGGCTTTAGCAGAAACAACATGGAGTTTAAATCTTCAGCAAAAATAAGGAATAATATAATAAAGAAAGAAATTCGCAAGAAAGAAAAGATTGAACTTATAAAATTACAACTTATAATACCTTCCATTGAAATTGGATGTAGCAAACTAAAGACTTTGGTGAAAACTAACGAATATTTGTTACAATTGCTAAAAACAATCGAAGAGTTGAAGAGAAAGAATGGACATTCTACATAGTAAAATTTGAACATTTTAATATAAATAAGTAAACTGAAAAAAATAGATGTAGAATAGAGAGCGAGGAATAGATCACTTTGTGGTAATGGACTAACATGCCACTTATTCTCTATTCCTCGTTCTCGCGTTAAATTGGATTACCTTGACCTATTTGTTTCACTGTTAGAATTTGGTTAACACTGTTGAATTTCAGTTTTGAATTAATGTTTATTTTTATTCAACTGTTAGAGTTTTTTAACACTGTCGAATTTTAGTTTTGAACTAACTTTTAATTTATGCGAATTTTCAGTTCAACTCTAGTTAATTTATGCGCAAATTTAGTTTAACCAAGTGCCTGTGCTCTAGCCATTTCCTCTCCAACATTTGTTCTTTTAACATCTGTCCCATAACATCTGTCCTAACAGATGTTAAAAGAAAGTTTGTTAAAGTTTGAATATAAAGAAGTATATACTAAAACTCCAATGGGAATAAAGAACACGAATGAACAATTAGTTTGTAGAAGGTTAATATTTTGTTGAAAATGTTTGATTTTCTAGGATAGTGAAGAGGATGAAATAGTGGTGGGGGAACCATTATAATAGGAGGAACGTGAGAGCCCACTTCATTTCTTGGTGAAATTTCGAAGAGTAAACATCTCAACATGTATCGTTGCGATAAATGTTCGGAATCGTTTCACGATGAAATTCTATTAGACTGTCATAAAGAACTAATTCACAACAACCCAGAAGAAAAACAAGAACAACAAGAACAACAAGAAGAACAAGAACAACAAGAAGAACAAGAAGAACAAGAAGAACAATATGAAATAACAGCAACATCTTCAACTACTTTACCAAATCTACAAGTATTTGCATTACCTGGTAAAGTAGTAATGCATCATAAGATTCAAAATGAAAACTTGAAGCTAGAAGAATTTATTAGAGAAGCAAAACCAATTGTAAGTAAAACTTTAAAAGAAGAATTAAAAAGATTGAACTTTCTTAAATTTGGTTTACTACTAGAAGCTATGTTTATAAATGTACAAGAAGAATTATCACCAAGAGGATTCATAACAAAAAACCGAACCATTATGGAAAGTTCAAACATTGATTCAATAGTAGAGAACTGTATAGAAGAAATATTAACAAAAATTCAGGAACACGAAGGAAGAGGATCCGGATGGAGTCTTACAAGTATTGAAGTATTAGATATAAGAGTTCACAAACATGGATATGGACTAATGGGATCAAGTTACATTCCTCTGCAAAAAAGAATTGAAGATACAAAATCTTGTATTAATGTTAAAAATGAAGACAATGAATGTTTTCGTTATGCAATGACAACTAAATTTGTACCACATAATGCGAATAGACCTGACCAAGAATATGAAAATCAAAGATTTAGATACAATTTTCAAGGAATCACTTATCCTGTATCACTGAAAGATATATCAAAATTTGAGAAGAAAAATCCCGGTACGTCTATCAATGTTTTTGCATTAGATAGTTCAAACAAAGTGTATCCTTTACGTATTGCAAAAGAAGAGCTACCAGATCATACGGATTTACTACTACTAACGCGAGGAGATGTGTCTCACTATGTGTACATAAAGCAATTTGATCGTCTTGTTAACAAGCAACTTTCAAAAAATCGAAACAAAAAAATAATTTGCAAGAGATGTTTTAATTTTCAACGAGAAGGAAGAGAAGGAAGAGAATGGTTACAAGAGCACAAAAGACTATGTAACAATAATTATGAAGCAAAGATTAATTTACCTGCGGAAAACAGAGCATTCGTTAAATTTGAAAAGGTTCATTATCAATACCGTATCCCTTTCGTTGTGTATGCGGACTTTGAATCAACACTTGTTCCTGTTGAAGATGAAAATTGTGAAGCTAGAAAAAGTGTCAAGTATCAAATGCACAAACCAAACAGTTTTTGTTTAATGGTGAAATCGACATTATCAGAAGAACATTTAAACAGATATGGATTAACTTCAGAACCTCTAGTATATCGTGGTGAAAATGTAGAAAAAATATTTCTTGATCACTTATATTCAATAGCTGGAAATGTACAAAGATTATATACAAATATTGTACCAATGAAAATGATGGAGGAAGAAGAAGAAATTCAACATGAAAATGCAACTCGATGTTTCTTGTGCAAAAATAATTTTACTATTGAGAATTATAAAGTTAAAGATCACGATCACCTCACTGGTTATTACAGGGGTGCTGCTTGTAATAAATGCAACTTGAGCTATCGTTTACCACTATTTATTCCTGTGGTTCTGCATAACCTCAGTGGGTACGATGCTCATTTCATAATACCTGAATTAGGAAGAGACGATGGTAAAATTGATGTATTAGCTGAAACTTCAGAGAAGTTCATCAGTTTTTCCAAAGAAGTTGGAAACATGAAATTAAGATTCTTAGACTCCTACAGATTTATGCCGTCGAGTTTGTCCAAACTTTCAGAAAATTTAAGGAAACAAGATTTAATCGAAACAAAGAAAATTGTAAATAACGACAAACTGGATTTGGTACTTCGGAAAGGTGTGTTTCCATATGATTACATAGACAGTTTAGAAAAATTTAATGAAACATCACTTCCGGCTAAAGAAGAATTTAAAAGTAAACTTTACGACATGGACATATCTCAAGAGGACTATGATCATGCATGTAAAGTATGGAACGAATTAGGATTTAGAACATTAGGAGAATATTCAGATTTTTATGTTAAATTAGATGTAACTTTATTATGTGATATAATGGAAGAATTTAGAAATACGTGTTTTGCAGCTTATGGATTGGACCCTCTTCATTCGTACACTTCACCTGGATTAGCATGGCAAGCCATGTTGAAAGAAACAAATTGTAAAATACAACTTCTTACTGATATAGATATGGTTTTAATGTTAGAGTCAGGAGTTCGAGGGGGATTGACGCAAAGCGTTACACGACATTTTAAGGCGAACAACAAGTATCTGCCCGATTATGATGCATCAAAACCAACAACATTCCTGGGTTATTTTGATGCAAATAACTTATACGGATGGGCAATGTCAAATCCCCTTCCATATGATAATTTTAAATGGATAGATCCAGAATCGATTGGAAACATAATGGATATACCGAAGCATGGTGAAACTGGTTACATTTTTGATGTGGATTTTGAATATCCTGAACATCTTCATGATCAACATTATGATTTACCACTTCTTCCGAAGACTGAAATTTCCCCTACTGGAAGATGGCCAAAATTATTGATGACTTTAACCGACAAGTCTCGATATGTTGGACACTACTGGATGATACAACAGGCTTTAGACTTAGGACTGAGAATTACAAAAATTAATCGAGTACTACAATTTTCTCAATCTTGTTGGTTAAAACCTTACATCGACAACAACACAAGAAGAAGAGCCGTCGCTACATCAAGTTTTCAAAAAGATTTTTTCAAATTAATGAACAACGCAATATTTGGCAAGACTTTGGAAAACAAAAGGAAACATAAGGATATCAAATTGGTAACTGATCCAGTAAAATTACAGAAATTAGTGCAACAACCAAACTTTGGTTCATCTGTAATTATTAATGAAAATCTAGTTGTTATTTCCATGAACAAGAAGTCAGTTGAAATGGATCGTCCTTTGTATCTTGGAATGTCAATTTTGGATATTTCAAAAACACATATGTATGAGTTTCATTATAAGAAGATGGTTAACTATTATGGAAGAGAGAACATTGGTATTGCATATATGGATACGGATGCACTCATTTACTGGATTAAAACAAATGACATGTATGAAGATCTACGCACCTTTATATATAAAGATGATTTCGACTTTTCCGATTATCCTAAGGATCATCCAAATTACGACTACGACAAAAACAAGAAAGTATTGGGAAAATTTAAAGATGAAACAAATGGTGTGCCGATGATGGAAATTGTAGCATTAATGTCCAAACTGTATTCATTTCAACTGTACATAAATGAAAGGAATGAACATCAAGTCACAAAAAAAGCCAAAGGAATAAAAACTTCTTTCCTGAAGAAGAATGTACAGTTTGAACATTATAAAAGATGTTTGTTTGAAAATGTTGAAACAACTGCAACGTTCAACACTATTAGAAGTTATAATCATCAACTTTTTAGTGTCAAACAAACAAAGTGGGCATTAAGCTACAAAGATGACAAGCGCCATATTTTAGAAGATAAAATTAATACTTTACCATTCGGCCACTACTCCCTGAACCCTATCGACCAGTAAACCTATTCTTCGTCCTCTACCTTCTTCCTTTTTCCTTTCCGTAAAGAAGAGGGGACATGGCAAGCCCAATGCCATGTTCCCTCTTTTTTACACTAATATGAAATGGCCTTGACCTATATTCAAACTATATAAATGAGAATTAACTATTCTATGGGTCAGTATTTTTACAAGCAGTGTACAAGAAACATCTGAAGATGGAAAGTGTGAAGGACAAGATTGTAAATGAACTACATAAACCAGCAAGAAGAAGATTTCCAAGAAGAAGTACAATCATTAAAGGAATGAATGATCTTTATCAAGCTGATCTCATTGAAATGATACCGCACAGTAAATTAAAAAAAGGATTTAAATATATTTTAACAATTATAGACTGTTTTACTAAAATAGCTGACGCTTTACCATTGAAGGATAAGACTGGTAAAAGTGTTACAAAAGCTATGGAAACCACAATACAAAGAAATAAATTTAAAATTAAACATCTACAGACCGATGATGGAAAAGAATATTTTAATAAAGACTTTGGAGCTTTGATGAAGAAATATCAAATAAATCATTATTCTACAAATTCTGAAGTTAAAGCTTCAATAATTGAAAGATTCAATAGAACATTAAAAAGTGCGATGTATAAACAATTTTCAAAAAGAGGATCATATGTATGGTATGACATATTACCACAACTTATAAAAGAGTATAACAACAAATATCATCGTACCATTGGAATGAAACCTATCCAGGTAAATAGTGCTAATGCCAAAATTGTATTACAACGTATTAAAAATAATACAACACCAAAATTGGAAAAATTGCAACCAAAGAAGTTCAAGGTCAACGATAAAGTTCGTTTAAGCAAATACAAAGGTGTATTTAGTAAAAGATATCTACCAAATTGGACTAATGAAGTATTTACAATTTATAAAGTGCAACCAACTATACCTGAAACCTATTTATTAAAGGATAACAAGGGTGAATTACTTCAAGGTGGATTCTACGGACACGAATTGTTGAAATCAACAGTTGGTGATGTATATCTTGTCGAGAAGATTTTACAAAGGAAAAAGGATATGGTTAAAGTCCGGTGGTTAGGGTTTGATAAAAGTGAAGACTCTTGGATTCCTTCAAAAGACTTAGTATAGTTGTTTAATAGCTCATTGTGTGTTTAACCTTTATACAAGATGGAGATTGTACAACAAAAAGATCGATTTAATATCAATAACATTGATGAATTGACAGTTGACAATGATAAGTTAAATCATGGAAAACATGGTGAATTACTACCAAATACGATAAGATGTCTAATAACTGGTCCTTCAAATTGTGGAAAAACTAATGTTGTTTTTAACCTTATAACTAATCCTAAAGGATTGCGTTTTAATAATATATACATTTTTTCAAAATCATTGCAACAACCAAAATATCAATTATTGGATAAAGTACTTGCAAGTGTACCTGAAGTGAATTTTTACAAGTTTAATGCCAGTGAAACAATTATGCAACCAAATGAAGCAAAACCATTTTCTATTTTTATATTTGACGATGTTTCTTGTGAAAATCATGACACAATAAGGAATTATTTTGCTATGGGAAGACATCATAATATTGATAGCATTTATATTGGTCAAACATACAGTAAAATTCCAAAACAACTTATAAGAGACAATGCAAATATGTTGATCATCTTCAAGCAAGATGAAACAAATTTAAAGCATATATATAATGATCATGTAAATGCGGATATGCCATTTGAAAAATTTAAAGAGATGTGTGGCAAAGCATGGAATGAGAAATATAGCTTTCTCGTTATTATGAAGGAAGAAGATATTAAAAATGGTAGATATCGTATAGGGTTGGATAAATTTGTATTTATGCGTTGAACTACCGATGCTACATCTAGTTACATGTTGAACTTCACAGTGTAAACATGGTGAATCAAGAAAAACTATTGAAAGAAATAAAATCACTGAGTGATTCTATTAGGATGAAGAATCGTGCATTGAGGATGGGTTTAAGTGAAAGAGAAGAATTTCTAGAGACTACATTTAAACCTATTACGGAACCTTTAAAACAGATATCAGAAACTATTGGTAAACCTCGTTATGAAGGAGATGTTTTACTACCAGTTTCTAAACAAGAAGTACAAGCATTAAAAAAAGAAGAAGATGATGATTCATATACAAGTGCTAGTGAGCAAGAAGAAACAAAAGAAGAAGAACCAATTGTTGAAAAGGAAGAAGAACAGCCAATACCTGAAGCTGAACAATCTATTCCAAATTTAACTCAATTGAGTAGCGATATATTACAACATGGACCTCTTGGAAGAAAATATATAATGAAAATGCTACATGATATGAAATCAAACCCGAATTTGAGTAGATCACACGTATACGGAGCAAGAATTGATGGGAATGAATTGAAGATTGGCGATTCAAAGCTTGAAATAACACAAGACGATTACATCATTATTGGTGAGCATAGATATAAAGGAACAAAAGGATTATATGAATTAATTTTTAAAAACATACCACTAAGATATTCATCCAAAGATTTAAGTGTTTTTAAGGAGATTCTCCAAAATACTAACGCTCATAAAAGAAACTATGTAAAGGATGCAATGATTAATCGTTCACGTGCAACAAAATATAACATCGTTATAAAAAAGTTGTTTCCTCCACGAAAATTGCCAACATTACGTACTGCACCAGCGGTGAGACAACCACTGAAAAGAAAATCTTTATCACTTATGGATTTATCACTTCTTGAACAACATGGTAAAAAGAGTAAAGGAGATACTTCAACATCTGGTAAAGGATTGATGAAAAATCTATACAATACGAATGTGATTTACTACAACGATATCAATAAATTGGTTGATAGAATGAGACTATTGCATGAAGCCATGGAAGCCGGTCATACAGGTTTGAATAATGAATGGGTTGCTCTAGTTGATGAACTTAGGAATCGCGGTATAGTCGTATAATTGTCCGTGGATATAAAAGAGGTGCAAGCATAAGACGTATCAGTTCTAACATGAGCGTCGACAAGTTCGGACGGTACTCCGCTTTAGGAGTGCAAGTTGGAGAAGACAGAAAAAGAAGTGGATTACCGCAAACACCTGAAGGTGACTATAGCATAAGTAATAAACGTTTAAAACTAGTTAAAGATCCAGAAGAAGATACTGATGGAGCAAATTTGAAGACAGTAAAAGAAGCTACTTCAACATCATTAAAATTACATAAGAATACTTACGATGTTAAATCACATAGATTAATTAATGTTGGTAAACCAACTGAAGGTTCTGATGCAATTACTAAAGAGTACTTATCATCTGAACTTTCAAATACTTTAAAATTGCAATGGGGTAACAACTTAAAAGATGGACAAACATATGATGCTGGAAATTATAGAATAACCAACGTGGGAAATCCCAAAAATGATAAAGATTCAGTTAATAAAGAATATTTACATTCTATAATACCGGAAAAAACTAAACATGGATATTCTTTTTATAAATTTATTATAAATGACATTGGATACCCAAAGGAAGACGGCGATGCTGTAAACCTGAAATATATCAAGGACAACTGTATTTTACAAGATGATGATGAAATCGATTGTCATGGGAAAGTGTTGTCAAATGTAAAGTTCGGTTCTCAACCAAAAGATGCTGTTACTATAGAACAATTATCTAAAGAATTAAAAAAGGAAACATCCAATTTTGTAAAACATGAAGATGCCGTGTTAAAGCGGGGAGATAAATTTATACATGGAAATGAAAAGTTTAATTTAATGCAAGGAAATAATGATGAATGGGATGCAGGACGTAAAACAATAACAAATGGAAGATTTGGTATAAAAGATACAGATGTACCTCTAATGGTGCAAACATTAATTGCTACTGGTGGTACATTAGGTACATACAATGGTCGTAATAGAAGAATAAAAGATATTTATCCTGGTTACGAAGCAAATGATTGTGTTACAATGAAACAAACAATAACTTGGGATAAACACTTTGGGACCAAATATGATGCAAAGATGAAGAAAATAATTAATATTTTACCAGGCGAAGATTCAAATGATGCTGCTACTATTGGACAAGTCATAAAAACATCAAAAAGTGATTCAACAGCTTACACGTGTAATGATAAACGTATTATGCAGTTACAAGATCCTCAACATCCAAAAGATGCTGTAACTTTAGATTGTTTAATAAGAATAGTGGGTAATTTACTTATTGATACCCACAATCATATAGCTAGTACAACGAATCATGTGGTGATTCAACCCGATGAACGAGAAGCTTGGATTAAAAATAGAATCATAAATCAGTATATAATTAATTTGAATAACTAAGTCTTTAAATATAAAAGATTTTGCACAAGTTATTCATTTATGTAAAGTATCTCGTAGAGTAAACACACCAGTTATATAAGACAACATAATGAAGACCGTATCGCTCAGTCATCGTCAAGACAGCGGCAAGAGAGGACGTGGTATAACATCAGCTGCATTATCCCTGCTCAGACGGATTCCAGTTGGTGCTGTTGTAAATCGAACGATAGACGCTTTACCATACGAATTACATCTGCCCGGAGGTTATCAATATTGTGGACCTGGAACTAAGTTGGCAAAACGTTTAGCAAGAGGAGATCCTGGAATTAATAAATTAGATCAAGCTTGCAAAGAACACGATATAGCATATTCAAAGTATAAAGATTCAACAAATAGATCAATAGCAGATAAAATTCTAGCGGAGAAAGCTTGGCAAAGAGTAAAATCAAGTGACGCAAATATTGCAGAAAAAGCAGCAGCTTGGGCAGTAACTACAGCCATTAAGACAAAAGCAAAGTTAGGTGGTGGAAGACGTCGCAGAGGAAGACCTGCAAAGAGAGGCGCTCCCAAAAGAGGTGGAAACATTAAAAAAGGACGTCGTAGAACTCATAAGGCAAGTGTAAAGAAGACTTCTGTTTGGCAAATGGTAAAAAACGGAGCAGGTTTATACCTAAGACCATACCGTGTGTACTAAATAAGAAGAATCAATTGATAATTCCAAATAAAGCCTTAACAAATCATCAGTTAAATGATTATGTAAAATGTTTGAAAATACCATTCTTTCGAGGAGTTTTTATGAAAGATGCATTACCAACTAAAATATGGAAAAATGAAACTGGAATAGTAAATTTGGATTCCACCTATGGTCCAGGCACTCATTGGGTATGCTATAAAAAACTCGGACAAACCATTTACTACTTTGACAGTTTTGGCAATCTACCACCGCCAAAAGAACTGCAACATTATTTTCGAAACTCCAAAAACATTTTTTATAATTACAAAAGAGAACAACCTAACAATACTGAAATATGTGGGCATTTATGTTTGGAGTTTCTAGCGAAGAGTGTCAGTCAGCTTTAAGATGTCATCGTATACAGTGTCACTGAGTGGAAATTCATCCACATTAAAAAGTACGCTGTTCCCAGCATTGCGTCTATCCAAGGAAAGATTATGGGAAGCGGCATTACTTGATTTGACTACCTACAATTCAATTCCTAATGTTACAGAAGGAAAAAACAATTTACTACATTATTATGAAACTAAGGATGCTGCAGGAAAATACTCAGAATTGAAAATAATTACATTTCCTACTGGAGCATATGAAATTGATGACATAAACCAATTATTACAGAAACAACTCGGAGAAGACAATATCACCGTTAAAGGAAACAATAATACTTTAAAAGCAGAAATAACTTCGAAATATTATATTGATGTCAGCTTGGAACAGTCGATTGGCAGTTTACTTGGATTTACAGATACAAAAAAGAAAATCTTAACTCCTGGAACTACTCATTCGGGTGATTCAACTGTAACAATATTGAAAGTAAATAGTATTGATGTCACGTGCAACATTATACACGGATCGTATAGAGATGGAGTTAATCAACATATTTTACATACATTTTATCCAACAGTGGCTCCCGGTTTTAAAATTGTTGAGAAGCCACAAAACTTGATATACCTACCGTTAAACACCAGTTTCATTTCAGACATCGTACTGAACATATTGGATCAAGACGGTCATAGTGTTGACTTTAGAGGAGAAACAATTACTATACGGATACACATCAGAGCAGCAACATAAAAGTCAACATGGGATTATCATTTAAACCGCAACGGAAGAGTCGGGAGCTCAGTAGCTCCTCGACATTGGAAGAGTTAACATCGGAAAACATTCGTTTTCTACAGAAGATTGGATTGAAACTTAACAGCGATGGATATCCTGGATATATCTCAAGGACCAACGTTCGACGAAACACTATGGGAGAAGGAATATCACACGCACAACCCTTACACTTCATCAAAATTAAACAATAACGATGAAATAAGGATCCCCATTCAACAACAAGATATTTACACTTTACCATGTGAAAGTTACTTGTACATCGAAGGACAGGTATTAAAATTGGATGGAAAAACTGCTTCAACAGTTCCTTTTATAAATAACCCGATGGCATATCTTTTTGATGAAATAAGATATGAAATATCAGGGGTGACGGTTGATTCAACAAAAAAGGTTGGTTTAACAACGACATTGAAAGGATTAACATCATTAACACCGCATGAGAAGAATTCAATAGTCACTGCCGGATGGGTTGCCCCCGATAAAGACACTATAACACCAGCTTCCAACGGTCACTTTGATTTTCATGTACCTTTACGATTGCTTTTGGGATTCGCTGAAGATTACAAACGGGTAATAATAAATGTCAAACAAGAATTAGTATTACTCAGATCTTCAACTAATAAGGACTTAATACTTGCAGACCCTGCAACTACGGAAGATAAACTGGAATGGCAACTACAGTTGGATAAAGTTGTTTGGAGAGTACCTCATGTAAGATTGGCCGATGAACATAGAATCCTATTATTGAGAAAGTTAAAATCTGACCGTGATATTGTGATGCCATTCCGAAGTTGGGAATTTCATGAATACCCTACACTACCTCAGACAGAAAGACAAACATGGACCGTCAAGACATCAACTTACTTGGAACGAGCAAGGTACATAATACTCGGTTTTCAAACTAAGCGAAAAGATGTTATCACTGCAAATGCTGGTCAATTTGATCACTGTAAAATAAAGAATTGTAAAGTTTTCCTAAACTCTCAATTCTTTCCCTATGACAATTTGAATGTCATGTTCAGCAAAAAACGTTTTTCCATTTTATACGATATGTATGCAAGATTTCAATCGTCATATTATGGAAAGACTAATACACCACTATTATCACCTGACCAGTATTATTCCAAGGCTCCAATAATTGTAATCGATTGTTCAAAACAAAATGAATCGGTAAAATCATCAAGTGTGGATATAAAAATTGAAATGGAATTTGAAGAACCAGTAGCGGATGGAACTTCGGCATACTGTCTAATTCTACATGATAAAATAGTTACTTACACACCGCTGACCGGAATTGTGAAGAATGTACTTTAAGAAGAATTGTATAACAACTGCAAATTTTTGAGGTTAGAATTATCTGCTTTAATTTTTGAGGTTAGAATTTCATTTGTGAAAGACAAGTTGAAAACAAACAATTATGTAATTGTATAAATTTCAAGGATTTTACGAAAAATATAAAAGCGAGAAAATAATTAGTAGAAACTTCATTCTATCTTCAACCGTCGTATGGGAAACATCATTCGCAAGATGAATTCTACTAACGGAGAAGAAAATACACCTCTAATGGATGATAATAGTTCAGATATAGAAAAACAAGTTGAACGAGAAATGGACGAGTTCCTAAAATTCAACAAACATAAGAAGAGAGAAGAAGAAAAAGCTGAAAAAGAAGTAAAAAGGAAGAAGGTTGAAGTTAACATTACAACCAATATTTTAACAGAAGTATTTCTTCGGATTATCTACCCAATTTCTTCATGCATGACAAAAAGTATATCAGTTGGAATTTTAAAATCAATGGATTATTCACCAATTGTTATTTTAAATCATGGAAACAAAATGGTTACTTTCAGTGAAACTACTTGGGAATCTCTCATGAAACATTTACATCTTTTGGAGTGCTATTTAAGTAACAACACATTTGGAAGAAGAACAAGATTAAGTTTATTGGAATCAAATATTGAAGTTGATATAGTAAAACATCGTGGAGGACAAATTGTTCGCTTCAGAGATTTAACTACACATAATGTTAAATTATATTTCACTAAAGAAGAATTTTACACTTTAAGTTGTACTACCGGTCCCGTCACCAGATATTTAAAACAACTAATATTTTCAAGTGCAATAATTAAAGACTATCTAATTGATACATTGGACAAAAAACCTTTTGTTCCAATTTTATACGGTCCCGTGGATACTTCAATCTTTAATAGAATACCTCAAGAAGTTGAAATGTGGAGACAATTAAACAACTATCACACCAATTTTAATATTGATGAAGTGGCACAAGAAGTGAAAGAAGAAGAACAATCCTGTCTGTTATAAACATCGGCTCATTCAATTTTTAAGTCAGTTGTTAGTAAGACTTCATCATGAATAAACGGGTTTCGTTTTCTAATGCGCCACATATAATGGAAGTTAAAAGAGGTATAATTGAATTTCAAGCTTTCCGAGGAAATGATGGTAATTTTATTATTAAAGAATTAGTAATCTTGGACATGAACACATCAGTAGTTTATCATTATTTGTTCAAACCTCCAGTACCATTTAATAGACTAACAACTAAAGCGAAAGTTACAAACAAATGGTTGAACAAACATTTTCACAACTTAAGATGGGATGAAGGTTTCATTAATTATAACATGATGCCGCACATTATGAATCATTATTGCAAAGAGTTTAAAATTATCTACACAAGGGGATTGGAAAAAGCAAATTGGATACAATCATTTACAAGCAACGAAGTGATTAATGCAATAATTGATAAAGATTTCCAATGCTACTTCAACGAACTTTGTATTTCATCAAAAAGTTTTAAACATCGAAGGTCGCAGTGCGCTTTAAAGAATGCCTACCGCTTGAATAATTTCCTTCAACAAACTGGTGGGGGTAGTGTCAGTGGTGGGGGTAGTGTCGATTATAAAAGTGAGAGCGCTACCATGACACAGCATGAGTATTACTCAAACCTCCGAAGAGACAACATCTCCGACGGACATTCTTATTAACAAGAAGATTAACAACAACATCAATATGGCATCACAGAACTTACTTCAAAGTTTAGTTGATCAGTTCAACGCTCATTCTAAATCATCAATTCTACCTACAAAGAAATGTTCTGAACTAAAAGAAGAAAAACACTACATCATTCATACTATTAAGAAAATGGAAACTTCAGTAGGTGATGCTATAAATTGCACTTTGAGCGAGGCACCTTATACAATTGGTGATGAAGCAAAATTTCAGATCTTCTTACCAAAGCGCTTCGTACAACTACTTCAAAATGAAGATCTTCGTATAATTCAACCCGGCGCACTCTATTTGGTATCACATGGACCCAGTGGAAACAACTCTACTGAACTTACAATTCATGTAACACCTACTACTGATTAATTTGTACATAACATTGTAAATATTTCTTTGTATTTGTTTTTTCAATAAATATGATATAAAACAAAACAAAAAATAAAAATAAAAAAAGCAACATATTGTAATGTCTTTGTACATTACAATATGTTGCTTTTTTTAAAAATTCCACAGGATGACCTTGACCCAATTTTGTATAATTATAAAAGGGGAAATGTACTTGCAAAATTCATCAGTCTACTGCTACCTTTCATACCGTACACATCTCGCTCTTAATCCCTGAATATAAAACTGCAACATGTCCCTAAAGGTTAAGTGTGCATCTTATGATACCAACACCATAACTACTTTTGAACAACTTGAAGATTTAACTAACGAAATGCGAGTTTTACTTACCGGTGGTTATCACTTAACTGTTGATGTTAGTGCTACTAATACAAGGATGTTCACTAAAACAAAATATTGCGATGATGAAATATTTTTTTCTACACAACCTACAACTTCTTCATCGCCAGCTGGTCAACATAACGTCAAGTTCCAGAAGTATTACCAATGTTGAATAACTTTTGACAGACAAAACTACAACTAAAGAATCACATGATCAATATGAGTTAATAAAAAGGATGTGATACTTGTATAAATAATCATTTGCTTCTCAGCTCTCACCACGACAAGACCTATTTAAGAAAATGTTGTACAGAATGATGATTCAACTTGATGGAAAAATCTATGGAAAAGACTACAACACCATTGAACAAATGACCCAAGATTTAGATGTATTAACTAAAGAAGGATATCAAGCTAAATTAATTTTAAAATTTCCTGAAGTACATCCATTATCAACAGAAGAACTTGTTGCTATGGCTAAGGCGGAGAGAGAGAAAAAGTCTGAAGAAAACAAAGAGAAACAAACTTCCTAAATTTTAATAATCCTCACACTTGTAAGGTATAATTTTTTAAAACTCCATTTGGATGACCTTGAAATTACCCCCACCACTTTTCACAGTACATAAAACTCACTATTCAACACTATACACTCTTATTCTTTCACTGGACTCCGCAGCGTCAACATGGAAGAGCAAAAATACAAGTACAAACCTCGTTACTGTTGTGAACAACAGTGTACAGATTTAGGACCAATGATGGTGGATGGGTTAGCTTGTACTAAATGTGAATTCTTCGGATCTTGTTATTGCAAATGCAAAACAAAACAACTACCACCACCGGAATTGCGAACTTTAAAATTTTACAAATCAAGATATTTTCATACATGTTGTCCTCAAAGATGTTTCAAATTTCACCCTCTAGATCTTGCTCATTGTCAACGCACCAATTCTCATCAAGATGATTTTTGTACACATATGATAAAAAGATGTAAATACAGATCAGATTGGTATTCCGATCCTGTAGAACCATCAAATGTGTAATTTCAGTTTTACACTCTTTTTAAAAACTTCATTTGGATGACCTTGAGATTTCCCCCACCACTAGTTCTAATTTTTATATAATATTAAATCATTCCACTTCCAACACTCTAACTAACAACATGGAAAACAAATTTATCAAATTTGAACATATAATAACTGACAGGGAGGAGATGGAAGAATTGTTTCAAAACTTACTTTCTGTCATTGACGAATATCCTATAAGATGGTTCAGAATTGTAGTTCAATATTTAAATCCTGGTGAATTGTTTTCTTCATCAAGTGAAGAAGATGAAACAACTACTTCGGTTCAAATAATTGAATTAAAAGATGGAGAAGAAGAACTAAACGTTTTATTCAATCATAAGCTCAAGGTTCCCTATATAAAAGCCCCCTCCCTAGACAGCCCCCCTCCCTAGACGCCTGCTCAAGGTCACCATTATATAAGCCCCCTCCCTATGCGCCGATCCTCATTCCATCACCGACTCTCCAATAATGAACAACTCTCCATTGGCCCGAATGAATTCTAGTTTTGAAATAAACTCTAAAGAAGAGTTACAAGACATTTTTAATATTTTACAAGAACTTGTAGATAATTTTACAACCATCAAAATGAATTTGGAAATAACATACGATTGTCCTATTTGTGATAAGATTGAAAGTTCGGACGAAGACAGTTTACTAAATCTAACTCCTGCACCATCTGACACTACTGATGGTAATAATGAACAGCAAAATATTTCCCCCACCACTTCTTTGTAATTCTTCGTTCCCCCCACCACTTCTTTATTTAACTAACATTTCTCGCTTTCACTTCTCATTCCGTCTTCAACTTTTGAACTATCAACATCACTTGTTTTAAAATTTCAAACACTACAAAATCATGATGGATATGATGGATGAAGTTCCCTTCATAACTAGAATAGAAGAGGATAAATTGAAATTGGAAATTAAACGATTGGAAATGGAACGGGAAAACCAACTCGAAATGTTACGTTTGTTCAAGCTTTTCAAATACATCATCTGGGGACTCTGCGTTTACCTTCTCATCGTCGTTGGTGTTTGCATTTACAACTCTGTAGTTCATCACAAAAGTTCAACTTGTTTAAACTCTGCTGTTGCACATTAATTATATGTTCACAAATAAAATTCAAAATTTACTTCAGCCTATCCCACTATCACCAACTAGTTCAACTTTGAACTATTTCTGGTGGTAGTTGGGTAGGCTTTTTTAAAACTTACTCTGGATGACCTTGACATACTTTCCAGGCCCCCAGTTATAACTGTTCAATTTCAGTTTTGATCTTACTCTTAATTTTTATTCAACTTTTAGAGTTTAGTTAACACAGTTGAATTTTACTTTTCAACTAACTCTTAATTCATGCCCAATTCTACTTCAAATTCAGGGCATATGCTCTCGCCATCTGCACCCCAGCATCTGACGCCATCTGCTCGAGCAGCTGCTCGGGCAGATGGCACGACTTCCGGTCCAGAAGTAACCAAAACACACTACTGAGGCGGAATATTCAGACACTCCAAAAGAAAGTTATCCTTTTGAAATATTTTTCAGTTTTCATAAAGAACACTTGACCCGGTTGCAGCGACGGTTTGAATGCGGCGGCAAGCCAGAATGCACACGACAGGTCAGGGACATAATGCTTGAAATACGATGAAGCTTCGTTGCCAATGTGGTCTTTTACAAGATTTATCTTCAAAACATAAAGGAGATTTTGTTTGTTGATGTTTGCGAAAACTGTAGATGGCATCATGGTTTTGTACTGTTATAAAATTAGTTCTTCGGATTTAAAGTGCCTTGAATTTCCGGTTTTAAAGTATTTTTAAGTTTCACGATAAAATATGCCTTTTTGTTTGAAGCTTATTAATGTAATAGTAAATGAATGAAGGTAGAACGATAGTAAATTAACAGTACTGTATATTGCATGTAGTCTACTAGGTGTAGTATGAAATTATAGAATTCATTAAAGTTAAAGGTTAAAAAGTATAAAATATAAAATAAGATTTTGTATGGCAAAGTTGTAGTTGAAAGTATGCAAAATAGAATTAAATTACATTTTCTTTGAAATACGTTTTGACTCAAATGATAAACTATTTTTTAGTAGCTCTTTATAAATATTAACAGCTCAAGCTGTTAACTGTCGGCAATATTACAGTTTATGCCGGCTTAAACTTTTCCGCCCCCTCTCCACTATCCCCCGGTCGCGAACCCAGGGGGCTCATAACGAGAGCTGCCCGTGTACCAGCCACCTGGCTCCCATGTATCACCATGTAGGTTGTGTAGGTTTGATCAACCGACGAATCAACAGTTTCATTTTACATTTAAAAATAAAATATGTATAAAATATATTTACATTTTATAATTTCTCTAATAATTATAACTGTTGAACCAACATAAGTATGAAATAATGATCATTGAAAGTTATGTAGTATATGTAGTTTAAAATATATTTAATTAAAATGTACGCAACAATAAAGATAAATTAAGTAAAATGTAAATATTATTGTTAAGGTATAATTGCCTAAATAATTCATATTACATCAATTACTAGACGCGTATAACATAACTGACCAAGCTTGTAATTTGGTTGACTAAATTTAAAACTAATCAGAGTTCTGAAAACATGTTTACATTTTAATTGCATTATAAAAGTTCTCATGGAAGAAAATACTAAGGGAAATATCCGGTGGAGCTTTTCTTAAAAATACTTGACCCTCCTGTTGATACTTCAGCTCGAGGTTTGTTTCAGGTTAAAGATCAAAGCTGTACTTGATAAAAACTGTAACCACTTGTTTGAATATTTAGGCTATGTTTGAATCGCATTCGTTGTCATCATAACTCCGTTTATATGAATTTAAATTTTCTTTTAATTTTAAACAAAGCTTCATTTCAAATAATGTGTTTTTTTTAGAATAAGTACTAACTCAAAAAAAAAAAAAAATGCTAATAAATAAATTTGACCAAAACAGTAAAGCAGTGGTTGCTTTTTTGAAAATGGTCAAAGCCTACATTTCAAAAGTATTCAACAATTATGACTATTGAATTTATGATAGAGATTTCACAAGTCACGTTGGCAATAAACAACGGACAACGCTTTGCTTTTAACGTCAACAGTTAGTGTCCAGACTTATTTAAAAACAATTTGCAATGTTACTTTGGGACATTGTTTGATAAAAAGCAATAAAAAATTGTTGAAATTTAGAAAATTTGTTTTTCATTTAATTATAGAGGGGTGGTTCCCAAAAGAAATAGTTATCGAATTGATTTTTTTTGTAAGAAATAAACGCTGTTTGTATGAATCAATATTTCATAAAATCGTAGAGCAGTTTGTGGGATAGGAAAACAAATATCCTACACGCTTGTATGTTGAATAAGAGGATATGATTTACCATTCCAGTTGAAGCATTCTAACACTATCCAATAGACCATCTATCTTACTAATTCCGTAAGGAATTTCTTGTGAGCAGCAAAACTCTCTTATTTGTAAACCGATTTTGATGATTGAGGTTTCAAATTAAAGGGAATTCTCCGTAGACGTCATGGAATATTTTTTGTCCCCCTCAGTTCAACGTGCTTCGCCCCATTGGACTTTAAAGTTTCCATGTATTTTAAATGTAAGACAAAATTTTGTAAGTTTACCTATAACATATGGTTCATTCTATGAAAACAAACAGCTGTTTTCATAAAAACAACCTGTCTCCCTTCTTTCGTTTGAATTTATTATTTAGTTTTCCTGTTTAGTTATCTGTTAACTTTCAAATTCAAATACAACAATGACTTACGAAACGGTATGGTGTTTATTAACAAGCAGTTTTCATTCGGAGTATCGGGGAGTAACAGTTAGTTTATTTAATTAAGTGATTGTATTTTATTTTCATTTTATACAAGTTTCACACCATCTGCCTAGCGCTCAGACTGGAGCTGTATTCGTCGAGTATCGACATCGACTGGCAACGACTCGTTATTACTAACTTCTAACTTCCAAATTACCCATCATCCCTCGCATTACTCAATAGGTATCACATTTAACGAAAATGGAATTTTTATACATGACAATGTAGATAAATTTCAAATATAAATTATTATTAGTTTCAATATCAATTGATCAGATTCTGATGTAACCTTCCTGATGAGCAATTTTACTCCAGAGTGACATCCACAACACCAAGCCTCCCTCCAGGCCCTCACTTGGCCACACCCTTCACACTGACCCCAAGTTGTTAATATTCCAGACGGACCTTCCTGTGGGAATCGAACCCATGAAAGTTGCCGGTCGCCCACCCAAACACGGCCATCGCGCCTTTTTCGGAGCCCCAGCAAATTTCATCGCCCACCGCGGGCGCCGCGCCGCCGCCATACACGGTTTATCTTCATCTCTCAAGATTTACTCCTGTGTTTTAGAGCCACTGCCAATTAGAGTCTCGTGTCCAAGTAGGCGGAAGTGTGGGATTGTTATAGTCCGAGAATACCAGTAGAGAATAGCTACTGTGGGTTCGTATAGAAGATGAGTTGTAGAGTTAATTTCTTGTGTATTTCCGACTGTAAAATGCCCCGTCGCAGTAGACCTGCATACTTAGCGAATTTGCAATTGGGTTCATTTTTTTTAATTCCCCCATAAACACCATGGGAACGAGTTTCAACAGTGCAACTAAAATACAAGGAAAAAGTTAAGTAACAAAAAAAATCAAGCTGCCCTGATGTCTCCGGGTGAAATCTTCATTTGTATACCAACAGGATGACCTTGCTATTTCAGGACGTTATTTTTATTAGGTTTATCCGTTATAAAGCCGCGTCCGCACTGGCCGAACATGTTCGCCGAACAAAGTTCTTCTGAACGTTTGTTTGTTCGTTGCTAACCTTTTAGAATGTAAATCATATGGCCGGTAATTGTTTGTTAGGAATGTTTGTTGATTTTTTGTGTTCGCCGAACAAGTTTGCCACGAATGTTCGGCCAGTGCGGACGCGGCTTTAGATTTAAAATCTTCACTTGTTGAGGTCATAGATCGACGGTTGAGGCTTCCATAAAAGAAAAACTCGAATGTTACATGATGAATTTTTAAGTGAAACCTCTCCATTTTTCTTTGCATGCCTAAAATTTTCTATGCTTTAATGGTTCTTTATGCATTTTGGTCTGAGCTAGATTTTAGCTTCCGAAACTCCTCAGTAGAAAGGTTAAAAATATAATATTAAAATGTAGGCCTATGTCGATTTAGGTTCCCCTATTTTTTTTCTAATCTATGCTATAAAAAAGCTATTCCATAACAACTAAATTGTAGTTTATTATTTATTAAAAGGTGTTCAGCATTGTGCAAAGCACAACAATTTTTAACTTCTTTACCAATCTCCCCGAGTTTTTACAAGAATTTCTGGTATGCTCGCTTTGTAAAGCAGTTTTGCATAAAAAAAGTTGGTCAGTTCGGGGTTCGCTGTTTGAACTGGCCTGGTGGTGCTAATGAGGAGGCATGCGGCGTGGCGGCGTCGGTGTCATCACAGGTTCATCTCACGTAGACCCATGGCTGAGGGCCCGCTCGCCCACAGGCTCTGGAATGTTGGTAGTATTGTTGGCTGTTGGAGATGTTACAACACGATCTGGGTGGCTTGGACATGTCAGGCATAATAGACCGTCTGTCTCGCCATCTGGCGTGCATAAAGAAATCAAATTAAACAGTCGGTAAAAACCTTTTATGAAGCAATACATTTAAAATACTCAAGAGCTTGTGAAAGAAATACAATTCTTGTCGTATCCATTGGAGTTATTTTACGTAAAATTTATACTTTTGTTGCATACTATAAAGCTTAAGTCGCCAAATATTCTAAAAGGATCCTCTGATTTAAATTATTAACCTAACTTAAAAGTAGGGTCTATTGTTCATAATAAAATTAAGTACTGTGCAAAAAGTTATTTATAGAAGATCCATAAACAGCAAATGGACTCATTGAGAGTTACTGGAACGGTAACAAGCAAAGCCAACCACTCGCGAGTCTCAGCTGAATGGCTCTTTGAAAAGTTGGGTTTCAGGTTTTAGCATCATTTGCAAATCCTATTCATCTGAGAGTATTCAAATACAAATCCGAACTCTTCTTTTTTAATCCTTCCTAATGTAATTTAAATTTTAAAAGTATGATAGTAAAATTATAACAAATAAATTAATTATGTCTTAATTAATTACATTGTTAGATAAATTTTATTGTTGTAATTATTGTCTCAATTGATACATGTATAAACAAACTCTTACATTTTAAGGAAATTTAACAAGTAGGTAAAGAAAACTAATAATATTAAATTTTTTATTCTAAACCTTAAAACTTTGGAACATTTCTTTGAAAAAAGAGTTCACTTATTAAAATAATAAACTATTTGAATTTTTTCATTGTTCAAAATCAAAAATTTTCAACTAACATCATTGTTACACTGTGTGTTTTTAAATAACAACTGGATTCAATAGTGCTACAGGATGAAAGCCAAATTTGACACAAGGAAGCGAATGATAAAGAACCCACTGTGTCGTCGGGGAGCCTGTGGTCGCACATAGCCAGACAAACACACGGACGGACGGACGGACGGACGGACGGACGGGCCAGCTGGTCAGGGATGTGCCAATTAGCAACTGTTATGGCCAATTAAACCCACGAGGATGATTAACGTCTGTTGAACTTTTTATGCCCTCTTGGAGCTCATGAGGCACGCGTCACTGCTGTTAAAAGATTTTGGTTCTTATTGAGGGGCATTACTTTCGTTCTGGTCGTATGTTTGGTTTGGATTACGGTGAAAGTTAAGTCGTTGAAAATCGCTGCAATATCCCCGGTCACAGTCAGTGTGTTCAAGTAAATTTACTATACATACACTTTATATTTGACACTCTTCCAGCATGCATAAATATTTAATAGTTATTGGGACATTAGCTAGTAACTTGATGGTTAGTTATAAACTAAGACTTAGGTCGTCTAGTAAAAAAGTTACAAGAGTCACCATACTCAATTCTGCACATCCTGCTTTTACTCGTATAAGTCGTAATTATTATGTGATGGAGTGAAGGAAACCCTAGGAACTCAAAACATACAAAATTTGTGAGTGTCCTCGGTTGAATCGCTGGATTTTTAACAATACTAACCAATCTTGATGATTATGTGTCAAATTAAATTATACATATATTTGCATAGTTCCTTAAAAAATCACGACCCTATAAAGTTACTCCCTAGAACGATTAATATGTCAACAAAATTCTTATGAAAGGCTAAATTTCATTTTAAGTTATTTGGAAGTTTTAGTGATTTTAGTCTACTATGAGAAATCTGTTATTCTTTTGGCTATATCATGGTTAAACACGTGATTTAAATTATATCTAATTGAAGAATTAAATAAAACTCTTATGACTAAAAAACTGCTCTACGTGTTTTAATTTTTTTTTTTTTTATATCACACGTCGTTTAAGACTTCATACATTTCAACGTAAAACATTTGTTAGGACCCTCATATTTTGATCCTGTGCGAATACTGCCTAAAACGAAGACACCAAAACAAACCTACCGAAAGCTAAGTTGACCGAGTAGAAGTAAACGGTTGTGGCTGATGGGACTGTAACGGTTGTGGTTACTGGAACGGTGGAAATTGGTTGCGACTGCTACATCTGAGCTGCAATTCCCAGCCGGGATTCTCAAACTGACTTGGGCCCTCCAATCACTGAGGAATGGCTCTAACACGACTTCATTGCCCCCACATCGCTTCTGGAGCGGAGAGAGGTCAGGTGCGGATTAAAATGAAGTTACAAACGGAAGAAAACCATTTAATCAACAAAAATTAACTGTGGGTTCACCTGTGTAATAAAAATATAAAAAAATATACGTAATAAATGTGTTCAGTAACGTAACATCTTAGTAATATCAAACATTTTACCTTAAAAATTTCCCTTAAAGACTTTTAAAAGGCTATAATTTATTGCTAGCATGTAATAAAACTAATAAATTTCATCATTTCATGGACGTTTTAAAACCATTTAATTTAGTCAAATAACTTAATTTGGTCCTTTTGAAGAGCCACAAAATTATTTAGCCTTTGGAAAGATACTATTATTGAGTGTGAAGGGATAGCAAGCCAGGTTAATACTAACAAATGTGTTGTAAATATATTAAGAGATGAGCGAGCATAAGGAACAAGCTTCAACCTCAACTAGTATTTCGATTCTCAAAATACTACAAATTAATATTCAAGTTCAAATATACTTCCACTTAAGTTTTATGGCAAACCATAGTATGATTTTACCCAGCATCAATGTAAAAACACTTACCTAACAACTCCTGTCTAAACATTTGTCAACAATCTAAAAAAGTTCAAAAGGAAGACTCCACCATTTGTCAGACGGATGGATAGTAAAACTAGTATATAAATAACAACTATAAACAAATAATAGAAAGCTGTGGCGGCCGAAACCCAGCGTCAGTTGCACTGTATGTTGCACTACTGCACTGTCCCATATACGCGACGTCAGGTGCAGTGTGCAGAGTGCATTGTGCAGGTGCATAGCGTGATATGCAGGCTGGCGTGCACTGCACTTGCACTATCGGGAGAGCTGACTCATGTAACAGCGACTGAGAGACCCAAGGGTACTGGGGAGGCCAATGTGAAACTGTCCTTCTCTAACTGGATTGAATTACAAACCGTGTTTTTGAAAGAGCGTAAAAATGTACATTAAGAGTTTCCATTGTCTTTTGACAAAACATAAAAGGATTTTAAAGTTTCGTTTATTGTTATTTTAATCATAGGTTGGTTATATTTTTAAATAATAATAATAATAACATTTATTCCATTGATAGTATTTTTCATTGAATGGGAATTTACATAAATCTTTTACTGTGTTTCATAAAAAATTAAAAGTTCACATTTCCCAATTTTATTTTACCAAGTCTTTTCGATAATTTTTTAATAGCTTTTCTTCACTCTTCTTCCTTTCTTCTTCTTCTTTCTTTCTTCTTATTTCTTCATTCTTCTAACTTCTTTCTTAATAATTTTTTAATTTCTTCGTTAAAGATTTTTCTTTTGATTTTACTAGTGCACATGTTGCTCGACATCGAGCAATTTATTTCTATACGATACAAAAGTTACATTTAATTCTAAATAAGTGACATCCGACCAATCCAATATTGTGAATATCAGTGATCACCAAAAACTACAGCTGTAAGTTAACAGATGTTTAAAATGCTCAAACCAATCTCAATATTATTCTAATGGGAAAATTTCAAATTTAATTTGTGGATAGCGCCCTTCTTTAAACTTCGATTCTCATTAAATTTGGCGGAAACAACTACAGACCAAGCACTATCCAACGACACCAAACCTTGAAAATCGGTTGAGAATTGTAGGAGGAGTTCTAAACACAAAAAACCTGATGTACGTTGGCTTCACTGTAAGATAAAAATTATAAGAAACTAAGTGAATAAATAACTCTATTCAATGTATGTAAGGAGAAATAATGGAGATTCTTTGCAAATAAAAAATTGATATCCTCTATCTCCAAGTAACTATGTCCTCTTTTTTTTTTTTTTTTTTTACCGGTGGCATTCTATCTAGCAACGAAGTAATACAATGACGGCCCGCTCTGGAAGGCGTTGTGGCACCAGTAAATCTTATTATTAGCGGTTCTAGACGGCAGCACAAATTACAAGGCAGGTTAATCTTACACGTGCAACGCAAACGGTAAAACCTGTACAGAGTAACGGCGAGCCTTGCGGAATATTCAACACACTTCACAATCAACTGGTGGTCTCTGGTACAAACCTGGGAAAATACCTGTACTAAAAATTGCACCTACTCGTGAAATAGCATTAAACAAACTAGTATATGTGTTGCTGGAAATCGAGCAATTTATTGTAATACAGTACAAATGTTACTTTAACTCTATAACCCTCGCCACGTAACTTGACGAATGAATTTTCAATACTATTCAGTTAAAATGATTGAATAATCAGCTGTTCTATAAAAAAATCGCATGAAACTTAAGCTCAATGTTTTTTGGAAAAGTACCCCAATTATAGTTTCAAGTGTTCTGAAAAGTTCAGTTCAAATTCTAAGAAATCATCTGTTCAACCAAAATTCATTGTAAATTTATGTTTTAAATAAAATAAAAATAAAAATAAAAGTAAATTAACTTATCATGCATATACCTACATTGATAAAATTCAAAATTTTCTATTATATAAAAAAATCGTAAAAAAATATTTTAAATTACAAATATATTTGTTACACTTTGTCGTTTTGGCACACCATATATGCATGGTAAGTTGACATATTTTGTTTTCTCTCTCTCCCCTCCCCTCGCCCTACCCAGCTGTTTTTGGCCATTCGTCAACTTATGTGGCGTGACTCCGACTTATGTGGCAACTTAATCAATGACATCCGACCAATCCAATCATGTGAATATCTGTAATCACCAAGAATTACACGTAATTTACAGCTGATTATTAACAGATGTTTAAAACGCTTTATTCAAGGGATAAAGCTGCTGTTATTTTATTGGGAAAATTTGAGATTTCAATGGTGAATAGCACCTATTTTCAGTCCGATTCTCATCAGTTTTTGGCGGAACTGTTATTGGCAATGCTACTACAATAACGACATACAAAGCCATCAGCTCTTCCATCTCACCAGACGACATCTTGTAACAACGTAAACTGTACACAGTGGCTGCTAAACACCGACTGTGACAGAGTGAGGGCCCCTTATTGTGCGCTTCACACACCATTTCCGATTAACCGTGGGTCGAATTGGGCAAATGGAGAAAATGCACTGATCTGGATACGATTTACAATTAATTATTAAACTGTAAGTTGAGGATCATTGGAAATTTCGGATTGATTAAAAAATTTATAGGCCTATCACAATTCCTTGATAATTGCATTCAGATCACGCAGGCTTAGTTTCTAGTGAGGTAAACAAATACAGCCACCAGGAGCCTGGGGAAAGTAAACGTACCTGAAGGCAATGAACGAAAGCAACTTTACCAGAATCATCATTAGAATTTACAAGATTGAATTTATGGGTTAGACCTTATGATTCAATTAGTTCACTTTCCTATTGCGGCAACACTGCATTTCACCGACTTGGCGGGAGAAAGCAAGGATTAACCTGAATCTTACGATCAGCTGTTATTTATTACACTTGTAAACAGCTGGAGCCGCACAGGTTCACCTGATATTATCTTACCACCAGTCTCTTAACACCTGTGGTGCATATTAAATCGAACATTTTCTCTTCTGAGTTTTCATAATGAGTTATTTTAAAATTTAACCACAACACTACAAGGCGCATTCTATAAGGAAATAAAAAGAGTAGAGATTTTTTAAATGGGAAACTTGGCTTCTGTATATAATAGTTACGAGAGTCGGAAAATGCATCCGTAGAGAAAACTTGGGTAATGGTAGGTTTACACGTGAGAGTTTTTCACTCTCAGAAAGTTTCGTACTCTCAGCAGGTACTCGCAGAGGTGTTTACACAACCAGCGAATTTTCCAAGATTGTTAATCCCAGACAGTTTTCTGCGAGTACTATCAACAGCTGTCTGAGATTTTTATGAGAGTAACTAACTACTCTACGTGAGTGAAAAACTCTCACGTGTAAACCTACCCTAACACTAGCAACTTATTTATGTTAAAAATAATGGATAAACATATTTTTTCGTTAGTATATAATGGATCTTAAAAGTAATTCTATGTGCATTTTAGTTTCTACAAAAATAATATTATTGTATAAAAATCTATATCTTGGAAAAATTTTTCGTACACCCTGAGGGGAACTATCAGGTTAATTTAAGTTAAAATGATCATAAACATATACATATAACGCTTGCATATAAACGTACAACATATATATTATTTGTTGAAACATACATGTACATTATATATGCAAGCGTTATATTGTGTGTTTTGGTTTGTTATTAATGTAAAGTCAAAGATTAAACCTTTGATTATCATTAGTCTAAGGAACAGCGTAATCAAGCAATGAAAAAAGAATGCCTCATTTGGAGCTGCTTTGATAAATTGTTGATTGGGCTAACATAACTTTCTTTTTGTAAATGACTCCATCATTCTATATGATGTACAATGTACTTGATAGGTTACTCCATTACATGACTCAAGGAAAAATTAAATGAGGATAACTAGTTACTTTGATTTTTTATCTGTATCAAAAGTTGGCTAATGCGTGCTTGATAGATCTATTATGCAGAATGTGACCAAAGTTGTTACCATAACAAGAAAAGACGTTTCCATCATGTTACTCAAATATACGATTCTGAACTATACAATTTTATAATAAGTTTAATAAAAACAGCTGATGAAGTAAACAATATGTAAACATAAAACAACACCCTTTAAAGTTCAGTTAAAAATAAAACTATTCAGAGTGAAATTGATTTGATCACTTGTAAAATATGAGCGTTCGCTTTGCTCCACCACCACCGCCAGATGTAGTAAAGTTCAAGAATCAGGATTATGAGAAGATCCGAGCCCACTGCTTAAAAAATGATGTTTTATGGGAAGATCCACAGTTTGTATTGGATATAGGAGATTTGACGTGGAAACGGCCTTGGGAAATAGTGACTTCGCCTTGTTTCTTCCAGGAAGACAAAGCCACTCTCGACGTGCGGCAGGGAGTCCTCAACAACGGTTACTTGGTGGCAGCAATGCAGGCTTTGGCTGCCAGGCCAGAGCTGCTGGATTGGGTGGTGCCGGAGAACCAAACATGCTCTCGAGACAACTCCGGGCTGGCACACTTCAGGATATGGCAGCTGGGAACTTGGTACAACGTGTGTGTGGATGACAGGCTCCCGACCAAGGATGGAAAACTGGTCTTCATTCGTTCCAACAACATCAATGAGTTCTGGTGCGCACTCTTGGAGAAGGCCTATGCAAAACTGAACGGCTCTTATAAAGTCCTCGAGTTTGGTGACAGCGCCGACGCTCTGGTTGACTTCACTGGTGGAATATCCGAGTTCGTGTATTTGGATGAAATACCAAGTGCTGTTGGTAAAGCAATGCTGAAAGCTTACAAAACTAATCTCCTCATGTGTGGCTTAATTAATTATACTTCCCGGGTCTCAACAGGAAGAAAGAAAATAGATGATTATAATTACACCATTACAGGGGTAAAGCTATTGTCGAACAATGATATTGGGGTAAAGTTGAAAGACCCTAAAGGATACCAAGAGTGGACTGGGCCGAGGAGTGATCCAGCCGGCAAGTGGAGATTGTTTACAGATGATAGGAAAAAACTACTCGGCTTAGAAGTTGATAACGACGGTGAATTCTGGATGCTCGAGTCAGACTTCGAGGAGCAGTTTTTAGCGCTGAATATTTGTCATCTAAGCCCGCACACAGTATTGAAATTTGGCAACGATTATGGCTATTCAGAGATGTCAAATACATACTCATTTAAAGGTGCTTGGATAAGAGGTGTCACTGCCGGTGGAAAGGGATTTTCAACTATACACCTAAATAATCAATATAGAATTTTACTAAGTGCTCCAAGAATTCGTCGCCAGAATTATTCCTGTAACATAGTTATATCATTGATACAAAAGAACAAAACTCGCCAGCAAGAATGGAGCATCGGATTAAAAATTTTTGAGTTGAAACATCATCCAGAGATTTTGCCAGAGATTTTGGGTAGTGTATTTTTCTCTAGACCTGACAACTTCAATTCTATTGGAGGTCAGCACAAAAAAAGACGTGAAGTTGTGTACCGCAAAACAATTTCACCTGGCATTTATTGCGTTATACCTTGTACAAAACATTTTGGTGAAGAGGGTGAGTTTCTACTTAGAATTTTCACTGAAAGAAAAGTCGTCATGGAAGTAAGCGATCGGGAACTTTGTCTGAAAGGAGTTCAAGATTTTGTTACTAAACTGGTAGTCGATATTGGGGTACCAGTGGCAGAGGAGAGCAAGACAGACGAGGACGTCGTCAGCTTGTTTTGTAAAGTGGCAGGAAAAGATATGACTGTGAATTGGGAAGCATTGAAGTTAATTTTAGAAAATCAAATGGCAGATGTTTATGACGATTCATTTCTAGCCCAGGTTTACAATATTGCCCTTGATAAAATTGTCTGGCTTTCAAATTTAATTCTACCCGCATCTAGTTCGCCTCATAGCCCCGAGACCAGAAAAATCGTATTTTCCAAGGAACTGTGCCGTATCCTTATCACTTACATAGAGGATGAGAACTCTGGTAGAATTGGATTTGATGAATTTGACAAACTGTGGTGTGAAATTTGTCAATGGAAACTTATTTATAGATTACATCGTAGAGAGTACAGCCATCATATGGATGTAATGAATCTCAGAGAGGCGCTTGAAAAAGTCGGTTTTATCCTTAACAATCAAGTACTTGGTGTATTGACCCAACGATATTCTGATGAGAAAGGCAGTATATCGTTCGATGATTTCATAATGTGCATAACGAATTTGAAGTTGGACTACTCTAATTTTGAAAAATTGGATTGGAAACACTCAGGAAACGTGGTAGTGACTCTTGACGAATGGGTTGAGAAATCATTTTTCACTAGATAAAGTTCTTGAAGATTCTGTTTTAATATAATTTTAATACGTTACTGGATTTATTTGATTTAATTAATCCACAACATACATTTATTTCTGTTGTTTATCTGGAAAATAAACCATATGATTTGGAAAAATTCTCTTTGTGTTTACATTTTACTATTCCTAGTTTTCTTGCTCCGTGAAGTGATTGTTTACGTCCTTCCCAAGTACAGTAATTTATATATATGATATATATATATATGCATGTATTTCATGATCACAATTTTGATTTATGAAATGTTGTACATTTTGCTTTTAAATTTCTCTAAAAATATAAAAGAAATAACATAGAAAGAGGTAAACTAGAACTATCGATTTAATATCACTGTTTTTCACAAACTCTAAGGAAATATGACCTTTGATTATACACATTTCACGGAATTCCTTAGGCTACAATACATATATAATAAAAGGTTAGTACCAAGGCCAATTGAAGTCAATTGATATCACTGGTTTTTTGGTATCTCTTTCTTCTCGAGGCCATGGTCACTTGAATATTTTAACTAACACCCAGTTTATTTTAATTATCAAACAAACGTGTGGCGTAAAATTGGGAAAAGAAACTTGATTGACTTCTTTTTCTTCATACACCTTCATACTCCATATAATTACTCTGTAAGCTCCGCTCACAATATTACACTTGAAACAAGCTCATTTCAGTTAAATTCTCAATCAATGAGAATTTAAGGAGATCGTTTAATCAATAAGATCGTTTAAGAAGGTTACAGTTAAAATAAAATTTGGAAATTACAACTTAGATTTTTTTATAATCTCTCAGAACTGATTAATAACTTGAAGCATGTGTATCAGTCCACATAAGATTTTTTATTTCTTTAATTTTTCCCGTGTTGAACGAATTAAATCATCAATATGATTCTTTATATAGGCTCATGTGTTATGTATGTAATGTTAAGTTGTCAGTCTACAAATACTATTTGGAGTTAGTGGATAGGACAAAAAATAACTTTCATGTTCTTACATCCCCTTTTGCACTTGAATGCTTCTTGAGATTGGAGTTGTAGACTTTGGGGCCAATGGATTCTATAACCAGACGCCCAATAAAGAAGGCCTCGTTCTGGCTCATGAACCTCTGATTGGTCGTTATTAGAGACGGTCTGTTGATTCCATCTGCTACATTGGCTATTCTGTATCATAACATCCGTCAATATTACCTACACTCTTTACAATATAAGCCTATGAGCGCCATGAAGTTCGGAAGTGTTTCGCTTGCTTGGTCGTGCACAAACAAATGCATTAGCTGTAATCAAAAAATCTCGCACGGACGGGGACGGAATTGCCGCGGCCGTCACTGTCACGGTGCTCCGGGGCTCCTTCGTCCCCAGACCTTGCTGCAGCATCTGAACAATATTCACTGACTGCCGGGGGATAAGTCTTGACTTCACGGTTTGCGCCCTCTTTTTTTGGAGTCATTGCGCGTTTGAATTTGAGATCAAATTTGGCGCCGCATGTTCTTAGTGGAATTAATACAGTGGGTCGTACAAGATGGCGGCGGGCGGTCTTGGACGCAAAAACTCGGGCAGGTCCTATCTTCCGGAGGCCAAGAGGGAATTAACTTATTGATAAAGCAAAAGCAAGTAAGTTGTATTCTAGAGGCAAAGGGGTTAATTTGTCTGAGACAAATATTTTGAAAGATTCGATACCAACCCAGAGAAAAGAGACATGTATGTTTATGTTCTATGAAGACGATATGGTAAGAAGGCAGATTTTAAATCTCAATTAAAACGGCATGGGCTAATTGTTATGAAATGTGTATTCATGCTTTAATGATGAAATACTGTCTTTATTTTTGTAGTCTTTAACTAAGCTTTAAATGAATATTTCAATATAGCCTATATTTGGAACACGCATATGTTTACCTTCAAATGTGTTATTTGAATAGCGGATAGTACAAACTTAATTTGTATTGTTATCATCTTTTGCAGCATCGTTCGATCGGAAGAGTTTACTTGTTCACCTAAACAATATGTATATAAAAATACCTTCATAACGTAGTTGTAACTAGGCCTACTGCTTGGTATCGTTTAGTAGAATAAATATACTCTAAAATATTGTCAGGGAGTTCTGAAACACCCCGTAGAAGTACTAAATCCCCGCACCCTCGGTAGGGATAAGTCTGTCAGTTTTGGTTGAAAGCAATCTTTCCTCTCAGGCAAGCTCGAGAACCATGTGCAACGACCAAGATGCGCGAGGTGAGACGGACCGACAACAATGCAGCATCTGAATTTGGCGGGAAACTAACCAGTTCTGGCGCGACGGACACTGAACTGCCTTCATGATCTCTCCGACCTACCGCCCAAGGATACATCTCGCATATCTCATCGAAACACATTCAATTCTCAACACTCAAACATAATTTTCTTAGGTAAGAAGCAAAATAATTTGACCTGATACTGTCATTAAAAAAAAAAAAACAACAACAATCGAGTTAAATGTTTTTTTTCGTAACGTTTTATCTTTTAATACATAATTACTTTTCATAGAGACAGAGATCAACCAATAGATCTTGAATTATAGTAAATTAAATAAAGATACAGTAGGCCTACATATATTGTCCAGTGAACCAGATAATTATGGTCTACTGGGTGGTGCACTCAAACTGGACAATAATACCTTGAAAACAGTCTGCAGGCTGTCAGCCGGAACAGCGTTTCTCAAACGGTTCATGTAAAACATGGAGCCCTTCACAGCTAGCTCCACTCAAATTTAAAATTATTATACAGTTTTTTAATCGCCTTTGATGATTATGGGAATAATAGGCTGGGTGATTAAACATCAAACATTACCACATGCCTATTGTTGCTTTCCGAGTAACTTGAATGTTGTAATTTTGTCTTACTGTATTGAATGTTATACAAATTGGCGATGTTCGTTGGCATGTATAAATAAATAAAAAAAATGTTAGTAGACATAATTAGGCCTAATAGACTTTGAGCCTACACAAAATTTAGGCCTACTGTACTTAAGTTTACCGTATAGTTTTTGAATCTCCCTTGTGTTAAAAAAAGATATAGGCATACCGTACTTTAGAAGTAAAAACCAACGAGGATAAATAAATAAATATAGTGCTACAAAGATAGGGAAGTTTGTCCCCTGTTGATTGGCACCATTTTACCCACGATTCACGCCGTTTCCTTAGTAGGCCTAATCAGTCCTTTGTTTGCACTTTACCATAAGTTATTCTATTGGAACCAATCTCACAGACCATAAAATCAAAGTAGTTTTGAAAACATACAACACATAATAAAATATTTTAAAAGTGTAATCTGTGATTTTTTAAACTTGTTGTTACGACTGATCAGAATAGGTAAAACTGGTTACCAAGGAAACGAGGGTGAAGTGTGGGATGGTTGCCAAGGAAAAGGTGGGAATTGTGGGTAAAATGGTGCAAATCAACAGGGGAAAAATTAACATGTGTGTATCACTCTGTATATAGTTTATCTTAATATTAAATTCGTTGGTCAAAACCGTGTGTAAGGTTGTTTGCTTTTTAACAATGATGTTGACGAATGAAAAGAAACAAAGCCAGATGGTGAATTGTAATGAGTGGGGTAGGGGGAGGAGAGGAAAGGCTTATACAATGCTATGCATTCCATGAATATTGAACGGCGACGATGCATTTACATTGAACGTGGTAGAATTTAATATCCAGAGCTTCCAAGAGGATCACTGAAACGCTTGAGACCCGTTTCCCAAGCAATAACATGTTGCATCTGCCTTTGGTGAATCCTCAAACTTGGAAATATGTAAGCAAATTATAAGCAACTCTTTGAATAATAGTAAAATTTTGATCTTTTAGCGAATTTCCTTTGGAAATAAGCTATTACTGTCGTTTTCATGGGAGCTGCCGCTTAGGCCTATACAGTTTAGGGACACCTCTGCGATTACATAATTTCATATATGAAATTGTAGCTTTTTATGTGTATTTTCTGGATACGTAGTGATTATTTGTGGGAAACACGATTAAAAATGCACAAATAACGTTTTACTTAAAAATTTAACATGGGCTGATATGGGAAATAGAATTTTCGATTTTGAGTGTTTGTGAACACGATAACTAGTGCAAAAATCGTCTGATCATCATGAAATTTGGTACAGGCATGTAAAGTTAGATTCTCTTGGATGAGTTCGTTAACCAGTAAGATCGGCCCAACTGCAGTAGGGAAAGTGGGGGATTTTACCCCTCAAAAGTGGGTTTGTTCCATTTTTCACAAAGATATTTTTATTTGATTACCTTTAATTGTCCACCATTAGATTCAGCAAAAAAAAAAAAAAAAAAAAAAATTGGTATGTTTAATTTTTGCTCTAAGTCCACTGATTACCGAGACATTAGCGAATTTCATTTGGAAATAAGCTATTACCGTCGTTTTCATGGGAGCTGTCGTTTATACGGTTTAGGGACACCTCTGCGATTACATAATTTTATATATGAAATTGTAGCTTTTTATGTGTACTTTCTAGATACGTAGTGATTATTTGTCGGAAACACATTTAAAACTGCACAAATAACGATCGGTTGGGAAAAATTTTTCTGATCATCATGAAATTTGGTACACTTATATAAAGATTGCCATTGGAAATTCGCTCAGTACGCAGGTCTGCTGCGACGGGTGTATTTATGACTATGATAGGGGTTTATTTTAACAGAGAAAAATCAATTACAATCACGTTATAATTAACTTCTACAATCCCCTGAACGTTCCGAGATCCCCTGTTAAATCGCGTCCGCACTGGGCGAACATGTTCGCTGAACAATTTCCGAGCAAACTTTTGTTTGTTTGTGCTTTTTCATAATGCAAATAATTTGGCCAATAATAGTTCTTCAGCAATGTTGCTTTTTGTGTTTACCGAACAAGTTCGCAACGAATGTTCGGCCAAAGCGGAAACGGTTTTAACCAAAAACACTGTTTTTATCAATCAAAATAGACTTTTAAATCCCCATGTTTTTATTATCTAGAATATCTTATGTCATATCTAATTTACTGTTAAAACTTTGGACTGGCCTCCATTTTTTGTGTATCTACTCTGGAATCGTTTATTTACTTTGAAAACATCCTGTGATCATCATTTCTTGTTTTATAAAATACAAACTGTTTTTTGTATACAGAGTTATACGTTAGGTTCGCTTACAAATATGTTAACTGTAGCTTCATGATACAAGAATATTGTAAGATAGTATAACTATCTTGAGTCGGGGCAAAGCCCAGGGCCTTAAGTTTGTTAAAGTAACTAAATTAATAAAAACTAAAAATAAAAAATCATAATGTGATTACTTGACATTAGAAACAAATGAAACCACGAATTAACTTCAAGTTTTTGTTGTTGTTTTTTATGCGAAACCACACAGATATTTATAATCGTTCTCGTTTATAAACATTTTTATGAGATTACTATACTATATTTCTAATCACCATTTTGTCTTTGCTTACGTAAAACACGTTCAGAACTAACATTGTTGGTGTCAACAAATAAAAGGAACCAAGCTACAAGACCCCAGTTCTTTTTTTTTTAATTACAAAATTATTTATAACAAAGCAAGGTAAAAGGTTTATCTAACTTCCATTTGATACCTCTTAATATCAAAGAAGTAATAGACTATAGTACTATGTATAATGAAGAGGTGAGAAAAATTAATTACATTTTTTATGTTAAATTTTTCCTTGCGGTTATGGTACACTTCATGGACTCCTATAGCTTTGCACGTTTTCTTACAGATATTTTCACTTCACAGGTTCTCATTGATAAAAGGTAGGCCTACCGTCTTGAAATCCTCAAGCTAACTTGCATATTTTCTTTCAGATATTGGAGCATAATTCAATTGGTTCTTATTGATAATTATTGGCGTCTTGAATCCCAAAGCTAACTTGCATGTTTTATTAAAGATATTTTTCAATTTACATCTTCTTATTTACTACTTCTTCTTATAAATGGAATGTCTTGAATCCCTAGAAATATTTGGCACTAGGTCTTAAAGATATTCTTTACATTCCTTACTGATAAAAAAATAACTTGTACCTTAAAGATACAAGGGTTAAAGATTCTTGAATCCAATTTTTAACTGATGACTACGTTAACCTGCGCTTAGAGATATTCCCGGACTAACTGTAGGCGCGAGCTCTCAAACCGCCTCTAAGCAAGTTACATCCATATAAACCATGCTTGTGCAAATCCTCTCAAGAGGTTAATAAGGTCAGTGATTTATTTAGAAAACAAAATTAGAAACTGAAGATATTAAAAAATAATTTTATCCTTTAAAACGAATTAAATAAACAAATTGATTGGTCGCACTTCAGTATTGGTCAATAATGAACATTATTTAACTCAATTAGAAGCCTCAATTAATTTTATCAATGATAAAAAATTATGGTTTGTTTTACTACATTCCTAGTGCATATCAATTGCAAAATGTACCTGCAGGTGATGTTTTCTTCTCATCTAATGCCACTGTCCACCTCATTAGAGCTAAACTGGAGAACCCTTGAACTTCACGCCATAGCGTTGGGTTCTTGCATCCTCACATCTGTGTCATTGTGCTATTAGTGATTTCATAATTACCTTACTGATTGTGAAATCAAATTAGATAAAGATTACGAAACTAATATGGATAAATATTTTTATAACGTAAAAAGGAAGAGGTAGAGTGAGCGGTGCGAACGAGCATTGTCTAAGAAACGAGCGTGACGATTGACGAATTTTACCGAGCATTAGCTCGGTCCTAATGGTACTGTAAAGATAAATCCAACTCTAAACTTGAATCATTCTCTAACAGTATTGAAAATTATACTTTGAGATATAATGTAATATGTTACAAATGTAAATTACATTTTTATTTATAAGAATTAATGGATACTGTATATGTTTAGCCTACGAGAAATGAAAGTAAGAACCCGCGCTATCTTTGCAATCAGTGAAATTTTGTGTATAAATGGCTTTAAATCTCGTTTTGAAACCGATTGATTAATAGATCTGAATAATCAGCCAATCAATTAGGCGATGGTTATGAATGCTGACAGTTGAAACAACAAAGGAATGTAGAGACTGACGAAGAGAAACTATGGTTTTATTAATGAATCCGTTTGTTGCAACTAAGCGATGAAGTTACAGTCAGTGGTAGTGGTGGGAAATGAACAGTTGGTTTGATTATGTTGGTTTAGCGGTTGCTTAGAGTTACGGCATTTTTATAATCTGTGTCTCTTCCTGGCGTCGTGTTGTCATGATTTCGATAGCATTTCTTAATTAATGCTAGGCTCTGGATTAATTAATATAGTGTAGTAAAATTAGTCGGGAAAAATGAAATAATTTTTGGAAAGCTAATTTCTTTTGAAATGTGTTCTATGGCATCACCTGACCTTCCTCTGAAAAGTCCCCTGAAATTCCATGTGGGGATCATGCCCAAAAATGAGGGGTTGGCCTATAAGGAGTTAAAATAAATTTTTTTATTAAGCATACTAAATTTGAATAAGTTCCAGAAGGTTTATATATATCAAATTAAAGGTCTTAAAATGTAGAGCACAATGCCGTAAACCCGACCTAAATATAACGGTCGAGAAAAAAATGGCAGACGTTCAAAATTTAGAATAAAATAATACTATCAAAACTTTGAAATGCAATAACTTCCGACATATTTGACCTTTTGAGGTCTGGTTTTCGGCTATGTACTCTCCTCGTTAAAACCTTTAAAATTATGTATAGCATGGCTATGGACTAAGAACAATTTTTCAAAACTCCCACTTTGGGACGTCCATGTAGAGGGTGGTTCAAGGGTAATATGATGGGCATATGTCAAGCTATCCATATTTGACAAGGTCTTAACGTACAAGCAAACGTTAGCCGCAAACCGGAACTCAAAAGGTTAAGTATTTCTAATATTATTACATTTTTAAGCGTTTGGATTAAAATTTGATTTTTATTCTAAGTTTGACAGGCTGCCATTTTCGACTCAAGCAACCTTTTGAGATGGGGTTTGCGGCATTGAATTCTACTACTTAAGGGTTTTAATTTGATATACATAAACCTATTGGTCGACGAAATACTTATTTCTGACTCCAAGAGGGCCATCCCATCATTTTTAGGCATGTTGCCCACTGGGGATTTCAGGGGACTTTTCTGAGGGAGGTCAGGGGATGACATAGAACACATTTCAGCAAAAATTGGCTGTCCAAAAATTTTTTCATTTTCCAGCCATATTTTGGCTTAATTTTACTACACTAATAGTATTAGTAATGTAAATTATAATCAATCAGTTGCTATGAAATGTTCCATTAACATACAAAAGGCCTCGCTGACCAACAAAATAATATAACACATCAACTACGGATAAATTTACTTAGCCTATCTACTTAATTATAAATTGAAATTCTGACAGGAGATTAAAGCTTACTAACAAGATGCAAACGTGATGGAAGTAAGCGAGTTTAAGTAAAACCATAATTGGTTTTACATTTTCACCTCACAGTTTGGCTGCACTGATTAAATTAGTGTTTATTCAACTCAACTTTGAAGCTATATCTTTACGATTACATCTTCATAGTTTCTAGAATATATGTACGAGGATAATGAAATTATTTTGATAGGAATGTAAATAGTAAGTATCATAATGAGGTTTGTCACAAGAGAGGAGACTGTCATTGGTGGTCCCATGCGTGTCGTCCATCATCCCCATCTTTAAAATCTTAGAGACCTTAAATTTTTAGAAATTAGTAGCTCTATTAAAACACGCCTCAGTTTTATTTTAGCTTTCTGAATTTGAGTAATAACATCAATATTAGTGCTAAACGATAAGAATTGAGTAATTTCTTTTACGAGTAATGTCATCCTTTAACTTAGATTAACATACAAATATAAAGGAGGAACTCAAAATATATTTTGAGGCATCATTTAATCGACAAATAATTAGTTAAAACATTTTAAAAATTAGTAGCTTACACATCCTTGATAGTTTTAAAAATTTCAATCGTACACCCCGGTCAAATAATTAACCAGTGGTCATGTGTGCTGATGTGAATTCGACGAGGGAAAACATTGTTGAGGGGGCTAAACTTTGAACATTGGAATAATTCAACATTTTAGCTCGCACTTGCGCATTTTCTCCTAAAAACCACGAGACAAAGCCACTTTGAAACAACAGGTGAAAGAAAACTCCAAACCAGAGGCGCCTCCGTCGGGCAGGTGGACGACAGGTGGAGGCTGGAGGGCAGAAGGTGTGGGTGAGGGTGGTGGAGGAGGAGGTGGAGATGGAGGTAGTTTGGAAGGCGGAATGATCGCTCGTGTCTGCAGCACCTGTCGCAGCTTCCGACCAATAAACAGCTGACTTGAGATGACGGCTCTGATAGCGCGCCCTATCGGGCAGATGTTGTGTAATCGAGGATTCCACCTGGCGGCTCAAAGTCAAGTTTAAATGCCTCCCGGCCGGGCTTCTGTTTGGTCGATATTGCGTCCGTGTTGCGTGTTGAGGTTGCTTGGGATTGGAAAATCCACGCATGTTATTCGGTTTGGATTAGAAAGCCTTGGTGGGTTGGAGGTGGAATTTTCAACAGCGTGCGATGTAGGATTATCTCATGTATCACATGAGAGGATTATTGTTATAAACTTAAAACAAGTGTTGTAACTATCCTTATAATAATACATCGTCCAATTAGGCCTAATCAATCCTAATTAACATTTATCTCTTGAAGCGAGTCGGATGACTCATTTGTGTTTTTGTTTGAATTTTACAATATCTTACTTAGATCTATATTGTAGCCATACAGTCTCAGACAAATGTCCAGCAATTCAGTAATCAATCGAGTTATCTTAATTTGATTTTTTTTTACCAGGATTGCATTTTTTGTTTTAAAACATTATTCATCATTTAATGAGATAATTTGCCCATCATAATTAGAGAACAATTTCTAAATTTACTTTATTCTAAGTTCATATACCCAAATCCAGAATTTAAAAAATAATTATTAACGAAAGAAATGGGCGCAGAGTGCAACGATCGATTAATTGAACGGTACCTTTGACAAGCCCGTTTACTTTACACCAGCTAAAACTTAACACACATCAACTTTTTACTTTCTATAATTCAGCTGTGTTTGAAAGTAAAAGTGACAGTGAAAGGTTTCAGAGCCGACTGCGACAATCAGTTGTTTTCCGCAATCAGCTGATTCAATCAGTGTTATCAGCTGTGTTCCAGTCGCCAATCAGGTGACCAGGAGTCAGCTGACGTTGCGTCACGTGACCCTTATTGAGGTAACGCCCGCACGAAGCTGTGGGGGTCAGCGGTCTCTCAGGCCACCAATCTAATCTTGTTAAACCGTGTTACTGCGTTTTCTCCTCATTAACTTCTATGTTTGGTCCGTTATCGCAGATGTGGCTTACTTAACAGCGAGTACTAACACAAGCAGTTTAGTGTATTGTCTTTATTTTAAAAGACTGATAAGAATTTAATGAGACTATAACTAGTGGACCAAAGCAACTAGGCCTACTGTAGTAGTACTGAACAACTTCTTTAATCTTATTTTACTTTATCTTATTACCCACTGAAATTTTCTTGTAAGATTTTCCCACAAAGTAATCTTGATTTTGTGTGAAGACATAGTTTAAACATAGTTGGTACTGCTTTTAAATTTTTCATTTCCATTCAACTCATACATTTTTGTTTCAATATTTCAATGGCACGACGTCATTTTGTACCATTGCACTTGGCAAAAAACTAAACTTTTGTTTTCAATCATGCATTAAAGTCTATAATCCTTTTTAGCATGTGCTAGTCCTCGAAAAGAATACGGCCCGATATGGAACCATATCTGACTCTTAAGTAACTGGAGATAGAAAAGGAGCTGACTAAATATAACAAGATTATGTACCACATCATGGCCATGCACGAGAGCCAGATCTGGCTTGATATGACCTAGATCTGAATAGATATGGCCCAATGAGGGACCAGGTCATTTGGAGCCAGATCTGGCTGGATAAATATGACCATGTATGAAGCCAGGTATATCTAGAAATGACAGGATATGAGGCCAGATCTGGCTATATATGCCCATGTATGAAGCCAGGTATATCTAGAAATAACTGTATGAGACCAGATATGAGTAGATATGACCAGAAATGGAGCCAGATATATCTATAAATGACTGGATATGATATGAGGTCATATCTGTCTAGATATGACCTGGTATGAAGCCAGGTACATATACAAATAACTAGATATGACGCCAAATCTGGCTAAATATGACCAGGTATGAAGTCAGGCATATCTAGAAAAACTTTAAATGAGAATAAATCTGGCTAGTTATGACCAAGTATGAAGCCAGTTATATCTGGCCACCAGTTATATCTAGAAATGACAGGGTGAGGGTACGAGGCCAGATTTGGCTAGATATGACCTGTTATTGATGCCGGATTGGATGAACTGATTATTGAGCGGAGCGAGCGAAGCGAGCGAAGCTCCTATATTACACTCTGGCTTTTTATTTACAAGTACTCCTCCTGAACGGCTGGAGTGATCCTCACAAAATTTTGCTCGGTCATAGTAACCATCTATGGGAAGGTATAAATCTGAAATGGTCCAAATCGGACATAAGGGTTCTGCCCTACGGCCCTTTAAAGTTACCATGTTATCTAATGGGAGAAATATTTTATTCGGTTTGTTTACTGTGTGTTGATTATACAGCTGTTATAAGGGCCAAATTTAACTGCAGACTGCAACTATCAGCTGTTTGTAAATACATTAGTTTTACGTGAAATTGTTGTTTTGTTTATTTTAGTGGTTTATTTACCTTTGTACGTGAATGAAATGCCACGTTTACGGGGAGGAGGTGCAAATCTTGGACGACGCACCATTTAATGTATTGTAAACATATAATACCCCGTCGCAGCAAACCTACGTAATCGAAAATTATTAGAGTATTGCAGACTTGTGGCGAGTAAGCGCAGAGAACAACCTAAATCTGGCGGCGAGTGTGAGCAGTGAATGAGCCGACCCAAAAGGTGAGTGAGCGCAGCGAACGAACTAAATTATTGACGATGAGTGTGCGTAACGAACGAGCTGACCCAAATGGCGAGTGAGCGCAGCGAACGAGCTAAACCCTGACGGCGAGTGAGCGTAGCGAACGAGCTCACTTGAATTACCTATAACACATTTGCTATTATTGATTTAAAAAATAGTCGCTCCACTCAATATTGCAAGCAGACAACTGAATTGTATACCTAGTTATTAATATATGCGATTACCAGATTTGTAAAGTAATAGTTTCCAAAGATTATTTTTTTATAGTTAGTTCTAAAGAAAAATTCATTCATTGGGTAAACACTGTTTTTGTTTTTATTATTAAGTTGACTGCAAGCAGCCACCATATCACACGATTTCTATTACTTACTTCTTCATTGGTTTACAAGATCAATGTTAGAGTGAGTGAATTAATAAATTAAAAAAGTCTTGCATCGGCCGGGAATCGAACCCGGGCCGCCCGCGTGGCAGGCGAGCATTCTACCACTGAACCACCGATGCTTATGAACACAGTGAGACTGTAGTATAGATGCTAGCCCATCTCCTTTCACCATTCTGAGCAGCGCGCATCGGTAAAGGAGCAGCACGGCAGTGGCGCCAAGAACCCTGTCCCGAAAGTTGGCGCGCACACCGTATAGTCCAGGCTCTGAGCAGGTTGAGCATGCACAAAAGTCTAACACAATTTGACTTTGGATTATTGTTGAGGACATTTAGTAGATGTAAAAAATCGATGTTGCCACATTTCCAGAATGGGCACAACACGGGGGACGGCCTCTAGAGGAAGTCGCAGAGGAAACTGTATTGGCCTATGTCATGTTGTATATCATTTTAAAGGTCTTTGAATGTAGATTCGAATGCCACAAACCCGATCTCCAAGGGTTGAATATAACGCGAGTTATTGCGTTTTGAAATTTCGGCAAAATGCTTTTTATGCAAAGTTTGACTGCCTGCCATTTCTGACTCGAGCGTTAATTTAAGGTCGGCTTTGCGGCATTGCTTTCTGTTAAACATGATCCTAAAGCTCACGTTAAATATTTCATAAAAGATTCCATGGGTTGTCCCCAATCGGGCTGAAAATCATAATGTAAACATAATATTTCGACAGCAATTGAAGACGGCAAATGAAGACTTAAAATAAAACATTTAACTTGATTTTCAGGATCCTTATAAAGAGGAGATAGATAGAATTTAAATAAATTTGAAAACAATGTTGCCAACTCGACATCAAATGAACGTCTGAGCCAGAAATGGCAGGCAGTCAAATTTTACATGAAAGGATTTTACCGAAATTTCAAAACGCAATAACTCGCGTTATATACGACCTTTAGAGATCGGGTTTGTGGCATTTGAATCTACATTCAAAGACCTTTAAAATGATATATAACATGACATAGGCCAATGCAGTTCCCTCTACGACTTCCTCTAGATGCCGTCCCCCATGTTGTGCCCACTCTGGAAATGTGGCAACATCGATTTTTTTCATCTACTAAATGTTCCCAACAATAATCAAAAGTCAAATTTCGTTAGACTTTTAGTGCATGCTCAACCTGTTCAGAGCCTGGACTAGTACAAAACCATTGGAGCTGGTATGGGGTGTGTCGCTTCTCTGGTCAAAACACTACGCTAGTTTAGTCATGAGAAATATATGTTAGTAAGTTGGCTATAGCATAAAAGCACTTTGCATCAAGACATTTTTGCAGAATTAATTTAAGTTTTTTCATGACGTTTTATTAATATCACCAGATCATTTTATTCATGTAGGATTATCTTCATAACTTACTAACGTTTATTGCCTTTTAATTTTACATATATATATATATATATTTTTTTTTTTCTCTCTAAATAAACGTTTACATTATATTATAACGCTCAATTGTATAGCTCTATAAAATATCAATAGTGTTAAAATAAATTGAATTAAACTACTGGATACAGTAGCAATGCTAATACTGTATTTCGTTGTTTAATTTTAAACACAATTTAGTAAAAAGTGTTAACTTTGTAATCTGATGCGGGCACATTAGGATTAGAAATAATTTGAGCTAACTCTCTATTTACCAGTAGTCGATATTGTACATCATAGTGTTGAATGAATCGGTAACCCGTCATTTAAAGAGCAAATTTGGTAAATCTGATCAAAAAATCAGTTTGGAGTATCGTCATTGTATCATAAACTCTAAAGAAATCATTCCACTTTTATCATACCGTTATTGAAATTTGTCAATTCTTTTTAAGTGTTAGTTTTTTTATGATTACTTGTAATTTAAAGAGTGAAAGGAAAACTATATTGATAATAGTAATACTCTCCTTAGTTTTCTCGAAAAAATATGTCAATATACCGCATTTAATTTTGAGTTGGAATTCGTATACAGACTATTTTGTTGGCTTCAATAAAAATTGCTTAAATTGAAACTGATGTCAGGCCATTGATAGTATTGTTGATTTCATGGTTATTACATTCATGTCATTGGATTCCTGTTCTATTTCAGGAACCACGTATTGACGTGATTCCTCTTTTCGTCAAACATACAACCGTTCGACAGTGACATGATGGTGGAACTCAATACCTATTTAGAGTTTCATGGATATGATGTCATAAACAAATCTAACTAAACGATTTCCAAAAATTAGCAATAAAATGTGTACATTTGATTAAAAAAAGAAAACTTCTCTTTAAGAGAAGGCTTAGTTAACAATCGTAGAAAGTTGCTTTGACATACAGTGTGTGAAATTTATCATTACATGCACGAAAATTTTACGGATTTTGAGAGTAACCGAGCGTTACGCGTTAATAATAACTGGTTTTTGAAAATCGTGAGAGGACCGTACGGAAACTTTCCACCGGGTTTACCATGCTGTGTCATAAAACGGACGGCGAGAGATAATTTGTAGCACGAAGCGACTTTACGGCCTGTGGGAAAGTGAAACGTAAAATCAGATCACAAGTCGGCATAATCAGCTGACTGGCCTGCTGAGTAGCGCTTGTCAGCTGTTTTGATGTCACTTTGGAGGGAAAAGTTGCTCGGTGAAACTTAGAATCTTGTAAAGTGATACTATTAACTTTCAGAATGTGAAAATGTATTTAAATATAAAAAATAGTTAGTACCATTAATACAATTTTATTTTATACTTTGTACCTTATATAAAACAAACAAAAACATATTTTTGTATCGAAAAATTGCTAACTAAATATCCGTGATTGTTACTAAGCAAGATATGCATGATTGTCTCTCGTCCATCATCACATTTATTTAGTGTTCACTGGTGTTAGTACATTTTTCTCTCTTCAACTTGTATCACTAGAGTTTATAAAAAAAAGGAACGTTGAGTATTCAATTTTGAGGTGTAGGTACACAATTTTAAAATGGGTTGAACTTTATATCAATGAACTAATTTAAATCGTTTGAAAACGAAAACGGTGAAATCAGCTATGGCAAAGGAGAGGGCGGGATTTTGTGCTAATGGTAGGCTTTCTCTAGTTTGAATGATTCACTCACTGACAGGACGTCTTGAGGGTTCGAAAGGCACGTGGAGAGGAGGCGAAAAGAAAGGAAAATTGATTTGCCCACTCATTCTTCAATTCAAGAAAAGTTTTAGAAGTAAAATTTGAAGATTTCAAGTTGATAAGTTCCTTTCCTGAAACCTTTTAACAACTGTTCATGACTTTGTTCTAAGTGTGCTAATAAGTGGTGTACCGTACGTGAAGTTACAACATTGGGTGGGTTTGAAAGAAAAAAATGGTCTGAAAGATTTAAATTCAAGGACAACCAGCAGAGTTTTCATAAATCACATTCTTCATATGAGAAATAAATAGTCTCTGAAAAGGATAAGTTTTAGAAATAACAATATAGGCCCTACCAGTCCTATAACTGACCCCTGTGGGACTCCAAGCAAATCTTGCTGTTCACCGTTGGTTTATGTTTCAGCCAACGCTGACGCTGTAATGCTGTAATGGGATCATGTGCGGTGTCTATTTGAAGTAATAAATATTTACAACCGGTAGTTCCGCCCGGCCGGCCGCGTCTCCAGACGGGGCGTTATTAGAGAGGCCGTGCCGCCGAGATTTGAGCTCCCGTGCGCTTGTGTGTGCGTGTGCACGTGTGTGTGTCGACGTAATTACATCGGGAGCCGGCAGGAAACACGCCCGTGCCGGTTATAATAGTGTTCGTACCACCATACATAATTGACCTCATGAGCTCCCGGTTTTGTAGCAAAGTGGAAGTAGCAACTAAAATTAGTTCGATATGGTGCTGACTTAATTTAATTAGCTTAAAATATTTCACTGATTTTCATTACAGCATATCTCGGGGACTATCAAAATCTTTGAGACTACCAGGATTCATAAAAGTATATTTTTTTGTTTTCTTAATTGCTTACACATTGCCAATCCCTACGTGAGGAATATTGTTTACATATTTGAATTAAGCCAATTTTAAATAAAACATTTAATTTCTAATGTATGTAATTTTACCTCTCATTTTAAGCTGATTACATAGTGAATATTTTGTTTCAGATTGTAGTCGATTGTTTTACAGTGACTGCCAAGATTACGTCACACGCGGTGATGACGTCAGAGAACTCCAACTTTCTTATGAGTTGCTTATGGTTCGGATAAAGTAACTATTTCAGTTTACCTCTTTAGGCCCATAGATTCAATGAACCAAACAACAACTTGACTTTAAGTTGAAGTATATTGAAGGGTCAGTCGGTTATTGTTTGCCTTATTTAATGAATATTATTTGCAACATTTACTAACTCTGAGCACAATGAGCTTAAGATTGTTTCAAATCATGGCTCAGTATAATTGTCTAACTTTTTCCCACTCAGGGCCTCTTTTTGTTGCGTGGCTCGTAGGTTCGGCCACAAAGTGAGCTATTTAACCCCATCAAGGGTGATTCAATCCGGCGCCTTTGTTCTCGAAGCAGCTGCCTGTGTTGCACTGCACCTGTTCACCATCAGGTTATCTGGAGGGCCACAAGCAATAGGCTGCAGCAGGGAAACCAGCAGGAGCAAGGTTGACTCATTATTTATAATGGAGATTTTTATTTTGTTTGCTCACTGTTCCAACAATAAATAAAACCTGGTCACATATTTTGCTCCGAATTGGCCCAACTTATCTTTTTCCATAATAAAATAAACATTTTTGAACAGCAATGCTGGTAGCGTCGGCGCCTTAAAAGTGACTGTCATAGTTTATTATGTGCCTTTGAAAATGCCGTGGCAGAACCTCTCGTTTTTTCCTTTTTTGGCTAAAGTTTATATACTCCATTTTTGTTATTTTGTGAAAGTGATTGATAAAAAGATCCCTGGTTGAGTTATTTTTGTATATGCCGTCAAAAATGTACGAAATATGATAAAAAAACAGGGAGAATATCTGGAATTTTTTGGCAAAAGTTGACTTCAAGCAGAATTCCCATCCAGGCTCGCACCCGTCAGGCAACCCCGCCATCCACCAACCGTCAAAGTGTACTCGTCATGTTCCGCAGCTGAGTATATATCCAAACCGGTCGATAGTCTACACTTGCGAGAACTTATTTTTCTACAAGGGCGAAAGAGCCTTTATTTAGCTCACTTCTTTTTCAAATACTCATAAAATTTGCTTATAAATGATTTGATTAATTTTTTTAGGCAAAAATAAGGTTTCAGTAGATATTTAATTGATATTATACTTAGACAAGACCCAAGTTTAATCTTCATTAGCTACCGTTAGTTTCAACGGTTTCCGATAGAGCGCAACATCAGCGCAAGTCGAAATGCAGTACGTGAACCTTCATGTTCCTATAGTTGAAATGAGTTAAGTTTTTAAATAGTATATTAGTTTTACAGGAAACGATTATGCTTTCATATTTTTTTAAAATAATAAATAATTTACTAGAAGTAATTCTTTTAAATTTAATTTATGAATTAAAACCCAAATTGAATCCAAATTCAAGTACAGTAAAAGCTACAGACAAGCCTAAGTGAGGCTTTTGTAGCTATGTTTATATGACATATTGTAATGTATATACTCTTTATAAATAAATAAATAAATTTAAAATATTAAATTTATTTTCATACTTTGATTAATTTAATTTATCAATTAAATTTGTTATTTTACTCGATTTAATACATAAATAAATAAAATAAATTGTGAAATTTGTAAATAAAAAATACATATATCTCCTTTTAAGTCAATGGGGCAAATGAGAGGCTTATAAAAGTAGTGCATATTATAAACAGGATATTTTTTTCATAAAAAAACTTTTGTACCAGGTTTTGGGATATTTTGTACATCGTGAAATGACTTTCGGTAAAATATTTTTTTAAGTAGAATTAAAATTATATTCTATCCTTAGGAAACCATTTGGACTACTGTATATTCTTGTTTCGCATATCCAGATCTTTTTTTATTATACCTTGAGGAAAGTCGTAGGCCCAGTTTATAAGGACAAGGTCAACATAAATATATAATGTCATCAACTCAAAATAACAGCGCGCTTCAACGAACTTATTTGATCAATTGTTTATTAATCAAAGTTGTTAAATAAACAGTATAATTGAAAAGTAATACATAGTGTGTACATTACGTAACACATACACTTGATTTACAGTCCAACCCAGATTAGCATATATATTGCGTCCCAAGCCTTCTTTCTAGTGACAGGCCTAGTTAACTTATCATTTTACAACTGTTTGGGGAAAGTTCCAGGCCCAATTACCAAAGCAGTAAAAGATTGTGAGTTGTTTTACGTTTGGATTTGGAAGTTTACGAGTTTGGGGTTGAGAGAAAAGTGAAACTGAACACATGCCACTCACGCTTCGTTTTAAATGTTATAGTCTTCTTGTCACTTTCACTTTTCGTTGTGAATTTCCATAATGCTCCAGATTACACATTTCAGTTTCGGTCTAGTTCCACCTCAGTTCGGTTGTAAGGAACCTTCGCGTTTTATTTTGAGAATAACTATAACTCAGTATAACTTCATAGTATAGTATGAGGTCAATTTCAACACGAAATGATATTAATTTTTATTTTCAATCTTTTTTTTTAATCTGGCAAGTTAGGCGGTCGCACATCAACTGCGTGAAAAATTCCTTCGATTTGCATCAACTGCGCGAAAACCAAAAAGGGTCTCCCAAAAATGTGCATCAACTGCGCGAAACCCGAGCCAGGTATACGGTAGTAGGCGGCCGAAGAAATCACCTAGTTTACAGGTTCATCCCAACCTTCCATATCACAAAGTGTGGTCAAACTCTTAGCTTTGGCACTAGTATTCGTAAATATTAAATCGCCCACATTGCCTTGGATTTTTCGTAAATAGCCTATATGTTTTTTGAAAGTGTGCGAACTGTAAATATTTTGTTGTTTGCTTTGTAAAAGTAGGCTCACTTATATTTGTCGTTAAGAATAGTAGAATGATTTTGGATGTATATTTTTCACGGAAAAATTTATCAGTGAAAGAGTATAAAATTTAATAGTTAAGGCCGGATACAGGTTCCAAAGAGTTTTAAAATCGTCATAGTATGATAATATTTCGTAAGTATGGGAACTAGATTTAAATTCATATCCAAAAATGTATCCACACGTAATGGAAATGAACATAACCCTGAGCTACTCCGGTGAACAGATTTCCAACAACAAATTTATCCATTCTCTACTAAATAGGGCCTACTTTTTATTACTCCTTTAAGTCAACAAAAATAAAAAGTAATAAACATATTTTACTTTTAATTTTAATTTTAATCTAATGTAAAATTATCTAATTTGAAAATATTAAAACCCTATGTTGTCTCATGATATAGTAGCAAAATAGACCCACCACTTCGCGCAGTTAATGCACGTCTCTCACCGTCCCTTGGAGCGTTTCGCGCAGTTGATGCATCCCTCGCTACCTGGCTCAGGACAATTCGCGCAGTTGATGCATCCCTCGCTACCTGGCTCAGGACAATTCGCGCAGTTGATGCACGCCCAGTTAGGCGGCCTTAGATTCGTTAAAATGTCGAGTTATGACTAGAACTAGAAAACCCATAGGCGTACCCACAAACAAATTTTAAATGTTACTAATATTCAACTGATATAACATTTAAGATTAATTATTTAATTCAACTATTTTGAGAACAAACAGCTCTTTTCGAAAATACTAAAATATTGAATAATTCGAATTTATTTTTACTACCTTTTTCTCACGGCTTCGCTCCAGTTACTTGTTGTCTGGTTTAGCTCATTTGCTACGCTCACACGCTATCACGCTCATCGGCTCATCCTATGTAAAGAAATCACTGGAATACATTATATTGGAATTTTCACTGAATTTGTTGCTTAGCAACAAACAATTTTTCTTTTTTATTTTCAAATTTCAAAATTTATTTATTAAAAAAATGATTCGTAAATTTTTTTTTTTAAATAAAACGTATCCTATGTTACTTCTGATACCTCCAAGAATATTTGTACAACGTTTCATGAAGTTCGGTTTAGTATTTTTCGCGTGAAAGTCTAACAAACAACAGGACAATCACATTTATAATATTAAGTAGGAGTAGGATTCAAAGCTACAGGTGATGTCTAGCTTACAGATTTACAGATTACAGATTTGTGCATTAATTTTTTATGAAAACGAAAATAATATTAACTAATAACACAGAATACCAAATGACTTATTTTAACATTCGCACATTCAAGTTGCTACTTTATTAAAATTTTCCACGAATAAATTACCCGCATGTGGCCAAAGCTTACTTCTGTTTCGGTCCAAATTTAATTAAAAACACATTTAATTCTCATTAGCAAGTGCAGCCCCAGCCTGCCCCGCTAACTGCGCCCCATTGTTCTGTGTGCTCAGGACTGTTTTGGGATTTAAAGTGTCGTATTATGTAATTACATTTACAATACTGAGTTCCATAAATAATTAATTAAATTATTTAAACCCTGCGAGGGCCTGTCTGCGGCGTTAGAAATCATAATTGCCGCAATTTATATTAATTTTGAGATTATAACAATGTTTTGACATAGGCTACTAATTAGTTTTAATAGTCTATATCTATAATATTAACTATTTTAACTAACTAAAACATTAACTATAAATTAAATGGGTAGTTAATACCATTATAACCATCAAAATACAAATAGCTTTAAACCTCTAAAATTTGAATTTTGATTTTCATTATACATGCAAGTAGCTTGCAATTGTTGATTTTTCATCTATAAACGGTTGAATAGTTGAAGAAAGTTTGTAAAGAAAAATAAATAACAAAATGGGAAAGTATAATTTTTTTTTGAATTTAATCATTATTTACCTGTATTTACTTTAGATAACTACGGTAATGCTTCGATGACGTAGCTTTTTATAGAATCAGACTGTTTCGTTAACTTTTACTGTATTTACAAACGATGTAAAAATTCCAAAAAATGTACGCCTATATTTAGGAATTATTTATTTGATTACATTCAATGCAGAAACTAACCGCTATGCACATAACATCACTTTGAAAATGTTATCTACCTACATTTAGCATAATTTCTTAAATGTCCTTAAATCCCAAACTATTTCACATTAGCATTCCAAATATCCTCTAATCCCGCCCATTGGACAGCGGTCCGAGCCTCTGTCGGACGTTAGGAGCTGCGTAGACGACCTGTTAATAGCCTGTTATTTAGCGCTGTCGTTAAAAATAATTTCTGGAGAGGAGTTGTCGCTAATCAGCGAATCTGTGTCCGGGACGCTCAGGAATGGGGGAATCCGGCGACCTCGCGGCCACGACCACGACGAGGCGAGGCGAGGCGAGGCGGGGGTCATGGTGAGGAGGTGAGAAGGTGAGACTCGGGAGAGATAACCGAGAATTTGTGGATTTGATTACGGTATTGACAAATTATAACATAATTTACACTTTCGCTACGACAAAATATTCCGGATTTCCTATGTATATAGCTTTGCGTCATTGAAAAGGAAATTCAATAGAGGTTTTGGTTCATCCTCTTATTTTGCGCTTACAGAAATAGTCTGCCAAAAATTATTGATAAGAAAACCTTTCTTCCTGTTAATTGGTTATTTTTTATACCTATTACAGTACTTCAAAGATTAACTTTAAAAATTTTAATAGAGGTAGATCACAATTTAAAGATGTATCTGCAAAAAGTATCAGTAGTCTAAAATATATGCAACAAGTATATTACTGTAATTTTTAAGGTTTTCCTTAGTTTTACCGTTTTATAGAAACATTATGACATATTCCAGGTTAACCGAGCCTTTTATTTCTGGTTGATTTTTATTCACTTTTGTTATAGTGTCATGGTAATTAAGCTATTAAATTTCCACTAGTATACGTGTTGCTCGAAATCGAGCAATCTATATATTAATACGCAAGCATGTTTCATTTCCTCCTTTTTTCTCAGCTCGTGTACATCGTAGGAGAAATCCGAGCATACCGTTAGAAAGGTATAGTCCTGTAGATGAGCAGAATCACATTCTAATTCACATCGGACTCCAGGACTACGCCCCACAGGCTTTCGAAGTTCCAATGTTAATCTTATGGAGAAAGGAGAATTGAATGAATCATTAGACAGCTGTTGTAAAAACAACTGCTAGAAAATTTGGAAGAACAGATGTTGAGTTAAAAATGTTTTAAACTTCTTGGGTTCAGATCAACAAAAGTTTTGATCGAATTTCGATCAGAAGGCGATCTCTAGTTTATTTTAATACAATACAAATGTTACTTTTAGCTCTAAATCAATGTCATCTGACCAATCCAAAATTGTTAATATCTTTAATCACCAAAACTAGACGTATTTACAGCTGATTATTAACAGATGTTTAAAATGCTTTTTTTTTCTCTTTATTATGGCTCGAGCATCAACCCAAGAAGCCATCAAACATTACAAGTTATAACAGAACAAACAGTTACAAAGAACAAAAACACATACAAAAGAAAGTCATTGTAAATAGCACATTAAATCTACACTTGCATTTCCACTATAAATTTAGAACTTTTGAATATTAAATTTTCTTTGAATTTGGAATAAAAAATCAACTATATGAGGCCAAAAAACATGTCTCTCAACATTTGGAATCACTCTTAAATCTGCAGGAACTGGTAATTTTGCTTTATTGTACAACTGTAATAAATAAGCCCTCTCTTCAGAAAAATGAGGGCAGCCCACGACAATATGTTGAATCGTTTCCAATACATCTTGATCACAAAAACGACACTGCGGAGATTCAATCCTTTTAATTTGGAACAACTTAGAGGCTGTAAATACATGACCAAATCGTAAACGGCACATCAAGGAAGTTTGGTAGCTGCAGTGGCGGATTTACCACTAGGCCGACTAGGCCCTGGCCTAGGGCCGCGGGCTGCAGGGGGGCCGCACGGAGTCCCAAATATACAGAGTATACATTTTTAAGGATGTACTTGCATGGTAAAGATGAACATCAGCTTTGAGCACTGATTTTTTAGCAGACTAATTTAGTTGAAAACCTGTAAATTCACAACACAACAGAGAGACTTTGGTGAAGTCATTGTGGCGTCTGGCGGTTTCCTTGCCAATTTCGGGTGATCATCAGCTACCTGTAGGTTAAGTCACATTCATATTGGTGGCAACTCTTGGCGACGACGCGGCGGCCCCTTTGGGTTTTTATTATAACTAACTGAAGTTACCTCTCTGTGTCTAAAAAGTGCACCACTTTCCAATTGATATTTTTTGGATGCCAGTTTGCTAATTGGTGAGACGCTGTTAAAATGCAAAATCTGGGTGGCATTAAAACTAATGTTTGTTTAATTTAAAGATTTTCTTAAACCATTACCATTTTGTGTATCAAAATTGAATATAAAAATTTTGTGTACCATAAGTATCAAAATTCAGAAAGCAACACATTTATACCAATATAGTAATATTAACAAAGTAATCCAGATCAATAAGGACCCCATTGCACAACTACAGTTTGGTAAAATTGAGTACGGATAGCCATCTTGACTATTTTGATAGCCTCCCACCAACAGCAATTTGACCAACGTAACGGACATAACATCCCTAAAATACAGCGGCACGCTTTTCACAAACGTATGAACAGAGAGTAGTGACTCCAGTTATAGCATAGATCCATTGACTATAGATAGTCAATGATAAAGAATAATGGACCCCATGCCCCACCCCCATTTAACAGCTGGATAATCCATTATCTTGTCAAGACGAGCTCGTTCTCAGAGATCAGAGTGTACACAAACAATTACACTTTACTGGTACCAGAGCATAGGATAAAAAATTAAAGACGATTTTAGCTTAATTTGATGACTTTAGATACACTCATACTTCAGTCGGTGAAGAGGAGGGGGGAGGAGGGCCCCACAGAAAAGTTGGCCTAGGGCCCCAACCTTCGTAAATCCGCCACTGGGTAGCTGTTCATATGAATGAGGTAAAACCAGGGAAATTTTGATGGTACGCTTTGAACAAATTTGTACCAAGCCCCTTTATTTAATCCCAATGTTAATTAAATGGGAAATTTTTAGATTTCAATGGTGAATAGCGCCTTTATTTTCAGTCCGATTCTCATCAGTTTTTGGTGGAAACAACTACAGACCAAGCCCTATCCAACGACACCAAAAAATTGAAAATCGGTTGAAAATTGTAGGAGGAGATCTCATGACAAAAACCCCTTAGCGTATTAAATAAGTACTAGGGGGCCCGTGCAGCGCAATATGCTCTGCATTTGTCAAGAGTACCTGGTGATCAAACCTTGCTCCATGTTAATTTACCGAGTTACTTGAATGAAAATTAAACTGTTGTGAAAATTTGATTACACTATATTGTTGTTTCATCAATCGATCTTCATCAATAATTCTCCAACTTCCCAATGTGACAGTGTTGAGATTTGGTGGTTGTTCTTTTAGGTCCAAAGTAGCTAGAATTAAGTAATGATTCTTATGCAGATTTTTCTTAGAGCCTCTGCCTAAAAACTCATATACAATTTAGAATAAATTCACAGATGTTGGATCTAGATAGTTCATCAAACAAAAATAAGAAAAATCAACAGAAAAAATCAATATTTAATTACAACTCCCCTGTCCTGTATGAGCTATACGGCTCTCACCGTGGCTGTTCTTTTTCTAGTAATGTATGAGTTACTACGCCATAGTGAATAAGCTAACACTATTACTATTTATAACGGACTAAATCCTCTTTAACTTAAATTCCCATGGCATTACTGAATTTAAACAAACATATCACAAATTAAGAAAATCTACATCTTTGTTGGTGTGGCCCATTTTGGCTTGATGTAGCATTCATATTTTGGTTAAAATTTCTCCTTATACAAACCACTTTTGCAATAAGCTTAGTATCTATACTGAAGGTAAAAAACTTTTAAACCTCGTCTTTGCTAAACAGGTGTTTTAATATATGTAGCATTCTGCATTAAATTTGTTATAGTATCACAGTAAACAGGTTATTAAATTTACACCAACAGCCAATTATCCCTTTTCATAGTTCACAGCAGTTTGAAACCCCATGCGCAAACATTAGTGTTCAATTTTAATTTTTGTTAACTTTTGTTGTTGTTTCAATACCACTCTGACAACCCATAAGAATCACGTCAAAAATTTAAATTTCCAAACTTGTTTTTGTACAGGAAAATGAATTTTCTGCGGTTAAGATACCAAACTTATTTTTGTGCCCAAATGAACATAAATACAAAGTTGAAGCAAATTATAACACTTTGAGGAAAACGTAAAACACACAATTTGTTCCACACATATACACTTCTTGTATAAAGTAAGGAATTGTGTTGATATTTCAGTACCAGTAGTTCAATTACTTCTATCCAGCTATATAGTTTTTATAACATGTGTTTGTTTGTTTTACTATCAACAGCGGTTTTATTTTGAATTTCAATAAAAATTGTTCCCCATGTTAATCTTATGGACAAAAAACAAACTTTAAGGGCTTCCCGTATGATTCAGAATTATAATATCAAAAATCTAAAATCTTTATGCAAAACTGCAAACTGAGACGATTATTTTGACACCTTAAACGTTAAAATCGGTCCAGAAATAACGGAGGAGTTTTGTTCACAAAAAACAGCCCTCACGTATTAATTATAAGAGATAGATTACCAACCAACTATTAGCCCAGTCAATGAAGGGTAAACACCGGAACAAATTTGTAACAGTTTGAAACCTATACCATTCGATAGTACCCACCTAAGGGGTCAAAACCCCAAAAGTCCCCAAAAATCCCCTGGTGGCATTTTGCACAGCCCCCCCTTAAAACCCCCCTAAACCCCTAATTGCATGAATTTATAAAAACCCTTGTAAAATCGTTACTGAAAGGACCAGCGTCCTAAATTTTTTGTTGTTGTATTCCTTATTAAATTGTCTACAGAAAGTGTCATTATACATGTTTAGCTAAGGTCACTCATTAGTCAGTTATTTACAGTCAAACTCAAATTTTATTAAAATTTTAAATTATTATTTTGATTTCTTTAGGTCTAAGATGAAAATACGAAGGAATTCGTAAAAGTGCTTGGGACAAAAGTTATAGGGAATTTAATAACGAGTACATTGATATACATAATATGGTATCTACGGTCACAAAAATCTCGTAACGGCCGTCCAAAGCGAGAGCGGTGCCGGTTGCGGGCCGGCGCTGGGGTCGCGCTGGCCGCCGCAAGTCAACGGCTGTTTCGCTCATCGTGCACAATGTAGATATGAATAACTTTGACAATGACGTTGAAAAAGTTTATCTTATTAAAACATGTATTATGAATGTTTCTACCTTCATTCTGCCCAGGTTTTGTGACATTACATTTAAAAAAGTGTAATTCATAACTTTTTTAATTTAATTTCTAAAATTTTTAACTTATATTATACTTTAGGCACTATATACATTTTTGGGTGCGATAAATTGGGTATTTATATGAATTTGCAAAGTTGTATAGGATGATTAAACTTAATGATTTTACAATTTTTTGCACTCGGGGGACATACGCATCATGGAAAAAATATAAAAAAATAAACATATTCTCAAATCTTTTTTTATTTTTTTTGTATTTTTTATTTTGAAATGACTATTTTGTCGAAAAAAAGGTGTTCTAAAAACTACTTGTATTACACTATATTGAATTTCCTACAATTTAAGAAGTCAATAATTGAAGTACTGTATATAATAAGTCGTTTTCTTCTTACCTACACTAATTCAAAGTTAGTGGATAATTTTTTTTATTTTCCTTGAAAATTAGGTTTTAATTTTTATCCATTAAGAACAGCTAATAGAGTACTATTCATTGTTTGAAGTAAGTCATAACCAATGATACATTTTCCTTTTTAAGACTCTAAATGTTAACAACACTATTTTTTTATATGTTAATAGACCCATTTCAATGCATGTATCCCTTTAATTTAAAATATAAATAAATGCCAAATCAAATATCAACGTTAAATATTTAATTTCAAATAATCAGATCGGTAGAACCATACCTGCGGGTTTTTATAGGTGTTTAAAGGGACCAAAAGTCATTATTTTCCATTTTCCACAACTGTCTTATTGAAACTTCACAATGTCATTTAAAGAGCTTAAAAAACAAATATTTTAGTGATTTGAATTCTTTTAATAGGTCATTTGGTGGCAGAGAAAATTTAAAAATATACTATACAAAAAAACATGTTTATTTTATGGGAAGTAATGAAATCCCATCTTGCTTATTTTTGTATATATCGTTATAAAACTTTGTATGTAGATTCATAGAGTTAAGGATAGTTATTATTACCTCCAAATATTCACTTCACAGTAATAATACGTAAAACACAGTTAGTATATTTTTTTATAAAGTGCAGCCTTTTATCAAGGTCGGTGAGTAGTATAGTATCTTTTGGGTACCATATATATAACTTAATGTTTATTTTTCATTAGTCTATTGCCATAGCAATATATCGTACTCGTTACAGAATGCCTGCGAACTAACCAAGATTATACATAATCATGAAGTTTATGAAAATCACGTAAGTCTACACGTTTACTACTGACGAAGGAATATGTAAAATTGCTGTGACTGGACCATTTTGGACAAATAACATTTAATCCTAAATATTTGAAAGTCCATACCAAGTTTAATGAAGATGTGTACAAAAGTAGCATGATAATGGGATTTACCGGTAATAAACATATTTTAAATTGTGTTTTATTTTTATTTTCTATGCATCCAGATGAGCTATTTCAAGAATTCAAAGCACTAAATTATTTGTTTTTATTAGCTCTTTCAAATGGTTTAAACTGAAATGATGAAGTCTTAATAAGTAAGTGAAGGATATTTAAAATACTTTATTTTGGTTGATTTAAAACCCCATAAAACACCGACGGTTTAGTTCGATCACCCTGCTACTCATGTTAACAGAGTTCATTTTGAACTGGCATGCCAAATTTTATCAAAATCCCACGTTTGTTAGTGGGGTGTTTTGAAATTTTGAATTTAATGGATAAGCTAGCTGATAACCCGTAAAACACGACGGCTAATGTATAAGATTTATTACGTATTAAAATTATATAAATGTGAAGTATTATAAGTTTTATTGGTCACAGAGTTTCCCTGAAAATCCTGAGAGGGTATTAATCTGAAACATAATTTGTAGAATTTCTTTATCAAACTTTAAGTGTTTACAGTAAGCGTTTCAATTTACTGAATACATGTCTATGTGACTATATCAAATTCTAAACCCATCGCAGACCTTTTCTTCATGACTCACTTAGTCTTAAGGGAAAATTCATTGGCCAACTTCATCACATGCGTCATGTTTAAAGTTTGTATTTTCTAAATAATATGTCACAAATCCGATCTCAAGAGGTAAATATATCAAAAGTTATTGCATTTCATAGTTTCATTAATATGATTTCCATGTAAAGTTTGAACGCCTGCTATATTCCGGCTCGTTCATCCATTTGAGGTAGATTTTGCAGTATTAAAATCTACTAATGCCTTTTTATGTAGGCTACAAATCAACCTATCCTTACATTAAAAATTTTCTACTACAAATATCGCAGAATATCTTGGCCTCTGACATACTCCACTTCTGGATTCAAATTTGTAAACATATGATACTAAAAACAGTCTGCGACAATCTGCAACTTCATTGCTCTACTCCAATTGTTTGAACTGTAAACGGTCATCACAGGCCAAGATATTCCGTGTTATCGATAACTCCTATAGTGTGCCGAACTCAGTGGCCTTGAACACTAAGTAATAGCGTTATAACGTCCAGTAATAACAAAGGTGTGGTCCTTTACATGTAAAAATTACAAAAAAGTGAAAAATGTGAGAAAAATTTAAGGTTTTTTTTGTAGGCCATGGTGTCACAAACACGGACCGAATGGAGGTAGAAATATTCATGATACGTGTTTTTATAATATACACTATTTTAGCTTCCAACAGAATTAACAGTGGTTTTTTACCTAAATATAACAATAATAATAAAAATATTAAGTTGTCTGCAGACTTCTCCGCACCCCTCGTATATAGTACTGTGGATTGAAATGGAATAAAAAAATCAAAAAAGTAAATTTTTAAAAATAAAACTCAAACAATTATACAGGTATTCAAATTATTATTATTATTATTATTTTTAATTCAATGAATAATATATTAAAACATACGTTAAAAATATCTGTTGTTAGTTCTAAGTCAGGTTGAAATCATTCAAAATAAAGTCTATTTATATAGTAACAAAATTTTTACCAAGCATCACATGTTAAATATAAATTTAAAATATGCTTTTTTATCATTGCTACCTCGTAAAATATTAGTCTGCTTATAAAAAGAAAGAAAATACTTTGTAAATCAGCAGTGTTAGTCTTCGATTGGTCTGAATAAGGTTATTTAATTTTATTTACGGATTTATATGGCATTTCACAACAAATCAAAATTTTTTCCTATCATCTAGGGACCAAAAGAAAACCATTGACCCAAAATGACCACTATCTGTTTAGTAGTTTTCTCTCTAGACGCTTAATTGCACTCTTTTATTACATGCTATATGACTGGATAAACATTTGCAAAAACAGTGCTTTTCTACATCTAGAGACTTAAAAGTGAAAATTTAGCATCGTTCCGGGCTTATTTCAAACAATGAATAATGCTGTATAATCTGTTCTTTATATAAAAAAATCTAAAACCTTTTATATAGTAATTTTTTAATAGCTTAAGTAGAAAAATACTTATTATATTTTTCAATTATTGAGGTTTTAAATTGTATGGAATTAACTGCGGTGAAATACGAATACCCCTTTTAGAACATATTTTTTTCATAAAACTAGTCTTTAAAGGAAAATATTGCAAAAAAGTAAAAAATGTGAGAAAAAGTTGAGTTTTTTCTATTTTAGACCATGATGTCACAAAACCTGTACCGAATGAAGGTAGAAATATTCTTAATATGTGTTTTATAAGATAAACTACTTTCAACGTTATTGTCAAAGTTATTCATATCTACATTGTGCACGATGAGCGAAACAGCCGTTGACTTGCGGCGGCCAGCGCGACCCCAGCGCCGGCCCGCAACCGGCACCGCTCTCGCTTTGGTTGGCCGTTACAAGATTTTTGTGGCCGTAGATACCATATTATGTATATCAATGTACTCGTTATTAAATTTCCTATAACTTTTGTCCCAAGCACTTTTACGAATTCCTTCGTATTTTCATCTTAGACCTAAAAAAATCAAAATAATACTTTAAAATTTTAATAAAATTTGAGTTTGACTGTAAATAACTGACTAATGAGTGACCTTAGCTAAAAATGTATAATGACACTTTCTGTAGATAATTTAATAAGGAATACAACCAAAAAGGATTTAGGACTCTAGTCCTTTTGGTAACGATTCTACAAGGGTTTTTATAAACTCATGCAATTAGGGGTCCAGGGGACTTTAAAGGGGGGCTGTGCGAAATGCCACCAGGGGATTTTTGGGGACTTTTGGGGTTTTGACCCCTAAGGTAGGTACTATCGAATGGTACAGGTTTCAAACTGTTACAAATTTGTTCCGACGTTGGCCCGTTTTTGACCTTCATTGACTGGGCTATATACCTCTTCACAGTTAACAGCTGTTTCAAAAAGACGGTTTAACATTAAGAGTCATCTTCACCCCTGGGCTAGTAACCCATTGTTGCGCAGTCGGCAATGTTAATCATATGGCTTTTATGCTAAAACATGGTCTGGTATTCCCCTGTTTCGAACGCTGTTTTTCAACCGATTTTCTTGAAATTTGGTAAGTGTTTAGTTGAATAGTTATATTAGGTTTCTCATACCTCGGAATTTTGAAAATTAACAAATATTACTCTCTGTGACGTCGCAAAGTAACTCGATTTTCCCTAGTTAATATTTCAAAATTTAGTAAAATTTTCAAAATTTCGAGGTATGAGAAACCTAATATAAGTATTCAACTAAACACCTACCAACTTTCAAGAAAATCGGTTGAAAAACGGCGTCCGAAACAGGGGAATACAAAACCATGTTTTAGCATAAAAGCCGTATGATTAACATTGCCGATTGCGCAACAATGGGCTACTGGCCCAGGGGTGAAGATGACTCTTAATGTTCCTTTATTTTTGTATACCTTTCGTTGTTATTTTCTTATCAAAATAGCAACCCATAAGATAAATGTTAAAAATTTCGATTTTTAAACTTAAATTTAGACCGAATTCGATTTTACTTGGGATTGAGGCGGTTTCTAAACTTATTTTTAGGCCAAAACACTCTTAAATGAAAAGTTTAAGCAAAATTTACCTGCTAAATTTCGAGATCGTGGAACACACATACCGTTAGACAGTGCTCGTATAATAGTAGGGCAGTTTAATGACTGACATTACCAATGTATGGCTAACCGAGTCAGTGTCAAGCCAAATATGAACATTGAAGTAGGTAGCATTCCACACGTCTCGTATTAGTCAATGGGAGAAGGTTACCCACATCGTAGACCTTGTTTTATTTCACAATCAATGGATATTTCCCACTTCGCTAGCATTAAGGTTGTTCGATGACAAGAATTCTTCGGTTATAAGTTTTATGTTACAGGATAAAAATATGAGGGATCCATTCTGAAATTTAACAAATTATATATCCATTCTACCTCAGAGAAGTAACGACATATTAAGAAAAAATATCCACTATAAATAGGACTTACGCATAGTTTTAACTTTGAGGATTAATGTGGACTTGTTGCACACTCCTATTTGCCAATCGAAGGCCGAGATTCAGAGCTTGGTGGCATTGAACTTGGATGCCCGACGGCAGGCGGCTCTCTCTGGGCCCCGGGGTTGAAGAAAGTCCTCTAGAAATGCAATTTGCAAGTCACTAACACATCGGTCCACTGCTGCTGATGTTGGCAACTCTGACAGTTAATTGTTTCTCATGTTGGCAACACTTTCTCACGGCTGAGATGATCAGCTGTGTTGATTGTTGCAAGTGTTATCAACACTTTCTCTCCAGAGCATTTATCTCTTGATGGATGTAGCCTATCGCTTTGTTTTGGTCTTAGATGTTCTTGTTTCTTGCTGAGTCAATCCAAACTTAAAACAAGTTCTTCTGTAAAATCAAAGATTTTCCCGTTTATGGTTCAAAAGGTGCGTTTACACCAGAGTTTACAATTTAATAATTGTAAACTTTTACTGTCATCTTTATATGGTAAAATTTACAACTTTAATTGTCAGATCTGGTGTAAACGCACCTTAAAATTCCGTCGAAAATATATTACGACCTTCTCCTAAGGACTTAAGCTTTTACCTACTACAATTAACTTTTTTCAATAATAATAAAAATTTACCCGTTAATACAGTATTGAAAAATGGGATCATTTCATGCTGCATTAAAATATATGATAAGATTTTTATAATTCCTAACTATAGAGGGTAAAAACCCTCTCGCAAGGGATTAATATTTACTGAACAATTAAAGATAAAGCAATAATACCCCCGTCGCAACAGACCTGCCTACTTAGCGAATTTCCAATGGAATTTTGGTATATTTTCTATTTCCCCATAAAATCTATGGGGATGAGAGTATGTAGGTTTGCCGCCATATGAGTTTTGTTGGTAAATATAAGTTAAACCCTACCTAGTGATTTACATACAAAATTTTATAAGGCTATATGGTGTTCTTTTTATTTTCCCCATAAACCCTATAGGGGTGAGTATGTAGGTTTGCCGCCATATGGGTTTTCTAAGCAAATATAAGTTAAACGCTTCCTAATGAATGTACATACCAAATTTTATCAAGATATGTCAATAAATATGCAAGATAGAAGGTTTTGTTGATTTCCCATAAAAATAACATGGAAAACATACTTTTTGGATTTTCTCCATAACCATTTAAGCTAGGTAAAAAATTCAAAATACTAGATTGTTAGTTTTTTTAAGCTCTTTTAAAAGGTTTAAGTTAAAATTGTTGAATTTTCTAAATAAAAGTAAAAAAAAGCCAAAAACCCATTTTTAACCCTTTTGAAACCCCATAAAACCCCATTCCCATGGTCCGATCATTCTGGTTCGCGAACTCAATTTAGTAGATGCTGGCTTACACCCCTGTATCAAATTTCATCAAAATCGGAGGTTCCGTTCAAAAGTTATCGTGTTCACGGACACATACATACATACATACATACATATATATATATATATATATATATATATATATATATATATATATATATATATATATATATATATATATATACATATATATCAATTTGAACGAACGGTGTTTTTGGCTTCTAGGGACCTCAAAACGAAAAAGCATTATGGTCCCGGGCTTAGGTCTTACCGTGACTACTACCGTAATAGCGTATTCCCTATAGGGAAATTCGCTAAAATGTATTAAATATTTTTTTACATGAAAATCTATATGTTGTTAAGGTTCCATCCGTTTTGTGTCATGTCAGGGGGTGGCTGTTCAAGACCCAGAAGATCTTTAATGTAAACAAGGTATCATTGTAGGTATATAGTCAATGATCAAATTAAAGGTACAATGCCGCAATGCGGACCTTGACTAGAAAAAGGATGATTAGAAAGTCATGGTAATGACAATGGCAATGTCCTAAATGAAAATGACATAAGACAACCATCAAACTTTCCTTTACAATCATATGAACAAAACTAAATAAAATCAATAATACCCGAGATACGCGCCGTTTTGTATTAGTTCTGAGTTCAATATTGTTCTGAGATCATACTGTCATTTATGAAATGACAAATGCTCATTAGATTTAGTTTAAGAGTTTCTGCAAGGGACGTCCATGAATTCTCATATGAAACTTCTAACATATGTCACTCAGTACATAATTTTAAACGTTTTGGAATTCATAGCAATATGCTACCAACCGGACCTCAAAATGCCAAGAATCTCAGAGCTTTTTGCGTTTCGATGTTTTTTTCACATAACTTGAATAAAAGATTTGACTGCCTGACTTTTCCGTATCGGTCCTTAATTTGTGGTCCCGTTTTCACTCATTAATTTGCTTAGTGAAACCTTTACTTCAATAAACATACTATCTATCTTCTTATTTCTATATAAGGGTTTCGTCTGTTACGTCCCTTTTTCTCTCGACCTACAGAACCGATTTTTAAGATTGAGGTGTCATTTTAAAGCTTAGGATATAGCGCAGTAACGAATCGTAATTAAAAAGGTCATATCGTTTCGGGCTTCGCCCCCCTCGCCTTTGGTTTATTTCTAGAGGGCGCTTTAAAACGTTGACCAACTTTTATTGCAAGTTCTTTAATTGAATTGTAATTTAACAGCTGATTACCTTCATATGAATTGTAAAAGCCAGATAGTAAACAAAAATATATCTTTGTCACCTCATTAACAACATTCACGTATCACGTACGTACAGTATAGACATTGACTTTGTACACTGGTATAGGTGAGTTTAATTCATACAGAATCATAAAATGAGCAATTTGCGCACGGGCCACCTCGTACAGCCTATAATTGTATATTTTGGCTCCTGTACAGATATCTCAGGTGAATTGACTGAAAACTGCTAGTCTTTTAAAAATTCAAATGTTTAGTGTTTAGAATAGTGTACTGTTTTTATACTTTATCTGTAATCTTTCAGAAAAAAAAAATGAAATGGGGCCGTGCAGAACTTTCTGTATGCATTTTATATCATATCACGTAGGCTATAATAATAATTGAATTAAAATTATAAGATTATAAGCACAGATGGTGTAACTTGACTCCATCTCATGGTTGCTGCAAAATTGTTGATCTTACCGCAAAACCACTTATTTCTCGAACTGTTCGGCCTCAAATCAAACGAGAAAGAATGAAATTTCCACTGGCCAAATGACAGAGAAGCCTCCACGCACGGGCGGCCGCTAATGTATAGACCCGTGTGAACGGGGGGCAGTGATGGCAGATTCAATCGCCTGAGTGCGCTGGCTGGGGCCACGGGAATAACAGGCCCCGGGCCCCGGTGTGACCCGCGGGGCCCGGGGCCAGGGGGAATAACAGGCCCCGGGCCCCGGTATGACCCGCGGGGCCCGCCGCTTCCAGGGTTGCGACCCCGCACCCACGATCGCAGCATTTCATCCGACACACTTTCTCTTGCCAACCCGATAGAGGAAATTAATGTAGTTATGTTGCCATGTTCGGGAAACTATTGTAGTGAAGTACTGTAATGTGTGTAGTTAAAACTATTGTTGGCTTATGATAGTTACAGGATTAATGACAATGGAAGTTATGTTTTTAATTTGAATATTTTCTGCCATCTACCGGCAAAAGAAAGATGATGATTATAGATTTTTATATGCTCCTCAATAGTATATTTTCAAAGTGGTGTTGCTGGTGATGGCTCCCAATTTTTTGCAAATACAAAGTTTGCTCATAGGAGTCAATTCACTCGTTTAAATTTATTTATGTGAATTCACTACTGTAAATTCACATATAGGCCTACAATGAAAACACAAATGTGAATACGCAAGTGAAATAAGTAAATAAGCGTGAATTCGACAAATGTGAGCAATAACCTGCTCCACCACCCTAAAGATATATAATTCCTATCGGAAATCATAATGAAAGTCATTAAATGAAAAATTAAAATTCATCGGTTAAGTTCAGTGAGGTGTATAGTACACGACAAAATATTGTTTATGTGTTGCTAAAACTTACTATAACGTCCATAGATTGCACTAATTAATTTTTTATGCAAGGTCAACGGTTTTCCATGCCATTTTATCACTTATTGAGCGAAATACACAAATAAACTATATGTATCTTCAAAATTACAGCGTGACCGTGCTCAAAGAGAACATCATGAGTTAAATTAATTAATTATCCACCCTAGCATTACTCTCTGATAACTGAAACACTCACCACCATTAAACAACTTTAAATGTATATACAACCATCGAAACAATCAATTCCTTTGTCACAACAAGTTTATGAAATCGCCAGTCTTATAACACAGACACTGACTTCAGATTAGTTCCTTCCTTTAACAATTCCAATTGTAATCGACCATCTCCAGTAATCCATTTTGCTCCCTTGATCTACTGGGTAATCTACAGACTACGGGAGGATCTGTATCGATCTATGTAGATATCGAAATGTGAGCAGGAGGAAGAATTGAATCAATTCTGTGGTCGCTGGGCCGCCGTACTCTCAATTATAGCCGAAACTTTCCCAGGCTCGACCGCGAGCGTGGGAGATGCGAGTGTTCGGAGACTGAGGAGTCTCGTGTCCCGTGGAACTCACGAGCTCGCCAGGTTCACAGGTCGGGGGAATTAAATTTGGAAAAGAGTAGCCTAAGGGGAATAAAGTTTTTAAAATGGTTTTTTGGCAAACATGCCAATTTAGTTGCTATAGCGGTTCTTTTTCAATGAGTGCATAGAATTGATGGTTTTTATATTAAATTGATACCACCTCGTAAGATGGTTGAAATGTATATTATTAGATACAGTACACTCTCGATCATCCAACGCGTGACATAGAATATTATTATGATTTTTTCTTACACAAATAATTTTTAAGTTTTAGTGCCTCCAATAACCGATTCGTTATACAGTATCCTCAATACAGTAATGTAGGCTATCACATTTTGCATCACTTGTCACCAGGCACTTTTCATTATCTGCATCCCTCGTTTGTGTTTGACGAGGACCCGAGGACATTGTAAGTAGGCCTACTGTAAAAGGAGAGAAATACGAACAGGGGGAACATTAAGTAAACATTCGCATCCTGACTTTTCCGTGTGTTTTGTCTGTCTCGCGGTTGCAAGTGTGTAACTAAATTTCAATTGACTGTTGAAATATGGGGGAAAACGAAAAAAGTTTGTTTGTATATAAAGGATAATCTTAACGCTATTTTTAAGAATCAATACCGGCGAGTCGGTATGAAGATTGCTATTAAAAGCAGAGTGGGTACAGAATGAGAATCCTAATTTTTTCGTTGTGTTTTATTATTTTTGGTTAATTGTTACCATTTATGAAGTTACAGTATCTTATTTTCAGAAAATAACTTTATGTTATCGTACCAACTTTAGTAAAAACCGGTATAACCATAATTGGCTCAGTAACGGCGAAAACAATGGCTAAATATGGACACGGCTTCATCGAAATTTTTCAACATCCAAACTGACCGTCTGTCACATTAGTTCCGATGAATGAGAGTGCACTGTATCTTGACTTCTGTTATTGTTGCTTTTTATACATCTTATGACTATATTTATTTATGTATTCCGGGTATAACGTAAAATCTTTTTGCATAACTGCAGAACTATGTTGGCTATAAATTAGAGTTTAAACAGTAACTTTACTGTTGAATATTGGAAATATTCATTATAAAGTACACAAGAATAACATATTATTTTTTTAAAGTCATCAAGTCCATTTATTACTTTGCAAAGTAAAGATGAATCTAACCAAGACAACATAACTTTTAAATTTAGATTGCGTTTAAATACAGCTAGAATTGTAACTCACAATCCACTGTATATATTTTAAATCTCTTTGAGCGTCCAGCAAGATAACTCAGCTTGGATTCTAAGTCCATCGCAGTCGGTTTATCTGCTTGTCCACCATCTATATAATTCAATCTTTGTCCATAATTGATCCCAATCAGCTGACGAACCTGTTCGCAGTTTGCCGGACACTTTCTACTCTGATGGCCGCCTTCAGAGCGAACTTTCCCCGCAAACCATCAGTATTTGCCTAATGACAGGGCCAACTATCGTGCAGCCTCCTGCCATCGTATCGCTGCATTATACCACTATATTAGACATAATGATAGAAAATACAACCATTTTAGTAATTAAATAAAAATAAAAAATAATGAAGATCATTCAAGATCATTGAAGATCATAATGTATGCGCTGTATCTGATTTATCTGTAGGAGTGGTTAGACTACAGTGGATAATGTAGTTATTGTTATGGCAGTCATCAATGAATACATACTTTTTTACTGATACTACATTGCAGCACATTTTCAAGCAGTCTCTCCAATCATATGCACAAAATTATACAAAGATATATACAAAACTCGCCTACGGCTCGATGGGGCTCCGCCCCATGCCCCCTTAGGGGTTGCCCTAAATTCGTAAATTAATAAGAAGTCTACTTGTTAAACAGGTTAGTTCCAACCGAAGAACGGGTCAGCCAAGGCAGTAACAAAAGTGTCTTATATACACTACTAACAATCAATAATAATAAAACGCTTTGAAAATCGTCTACGGGTTTTTAAACCCCCTTCCTAATTCATCTTAATTCGTTAAAAAAATATAATTGATAGTTGTGAAATAATAAATAACCATGTAAATAATTTAGGTATTATGCTCAATATCGGTACTGTAGAAAATTTTTGATACGCATATGACTGAATTAATTGGCGTATTATGAAAAAAAGAAGTGAAATAAATATTTCAGCTTCAATTTAAGTAGGTTGTACTAAAAAAGGCAAAAGAAGCATATTTGTAAGTACAAAAATATAATTTAAGTCAAGATTATTGTAGCTGTGTTTAATGAAAAGAAGTTTAAAAACAAAGAGTTTGAATGTAGTTGTGGTTCTTGCTATAAATATAATTAGTAGTGGTAGTTACAGTAATAAATGTTTCTCTGTTATTTAGCCAGCTCTTGGAGTTGCAATCGTGGAAGAAGTGACATAATCCCCTGAATCACCCAACTCAAATGAGAAATTAAAAACTTCAGGAAATAGATTACAAAGGTTTAAATCAAAGAAACAACGAATAAAATTTAAATCAATGAGTCAAAACAATAATTAAATAACATGAAAACAAAATTAAAGGAAAATAATAAAAACGGGGTGGATCCGCAAAAGACCCCTACTATTAGAAAACATTTTACTGTTTGTTTTTGAAAAGTTAAGTTTTAAATTACGTGTAGCTCTACTACAAAAATGTGTGATACTAACTCCTCCACGTTACCAACCACTTGGTCTGGAACGTCAACGATTTTAGATGCGGCACAGAAAAATTGCAATGGGGCAAAATTAATCCAAATTAAGTATCTTTAAATTAAATTTTCATAGATAAAAAAATGTAATGTGCCCACTATAGCAAAACAATAATGCTAACAAATAGAAATAATTGACTATGTGAAAATAACTATTAAAATAATCAAATAATCAAGCTATAATAATGCATAAACTAAAGAAATTTAAAGTAACACTTAAACCAAATCTAGCATCGCCAACCACGATATTAAAAGAATCGGAAAATAAAAACTAATAAAAATCGAAGTATTGAAAAGCTAAGTTATTAATTTACTTGTAACTCTACTAAAATGTGTGATGCTAACTATTCCACGTCACCAACTACTTAGTCTGAAACGTCAACGAGTTAACATGCGTCACATTAAAATTGCAATGGGTCAAAATTATTCCAAATTAAGTATTTTTAAATGAGATTTTCGTACATTAAAAAAAATGTAATATGCCCATTAGAGTAAAAGAATAATGCTAAAAAATAGAAAATAACCAATAATAAGTGTGAAAATTGCTATTAAAATAATAAAAAATCAAGCTATGCTAGTTAATAAACTTAAGAAATTAAAAATACAATTTGAACTAAATATAGTATCGCCAACCACGATATTAAAAGAATCGGCTGATACAAACTAATTAAAAATAAAAACTTGTAAATTTCAGGATATAGAAGAAAAACGTTTAAATTACTGAAATAGCAAATAACATTCAAATCAATAAGCGAAAACAAGAATTAAATAACATGAAAACAAAATCATAGGAAATAATAAAAACGGAGTAGATCCGCAAAAAACCCCTACTATTACAAACTACTAATTATAAGAATATAAAATCTAGACCTGTGAAATAATAATTTATTCATAAAAACCTGTTAGTTTTGTTCAATAGCCGTTTAAAAATTCTTAAAACATATTTTAAGTGGGTATTAAAATAAAATATAAAGCACTGAATATAAATAATGCAGAAAGATAATAATTAACTGTCTATTAAGTATCATACTAAGTAATAGAAGTATATAACGTTAAGATCACGGCACGAGCTACACAGAAAATTCATTGAATGCGAAATTCGGCTGAGAGGTTCACATGGGGTGAATTTGAATAAGTAATCTAAAATAAATTGAAATGAAACGAGAAACTAGCATTTAAATCTGTTCTTTTTGTTCACCACTTATTTAAACATTCTAAAAAAAAAAAAAAAATTAAGTGTGAAAAAATCTAATATAAGACACTGAATATAAATCAAACAGAAAGATAATAATTAACTATTAAGTATTTTACAAAGTAATCGAAGTATGTTGCGTTAAGATCACGGCTCAAGCTTCACAGAAAATCCATTCGATGCGAAATTCGGCCGGAAGAATAATTCCGTGTGAATTTGAATAAGTAATCTAAAATAAATTGAAACAAAACGAGAACCTAACATTTAAATCTGTTAATTCTGCTTAACAGTTATTTAAAAATTCCCTAAGACATATTTATGATGTGTGTAAAAATATAAAAGAAACGAGCTTTCAATGCAGCACAAATTAGAGTGTATCCATCGAACACGGGTGTAGTTGAAAAAGATCATTTAAACACGAGCGAGAACTAAACCCGAAGAGTGATCTACGATACCACGCGGTGATATAGGCTGATACGGCTGAACTACGTTACCGACAAATCTATATTTTTTACCTTTTTTATAGTTTAAAATTAAATAAAGTTGTAGTTTTATGATTTTCCCTAAATTGAAACATCTCAAAGAATGTCCATGCCAAATTTCAAGTCTCTATCTTAAACGGTCGCTTCAGGAATTTAAGATCATCAGTGAGTCAGTCAGTTACACATGGGGCTGTATATATTATAGACTCGCCTACGGCTCGATGGGGCTCCGCCCCATGCCCCCTTAGGGGTTGCCCTAAATTCGTAAATTAATAAGAAGTCTACTTGTTAAACAGGTTAGTTCCAACCGAAGAACGGGTCAGCCAAGGCAGTAACAAAAGTGTCTTATATACACTACTAACAATCAATAATAATAAAACGCTTTGAAAATCGTCTACGGGTTTTTAAACCCTCTTCCTAATTCATCTTAATTCGTTAAAAAAATATAATTGATAGTTGTGAAATAATAAATAACCATGTAAATAATTTAGGTATTATGCTCAATATCGGTACTGTAGAAAATTTTTGATACGCATATGACTGAATTAATTGGCGTATTATGAAAAAAAGAAGTGAAATAAATATTTCAGCTTCAATTTAAGTAGGTTGTACTAAAAAAGGCAAAAGAAGCATATTTGTAAGTACAAAAATATAATTTAAGTCAAGATTATTGTAGCTGTGTTTAATGAAAAGAAGTTTAAAAACAAAGAGTTTGAATGTAGTTGTGGTTCTTGCTATAAATATAATTAGTAGTGGTAGTTACAGTAATAAATGTTTCTCTGTTATTTAGCCAGCTCTTGGAGTTGCAATCGTGGAAGAAGTGACATAATCCCCTGAATCACCCAACTCAAATGAGAAATTAAAAACTTCAGGAAATAGATTACAAAGGTTTAAATCAAAGAAACAACGAATAAAATTTAAATCAATGAGTCAAAACAATAATTAAATAACATGAAAACAAAATTAAAGGAAAATAATAAAAACGGGGTGGATCCGCAAAAGACCCCTACTATTAGAAAACATTTTACTGTTTGTTTTTGAAAAGTTAAGTTTTAAATTACGTGTAGCTCTACTACAAAAATGTGTGATACTAACTCCTCCACGTTACCAACCACTTGGTCTGGAACGTCAACGATTTTAGATGCGGCACAGAAAAATTGCAATGGGGCAAAATTAATCCAAATTAAGTATCTTTAAATTAAATTTTCATAGATAAAAAAATGTAATGTGCCCACTATAGCAAAACAATAATGCTAACAAATAGAAATAATTGACTATGTGAAAATAACTATTAAAATAATCAAATAATCAAGCTATAATAATGCATAAACTAAAGAAATTTAAAGTAACACTTAAACCAAATCTAGCATCGCCAACCACGATATTAAAAGAATCGGAAAATAAAAACTAATAAAAATCGAAGTATTGAAAAGCTAAGTTATTAATTTACTTGTAACTCTACTAAAATGTGTGATGCTAACTATTCCACGTCACCAACTACTTAGTCTGAAACGTCAACGAGTTAACATGCGTCACATTAAAATTGCAATGGGTCAAAATTATTCCAAATTAAGTATTTTTAAATGAGATTTTCGTACATTAAAAAAATGTAATATGCCCATTAGAGTAAAAGAATAATGCTAAAAAATAGAAAATAACCAATAATAAGTGTGAAAATTGCTATTAAAATAATAAAAAATCAAGCTATGCTAGTTAATAAACTTAAGAAATTAAAAATACAATTTGAACTAAATATAGTATCGCCAACCACGATATTAAAAGAATCGGCTGATACAAACTAATTAAAAATAAAAACTTGTAAATTTCAGGATATAGAAGAAAAACGTTTAAATTACTGAAATAGCAAATAACATTCAAATCAATAAGCGAAAACAAGAATTAAATAACATGAAAACAAAATCATAGGAAATAATAAAAACGGAGTAGATCCGCAAAAAACCCCTACTATTACAAACTACTAATTATAAGAATATAAAATCTAGACCTGTGAAATAATAATTTATTCATAAAAACCTGTTAGTTTTGTTCAATAGCCGTTTAAAAATTCTTAAAACATATTTTAAGTGGGTATTAAAATAAAATATAAAGCACTGAATATAAATAATGCAGAAAGATAATAATTAACTGTCTATTAAGTATCATACTAAGTAATAGAAGTATATAACGTTAAGATCACGGCACGAGCTACACAGAAAATTCATTGAATGCGAAATTCGGCTGAGAGGTTCACATGGGGTGAATTTGAATAAGTAATCTAAAATAAATTGAAATGAAACGAGAAACTAGCATTTAAATCTGTTCTTTTTGTTCACCACTTATTTAAACATTCTAAAAAAAAAAAAATTTAAGTGTGAAAAAATCTAATATAAGACACTGAATATAAATCAAACAGAAAGATAATAATTAACTATTAAGTATTTTACAAAGTAATCGAAGTATGTTGCGTTAAGATCACGGCTCAAGCTTCACAGAAAATCCATTCGATGCGAAATTCGGCCGGAAGAATAATTCCGTGTGAATTTGAATAAGTAATCTAAAATAAATTGAAACAAAACGAGAACCTAACATTTAAATCTGTTAATTCTGCTTAACAGTTATTTAAAAATTCCCTAAGACATATTTATGATGTGTGTAAAAATATAAAAGAAACGAGCTTTCAATGCAGCACAAATTAGAGTGTATCCATCGAACACGGGTGTAGTTGAAAAAGATCATTTAAACACGAGCGAGAACTAAACCCGAAGAGTGATCTACGATACCACGCGGTGATATAGGCTGATACGGCTGAACTACGTTACCGACAAATCTATATTTTTTACCTTTTTTATAGTTTAAAATTAAATAAAGTTGTAGTTTTATGATTTTCCCTAAATTGAAACATCTCAAAGAATGTCCATGCCAAATTTCAAGTCTCTATCTTAAACGGTCGCTTCAGGAATTTAAGATCATCAGTGAGTCAGTCAGTTACACATGGGGCTGTATATATTATAGACTCGCCTACGGCTCGATGGGGCTCCGCCCCATGCCCCCTTAGGGGTTGCCCTAAATTCGTAAATTAATAAGAAGTCTACTTGTTAAACAGGTTAGTTCCAACCGAAGAACGGGTCAGCCAAGGCAGTAACAAAAGTGTCTTATATACACTACTAACAATCAATAATAATAAAACGCTTTGAAAATCGTCTACGGGTTTTTAAACCCCCTTCCTAATTCATCTTAATTCGTTAAAAAAATATAATTGATAGTTGTGAAATAATAAATAACCATGTAAATAATTTAGGTATTATGCTCAATATCGGTACTGTAGAAAATTTTTGATACGCATATGACTGAATTAATTGGCGTATTATGAAAAAAAGAAGTGAAATAAATATTTCAGCTTCAATTTAAGTAGGTTGTACTAAAAAAGGCAAAAGAAGCATATTTGTAAGTACAAAAATATAATTTAAGTCAAGATTATTGTAGCTGTGTTTAATGAAAAGAAGTTTAAAAACAAAGAGTTTGAATGTAGTTGTGGTTCTTGCTATAAATATAATTAGTAGTGGTAGTTACAGTAATAAATGTTTCTCTGTTATTTAGCCAGCTCTTGGAGTTGCAATCGTGGAAGAAGTGACATAATCCCCTGAATCACCCAACTCAAATGAGAAATTAAAAACTTCAGGAAATAGATTACAAAGGTTTAAATCAAAGAAACAACGAATAAAATTTAAATCAATGAGTCAAAACAATAATTAAATAACATGAAAACAAAATTAAAGGAAAATAATAAAAACGGGGTGGATCCGCAAAAGACCCCTACTATTAGAAAACATTTTACTGTTTGTTTTTGAAAAGTTAAGTTTTAAATTACGTGTAGCTCTACTACAAAAATGTGTGATACTAACTCCTCCACGTTACCAACCACTTGGTCTGGAACGTCAACGATTTTAGATGCGGCACAGAAAAATTGCAATGGGGCAAAATTAATCCAAATTAAGTATCTTTAAATTAAATTTTCATAGATAAAAAAATGTAATGTGCCCACTATAGCAAAACAATAATGCTAACAAATAGAAATAATTGACTATGTGAAAATAACTATTAAAATAATCAAATAATCAAGCTATAATAATGCATAAACTAAAGAAATTTAAAGTAACACTTAAACCAAATCTAGCATCGCCAACCACGATATTAAAAGAATCGGAAAATAAAAACTAATAAAAATCGAAGTATTGAAAAGCTAAGTTATTAATTTACTTGTAACTCTACTAAAATGTGTGATGCTAACTATTCCACGTCACCAACTACTTAGTCTGAAACGTCAACGAGTTAACATGCGTCACATTAAAATTGCAATGGGTCAAAATTATTCCAAATTAAGTATTTTTAAATGAGATTTTCGTACATTAAAAAAAATGTAATATGCCCATTAGAGTAAAAGAATAATGCTAAAAAATAGAAAATAACCAATAATAAGTGTGAAAATTGCTATTAAAATAATAAAAAATCAAGCTATGCTAGTTAATAAACTTAAGAAATTAAAAATACAATTTGAACTAAATATAGTATCGCCAACCACGATATTAAAAGAATCGGCTGATACAAACTAATTAAAAATAAAAACTTGTAAATTTCAGGATATAGAAGAAAAACGTTTAAATTACTGAAATAGCAAATAACATTCAAATCAATAAGCGAAAACAAGAATTAAATAACATGAAAACAAAATCATAGGAAATAATAAAAACGGAGTAGATCCGCAAAAAACCCCTACTATTACAAACTACTAATTATAAGAATATAAAATCTAGACCTGTGAAATAATAATTTATTCATAAAAACCTGTTAGTTTTGTTCAATAGCCGTTTAAAAATTCTTAAAACATATTTTAAGTGGGTATTAAAATAAAATATAAAGCACTGAATATAAATAATGCAGAAAGATAATAATTAACTGTCTATTAAGTATCATACTAAGTAATAGAAGTATATAACGTTAAGATCACGGCACGAGCTACACAGAAAATTCATTGAATGCGAAATTCGGCTGAGAGGTTCACATGGGGTGAATTTGAATAAGTAATCTAAAATAAATTGAAATGAAACGAGAAACTAGCATTTAAATCTGTTCTTTTTGTTCACCACTTATTTAAACATTCTAAAAAAAAAATTTAAGTGTGAAAAAATCTAATATAAGACACTGAATATAAATCAAACAGAAAGATAATAATTAACTATTAAGTATTTTACAAAGTAATCGAAGTATGTTGCGTTAAGATCACGGCTCAAGCTTCACAGAAAATCCATTCGATGCGAAATTCGGCCGGAAGAATAATTCCGTGTGAATTTGAATAAGTAATCTAAAATAAATTGAAACAAAACGAGAACCTAACATTTAAATCTGTTAATTCTGCTTAACAGTTATTTAAAAATTCCCTAAGACATATTTATGATGTGTGTAAAAATATAAAAGAAACGAGCTTTCAATGCAGCACAAATTAGAGTGTATCCATCGAACACGGGTGTAGTTGAAAAAGATCATTTAAACACGAGCGAGAACTAAACCCGAAGAGTGATCTACGATACCACGCGGTGATATAGGCTGATACGGCTGAACTACGTTACCGACAAATCTATATTTTTTACCTTTTTTATAGTTTAAAATTAAATAAAGTTGTAGTTTTATGATTTTCCCTAAATTGAAACATCTCAAAGAATGTCCATGCCAAATTTCAAGTCTCTATCTTAAACGGTCGCTTCAGGAATTTAAGATCATCAGTGAGTCAGTCAGTTACACATGGGGCTGTATATATTATAGACTCGCCTACGGCTCGATGGGGCTTCGCCCCATGCCCCTTAGGGGTTTCCCTAAATTGGTAAATTAATAAGAAGTCAAGTTGTTAAACAGGTTAGTTCCAACCGAAGAACGGGTCAGCCGAGACAGTAACAAAACTATCTAATACTCTAAATTCACAATCGATAGTAAAAAAAGCTTTAATAATCTCCTATTAGTAGGTTTTAATACTCCTCCTTAGTAAATAGTTTTAAAAAAAATTGAGCTGTGAGATAAATATTATTTATGTAAATATTCTAGGTGTTATGCTTGATGGAGGGTCCAACCCAATAATTGGTTGCCCCAATTCCTTAAATTACTGTCAAAACCTCATACAATGAACAGGCTAGTTGAGGGCTCAACTCCAACGGCAGTAACAGAAGCTGCCAATATACACTACTCACAATAAATAATAATAAGCTTTGAAATTTGCTCACGGCTCATGGTATAATCCCACTCCCCCCTTAATTCGTAAAAAATATAATGGAGTTGTGAAATATTAATGAACTATGTAAATAGTCATGCTCAAAAGTTGTGTAAAAATTTGGAGATACGATTATGATTGCACATGATTGAGGTAATAATAGCTGTATTCTGAAAAGATAAAAGTGGAATAAAATTATAAGTTTATATAGAGGATCGTTGTATGTAATAGAAGAAAAACGGGACAAAATCAAGATATATGAAATTATAAAAAAAAAATGGTATAGGCTAAGATGCTTCAGTTCCGCCACGGGGTGGCCAAGAAACGCAGGAATCATATATGTACCATATAGAGAAACGATAACAATTTTATCATTCAAAATCAGAAATTATTAGTTTAACAATTTTAAATGTTATATATATATATATATATATATATATATATATATATATATATATATATATTAGTTCAGAAAATTAATAAAAATAGAGCCCTAGTAGTATGTAATAGATCACAGGGTATTAGGTACTATAATCATGAAGTCTTTAAGTCTTTATATAGTCTTAAAATGAAGAAAGTTGCAACTTAAGAACCATAAAATCGGCGTACATTATGCATTTTCAACCAATGGTAGTAAAAAAAAACCAATTGTGAAATAATAGCCAAAAAAGGATTATCGGTTAAATTAAAATATACTGAAAGAGTTACAATAATTGATAAGTATAGAATAGTTTTAAATTACAACAATAATAGGGTTAATCGAGACTTTAGGTGAGAGCACTGCATTGAGGAAGTTTGACGGACAAAGTGGCAGCGAGAAAAATTACTATTGAGTTTAATTCAATTGGTTATTATAATATTTCTCAGCCCGATGGGTCATCAGATATGTAGATGGTTTAAAAAAAACGTCGGAAGTAGGTAAACATTAGCCAAGGTAAGAATGGAAAGTTCAATCGTTCTATAACTTGATATGTTCAATCGTTTCCTAAACTAAAATCTAAGCCTGATTGGACGGCAGCAAATAGGTCAAAGACCGGATGTCAAACGTGTTGGGACACGTTCAACCTTCAAAGTAAAACTGCACCAGAACTATCAACTGAAGCGCTATATTCAATCTGGGGATTCATATAGAGAGACAGCATACAAATAGTAGAAAATTACTGTATTAGGGTTTTTTTTGTGCGAAAACCTACAAGAAATTTTCCAGCATGAGAAGACTAAAGTCTAGAAAATGTAGTAAGACCTACAATATTTTTAGCAATTAATCATTTACTTTGCGGGCGTTACTGCGGCAAAAAATATGCAGTACTAGAATAATATGTTTAAAGTATTCGCACAAGCTTCGTAGAGCTCACCATAGTAATGATAAAATTAATAATATAATATTGTAACAAAGTATTCCAGCACTACGCTCAATCGTCTCTCAAAAGACAAGAGTAATAGCAATAGCCAATATGAACAAATGAATTTAAATAAAACGAAACGAGAACCTCACATTTCAATCAACATTTTCGTATTACTTTAGAGTACGTGCATTAAATTTATTTCACCATCCTTAAAACAAATGCTATATTACAGTTACAGCTATATTACAATATACTGTAAACTGAAATTTACACTAACGTAGTTTATACAACGCTTAAGATCACTGCTCAGCAAAACTGTCACGAAAACTTCATCAGGAACAGGTGTGGTTAAAAGACATAATTTAAATACAACCGAGAATTAAGCGACCTTAATTTAAAGTTACTATAGAAATCATAGCGGACATCACCTAAATGTAAATATACGCTTTCGATTCAGTAAACTTCATTTTCAATAATAACACAACAATCAGAAGGAAAACCATACGCAAACAACTATGCACCCAATTGAGAGTAATTATCAGGAAGAGGTGTAGTTAAAAGACATCATTTAAATACAAGCGAGAACTAAGCGACTATAATAGCGCTCCAAGCGATATCTTTAAGAACCAACCTACTTCCTTACCGACACCTCGGTATTTTTATAATTTGAAAGTTGAAAATTTGTAGTTTTTGGGCATAATAAAATCAAAGCTAGTATTACCCTGGTGAAATAACCCGCTCTCAATGCATCGAATCACCGTCGTGTACATGAAGATGTTCATGTTCGTATGAAATACAATATTTGTATCAAACACGGGTGTAGTTGTAAGAGATCATTTAAACACGAGCGAGAACTAAACCTGCAAGATCTACGTTACCCAAACGGTGATATATGCTCACACGGCTGAACTACGTTACCGACAAATCTATATTTTTTACCTTTTTTATAGTTTAAAAGTAAAAAAATCGTAGTTTTATGATTTTCCCTAAATTGAAACATCTCAAAGAATGTCCATGCCAAATTTCAAGTCTCTATCTTAAACGGTCGCTTCAGGACATTACTATCATCAGTGAGTCAGTCAGTTACACATAGGGCTGTATATATTATAGATTAGTTTGAACATGATTCCAAGATTCTAAATCTTTTAGAATTGTATTTTTGGAAATCTTGCAATCACAATCAAATAATAAAAAAAGCAAAGTAATTAGGATTAGGTTATATTTTTAATCCTAGATTAAATATAATATAATGAGTATTTGAAGGTTTTATGAACTAAACTACGAGGTTATCATACAGTAGTTTTAAGATTTGTTTAAAATAGGTACAACAACGTAAAAAAATATTGTTTGTAAGTTTAAAACTTTTATTTTTATGAAAAGAATGACAAAAGATAACTTAAATTAATGTAAAATAATATGCGTCTTCAAATCGAATTATTAAAAAATATTATCCCATCTTGCCTATAGAAACATGAAGGTTCCTGTACTGCATTGAGCCATGCGCTGATGCTGCGCTCCGACGGAAACTGTTAGAACTAAAGGCAGACAAAGAAGATCAAATTTGCATATGACCAAGAATAAATATCAATTGAATATGAACTTTCACTTCAGCTTTAGGAAAGTATGAATAATAGTTAATTAAGAGGCCTTATTTTTAGGCGATTGAAAAGAAGTAAGTCAAATTAAGGATTTTTCGCGTTTATAAAAATGTAAGTTCTCGCTAGTGTAGACTATCGATAGGTTTGGATATATACTCAACTGCATATCATGTCGAGTACACTTTGACGGTTGGTGGATGGCGGGGTTGCCTGACGGGTGCGAGCCTGGATGGGAATCCTGCTTGAAGTCAACTTTTGCCGAAGAATTCCAGATATCCTCTCTTTTGTATATCATATATCGTACCTTTTTACGACGCATATAAAAATAACTCAACTAGGGATCTTATTATTAATCACTTACCAAAGTTACCAAGATGGAGTAGGATTTAGGCGGAATGTATGTGAAATTCTTAATTATAAGTCCTATAAAGTAGGCTACCCATTAGGCACAGTTAATTTATCGGTGCTTTAAGTTTGAAGTCCTTTTTAAAAAGGAAAAGAATGTTACAGTTTAGCTGTCTTATCTCACCCCGAACACATTGATGCTACAAATTATTGAATAAAACTTTGAAAAATGAGCGTTGAACGGTTTAGATGATTTTTTATAAACTCAACGCATCATTAGGCCTGGAGCAGTGCTCCACCCGTGTCACGTGACTCATCACTGTTTTATGGCCGAGTCGATACTTCAAGGAATTCGTGAAATTAGCCCCAATTACTATACAGTGCATTTATATAACATCCGCTGCTTTCCTGCATGAAGTACTACTGACGTACATCGAAGATTTTAGGCAATTATTGTGTTTAATCCATATTTTTAACATTTTTTAAAATTTATTTAATAAGACTAAATAATAACTCACGTAACTTGATATTAGCTTAAATGTTAAAAAAAAAATCCTCGCATTAAACGATCTCTACTAATATTATAAATGTAAATAAGATCTAAGCACAGACGCCCTTGTAGACCTTTCCCATAAAATTTTGCTTAGTTCGATAATACAGCATTTTTAACCGATTATCATGAAACTTTGTCCTACACAAATTTTTGGAGGTATCAGAAGAAACATATAATACTTTTTATAAAAAATCACAGAAGATGAAAAATTGTTTGTAAAAAATCTAAATTTTTTTTAAATATTTATTTATTCGTTGCTAAGAAACAAATTAAATGAAAAAATCAAATTTTAGGTATTCCAGAGATTTTTATATGTATAATGTGAGCGTGACAGTGAGTGAGCGTAGAGTACGAGATAAGCCTGACGGCGAGTAACGCAAGTGAAGAAACAGGAAAAAATCTATTTAAGTCAGAAAATTAAAATACAAACAAAAAAATTCATCATTTCATATTCAATTCTAAGTGCAAAAGAAAAGACTTCCAGAAAAGGCACTACATATGTTTTAGGATACTCTTGGAAATATAACAATCCTCTCTCTGTTCTCAGAAAAGTATAAGATCTGCAATGGTTAGGGTCAACTTTAACTGGGATTTGAAATTTGACATTTAAACAAATTACTCTACTACAGTAAAATATTTTTCATGAGTTCTTGAACTAACATGATTGGCTAGGGTAACAGGGATTAATCGGGGGGTTTAAAGGGTCACAAATTGGGTATTGCTACCTTTTGATTTTAATTTTTTTTTTAATTAAACAATTTTCAAACAGAACCATTCAAAACTCCAAAATATGAACAATTCAGTATTTTAATTTCTCTTAACATGTTACGGAAAAAAACGTTCCCATGTAGTTCTTAGACGAAATTAAATAATTAACATAACTCGCTTATTAATTGATATAAGTTGACAACATTTGGCGCGTTTTCCCACTAAATATAGTTTATCTTTTATTGGGGTGTTTGGCTTTTCACTCATAACAGAAAACTAACATACTCATTCCTATGGTGTAGTAGGGAAAATACATAAAAAATCCATTGTAAATTCGCTGAGTACGCAGGTATGCGACAGGCGTATTTGGTGAATTATACCGACATTTTATCAACTATTGCGGACGCGAGGGGACCTAGGTCAAAAGTACCTTATACACTAGCAGTTTAGAGTGGCGCCTTGTTTGTTTCGTTAGCTTCACACGTTAGTCAAGTATGGATTTTGCCATTGCTTTTTAGAAGTTCCTTAACAGTCGCAATAATCCCTCCTTTAGGTAAAGAATTCTATTCTTAGACATCTAAGCAAAGTTAAGGGTACTTTAAGGGTACTTTTTAAGGGTACTTTTAAGAGTAATTAAGGGTACTTTTTTATTACTAAATTTAAGATAATATATTTACAATATATATAATATATACAAGTATTTACCTTTTTTTATGAACTGAACTATGACTATCATAGTTTAGTAATTCCATTTCTCATTTTTATTTTGAAATAGGTACAACATAGAATTTGATAATTAAACTTTTTTTTTACAAAGTTTAAAAAAATCCTACAAAAAGATATAGAAAAAGGTGTACTTTACTAAATGGATGCAGAACAGGTGTCTTAATAATGAAATAATTTTTAAAAACAAATTTATTCCATCATGCGCAGAAACATGAGGGTTCCTGTACTGCATTGAGCCATGCGCTGATGCTGCGCTCCGACGGAAACTGTTAGAACTAAAAGCAGCTAATGAAGATTAAATTTGCGTATGACCAAGAATGATTATCATTTGAGTATGAACTTCCACCTCAGCTTTAGCAAAATATGACAAATATTTTATTTAGAACCCTTATTTTCAGGTGATTGAAAAGAAGTGAGTTAAATAAAGGATTTTTCGCGTTTATCAAAATGTAAGTTCTCGCTAGTGTAGACTATCGATCGGTTTGAATATATACTCAACTGCAGATCTTGTCGAGTACACTTTGACGGTTGGTGGATGGCGGGGTTGCCTGACGGGTGCGAGCCTGGATGGGAATTCTGCTTGAAGTCAACTTTTGCCGAAGAATTCCAGATATCCTCCCTTTTGTATATCATTTATCTTACCTTTTTACGACGCATATAAAAATAACTCAACTAGGGATCTTATTATTAATCACTTTGACAAAGTTACCAAGATGGAGTAGGATTTAAGCGGAATGTATGTGAAATTCTAAATTATAAGCCTTATAAAGCAGGCTACGCTTTGGGCACAGTTAATTTATCGGTGCTTTAAGTTTGAAGTCCTTTTCAAAAAGGAAAAGAATGGTTACAGTTTAGCTGTCTTATCTCACCCCGAACACGTTGATGCTACAAATTATTGAATAAAGCTTTGAACGATTTGAACGATTTAGATGATTTTTTATAAACTCAACGCATCCTTAGGCCTGGGGCAGTGCTCCACCCGTGTCACGTGATTCATCGCTGTTTTATGGCCGAGTCGATACTTCAAGGAATTCGTGCAATTAGCCCCAATTACTATACAGTGCATTTACATAACATCCGCTGCTTTCCTGCATGAAGTACGACTGAAGTACACTGAAGATTTTAGGCAATTGTGTTCGATCCATATTTTAAACATTTTTAAAATTTATTTAATAAGTCTAAATAATAACTCACGTAACTTGATTTTATCTTAAATGTTAAAAAATCCTCGCATTAAACGATCTCTACTAATATTATAGGCTAAATGTAAATAAGATCCAAGCACAGAAGCTTTTGTAGACCTTTCCCATAAAAATTTGCTTGGTTCGATAATAAAGCATTTTTAACCGATTATCATGTAACTTTGTCCTACACAAATTTTTGGAGGTATCAGAAGTAACATATCATACTTTTTATAAAAAAATCATAGAGGATGAAAAATTGTTTGTAAGAAATCTAAAAAATTATTTTATTATTTATTTATTCGTTGCTAAGAAACAAATTAAATAAAAAATTCAAATTTTAGGTATTCCAGTGATTTTTATATGTATTGCCTAATGTGAGGGTGACAGCGAGTGAGTGTAGAGTACGAGATAAGTCTGACAGCGAGTAACGCGAGTGAAGAAGCAGAAAAAAATCTATTTAAGTCATAAAATTAAAATACAAACAAAAAAATTATCTTTTCATATTCAATTCTAAGTGCAAAAGAAAAGACTTCCAGAAAAGGCACTACATGTGTTTTAGGATACTCTTGGAAATATAACAATCCTCTCTCTGTTCTCAGAAAAGTATAAGATCTGCAATGGTTAGGGTCAACTTTAACTGGGATTTGAAATTTGCATTTAAACAAATTACTCTACTACAGTAAAATATTTTTAATGAGTTCTTGAACTAACATGATTGGCTAGGGTAACAGGGATTAATTAATCGGGGGGTTCAAAAGGTCAAAAATTGAGTATTGCTACCTTTTGATTTTAATTTTTTTTTAATTAAACAATTTTCAAACAGAACCATTAAAAACTCCAAAATATGAACAATTCCGTATTTTAATTTCTCTTAACATGTTACGGAAAAAAAAACGTTCCCATGTAGTTCTTAGACGAAATTAAATAATTAACATAACTCGCTTATTAGTTGATATAAGTTGACAACATTTGGCGCGTTTTCCCACTAAATATAGTTTATCTTTTATTGGGGTGTTTGGCTTTTCACTCATAACGGAAAACTAACATACTCATTCCTATGGTGTAGTAGGGAAAATACATAAAAAATCCATTGTAAATTCGCTGAGTACGCAGGTATGCGACAGGCGTATTTGGTGAATTATACCGACATTTTATCAACTATTGCGGGCGCACCGAAACTGCGATCCAAAACCCAGGTAGACACCGAAACTGCGATCCTTACCCCAAGGGCGACCCCATGCAGACGCCGAAACTGCGATCCTGGCACGGAGGCCGCCTCCGGGACGATACTGTACAACAGACGATACTGTACGTACAAGACGACGACGACACTGCTGCTCTTGCTCTCAAACTGAGAATGACTGATATATTTGTGGGGGAAAATAAAGAAGGAATGTACACCTTGAAAGTCTTCGTTTATTGGTCCAGGTTAAGAGTCATCTTCACCCCTGGGCCGGTAGCACATTGTTGCGCAGTGGGAAATTTTAACCATACGGCTTTTAATGCAAAACATGGTATTTGATTCCCCTGTTTCGGACGCTGTTTTTCAACCGATTTTCTTTTAACTTGGTAAGTGTTTAGTTGAATAGTTTTATTAGGTACCTCATACCTGGAAATTTTGAAAATTTAACAAAGATTACTCTTTGTGACGTCGCAAAGTAACTAGATTTTCCCTAGTAATATTTGTCAAATTTTCAAAATTTCGAGGTATGATGGACCTAATACAACTATTCAACTAATATAACTATTCAACTAAACACTTAACAAGTTTAAAGAAAATCGGTTGTAAAATGGCGTCCGAAAAAGGGGAATCTAATTATGTTTTGCATTAAAAGCCGTATAGTTACCATTGCCGTCTGCGCAACAATGGGCTACTGGCCCAGGGGTGAAGATGACTCTTAAGGGGGTGGTATGCGCGAGTTTAGTAAACTTGGAAGTCCCAGTTAATTGGCATTAGTTGAAAAGTGACTTGAGCGACAGGTCGGACGGCGAAAGATTCCAGAGCCATTAGCCTACACCGGACGCTGGAATCCCCGCTGGACCCTCCGCTACCTGCTGATAGGCCGCTGTGCCAGGATCGCAGTTTCGGTTGTGGGATTAGCGAACCCTTTTGAGGATTAAAACTAGGATCGCAGTTTCGGTACACCGACTATTGCGGACGCGAGGGGACCTAGGTCAAAAATACCTTATACACTGGCAGTTTAGAGTGGCGCCTTGTTTGTTTCGTTAGCTTCACACGTTAGTCAAGTATGGATTTTGCCATTGCTTTTTAGAAGTTCCTTAACAGTCGCAATAATCCCTCCTTTAGGTAGAGAATTCTATTCTTAGACATCTAAGCAAAGTAATTAAGGGTACTTTTTTATTACTAAATTAAAGATAATATATTTACAATATACAGGGTGTTCGGAAAAAACGTTTCAGGAATTCAGGAGGTTATTGCCCACATCAAAATAAGCAAAAAAGTTCCTGTAAACATATGTCCTAAAATGCTTCATTAACCCGCTAGCCGCCATTTTGTTTTTTACACTAAATAATTTTTATTTCCGTAATGGATTATTGTATCAAGTTAATATTTGGCATGCACCTTTATCATAGCAATACCCATTTTAAAGAAAAATTTTATTTTTTTCCAATGTGTATTTTCAAAATGGCGGCCATTTTAAAATTTTAAACTAAAATATCTCAAAACCGGTAAATTTTATAAAAATTTTATTAGACACAAAAAAGATGACGAATTTAATTATCTAACCAATGGTACCAAGTTTGTAAGGATCTGACTATAAATAACGGAGTTATTGAGATTTTTCTGCATAAAAACGTTGATTTTGCATTGTAATTAATGCAAATTAAGGTAATTTTAATTGAAAAATCTCAATAACTCCGTTATTTGTTGTCAGATCCTTACAAACTTGGTACCATTGGTTAGATAATTAAATTTGTCAACTTTTTTGTGTCTAGTAAAATTTTTATAAAATTTACCGGTTTTGAGATATTTTAGTTTAAAATTTTAAAATGGCCGCCATTTTGAAAATACACATTGGAAAAAAATAACCTTTTTCTTGAAAATGGGTATTGCTATGATGAAGGTTCATGCCAAATATTAACTTGATACAATGATCCACTACGGAAATAAAAATTATTTTGTGTAAAAAACAAAATGGCGGCTAGCGGGTTAACGAAGCATTTTAGGACATATGTTTATAGTATTTTTTTTGCTTATTTTGATGTGGGCAATAACGTCCTGAATTCCTGAAACGTTTTTTCCGAACACCCTGTATATAATATACTAGGGGGCCCGTGCAGCGCTATGCGCTGCATTTATTAGAGTAGGTACTGGGTGATCAAACCTTGCTCCACTATGGTAATAAACCGAGTTTCTTTGGAAATAATAATTAAATTACAGTAAAAGTCAGATATCATATTGGTGTTTCATCAATCGATCTTTATCACTACTTAATTCTGCAACTTCCCATTGTGATAGTGTTGAGATTACGTGGTTGTTCTTATGCCGGTATCTCTTTAGGCCTCTGTCTAAACACTCTTATAAAATTTAGAATAAATTCACAGATTCTAGATCTAGATAGTTCAGCACACATAAAACATAAATGACAACAGAATAAAAATCAACATTTCATTACAGCTCATTCCCATTGAGTTAGGCCTATGCAGCACTCACTGCGGCTGTTTTTGTAGTACCGTCGTCAACATAGTGAATGAGTCCACATCACTATTTATAAATAACTAAATCCTCTTTAGCTGAATTTTCCATGGCATTAAAAATTTTAAATATATAAATCACAAAAATTAATACAATCTACGTCTTTGTGGGTGTGGTCCATTTTGTTTTTATGAGGCGATATTTATATTTTGGTTAAAAATTTTCTTTATACAAACCATTTTTGTAATAAAATTGTTATTTTTAATGGAGTTAAAATTTTTTTCTCTTTTTAAACTTGTGTTTAATATGTGTAGCATTCTGCATCAAATTTTTTTTATAGTATTATAGTTAACAAACAGGTTATTACACCGATAACCTATCCCTTTTGCTATAGTTCAAAACAGTTTGAAAACCCATGCACACAAATTTAGTGGTTTATTTTAATATTTGTTGAGTTTCGTTATTGTTTCAGTTTCAGTACCAAACGGACAAACTAAATAATACCCAGGTCAAAAATCTCAATTTAGAAACTTGCTTTCGTACGGAGAAATTAATTCGTGAAGGGTTAAGTTACTTAACCTATTTTTGTGTCCAAATACACGTAAATAAAAAGTTCGACTAAAATCTACCCGCTACATTTTCAGAAAAAAATTCAAACATCACAAAAGACACTTCTCATATTAAAGTATGAAATTTTTGTGTTGATGTTACAGTACAATTTGTATAAAATTGATAGTTCAATTTCTTCTATTTAGCTATTAACATGTGTTTTCTGTTTTACATCAACAGCTGTTTTATTTTCCAATTCAATATAAATTGTTTCCCATGTTAATCTTATGGACAAAAAATGAACTTTGAAGGCTTCCCGTGGGCTTCAGAATTAAAATATCAAAAATCTAAAACCTTATTGCAAAACTACGAACAGAGACCATTCTTTTGACACCTCAAACTTTAAAATTGATCCAGAAATAAGGGAGGAGTAGTGTTAACAAAAAAGGGCATCACGTATTATATATATAGAATAGATACAAGTATTTACCTTTTTTATTAACTGAACTATGACTATCATAGTTTAGTAATTCCATTCCTCATTTTTATTTTGAGATAGGTACAACATAAAATGTCAAAATTAAAATTTTTTCCAAAGTTTAAAAAAATCCTACAAAAAGATATAGAAAATGGTGTACTTTACTAAATGGATGCAGAATAGGCGTCTTAATATGGAATTAATTTTTAAAAACTGTTTTAAAAACCAATTTATTCCATCATACGCAGAAACATGAGGGTTCCTGTACTGCATTGAGCCATGCGCTGATGCTGCGCTCCGACGGAAACTGTTAGAACTAAAAGCAGCTAATGAAGATTAAATTTGCGTATGACCAAGAATGATTATCAATTGAATATGAACTTCTACTTTAGCTTTAGCAAAGTATGAAAAATAGTTAATTTAGAAGCCTTATTTTCCGGTGATTGAAAAGAAGTGACTTAAATAAAGGGTTTTTCGCATTTATCAAAATGTGAGTTCTCGCTAGTGTAGACTATCGGTAGGTTTGAATATATACACAACTGCAAATCACGTCGAGTACACTTTGACGGTTGGTGGATGGCGGGGTTGCCTGACGGGTGCGAGCCTGGATGGGAATTCTGCTTGAAGTCAACTTTTGCCGAAAAATTCCAGATATTCTCCCTTTTGTATATCATATTTCGTACCGTACCTTTTTGACGGCGCACAAAAAATAACTCAACTAGGGATCTTTTTATCAATCACTTTGACAAAGTTATCAAAATGGAGTAGAATATAGGCGGAATGTAATTGAAATTCAAAATTAAACGCCCTATAAAATAAACTACCTATATGCACAGTTAATTTATCTGTGCTTTAAGTTTAATGTCCTTTTAAAAACTGAAAAAATAGTTACAATTTAGAGGTCTTTCTTTATCGTACCCCTAGCACGTTGATGTTAAATTATTGAATAAAGCTTTGAAAAATGAGCATTTAAACGAATTAGATGATTTTTTATAAACTCTGCACATCCTTAGGCCTGCAGGGCTCCACCTATGTCACGTGACATCGCTTTTTGCGTTTTTCATGGCCCAGTCGATACTTCAAGGAATTCATGCAATTAAGGGTGCGCTCTACCCATCTGCCGCGCGCAAGGGTTTGGAATCTCCGTGTTTGTCGCCCCAGTTGTAAACCGATTTAAAATATTTTGGTGTCACTCTCTTAGTAATATAATTTTGTACTCCGCTATCGTCTTATAATTTCGATATTAATTTAAATTACTAAGTAGGGTGCTTGCTAATAATGTTGAAATAAGCGTTTTTTTATCAAGTTTTAACGTATTAAAAACAATTTTTTTAGAAAAAAATAAGACGATACGTGAGTACAATATAATCTTAATAACAAGAATCTGCAATAAGATTGGTAAAAAGTTTATAGATAACGATGCAAGAAGGGAGATGCGAAAGGTCTGCAATAAAAAAAACATCGTTATTAGACCATCGATCGATTTCGCACTGAAACGAAAAAAAGCATTAAAGAAACAAAATTTAAAATCACCCGTCATATATTTTCCGAAATGTGAGATAACCCGTATGGCGGCAGTTAACAGTCTCGCTCGACGATTTTGACGCCGAGGTAGAGCGCACTCTTAACCCCAATTACTGTACAGTGCGTTTATATAACATCCGCTGCTTTCCTGTTTGAAGTACAGCCGACGCCGACGTTCACTAAAGATTTCATATATATAGATATATATGAAAATGAACGAATGGTGTTTTTGGCTTCTGGGGACCTCAAAATGAAAAAGTAAAGCGGTCCCGGGCTTAGGTCTTGTCTTACCATGACCACTACCGTAATAGCGTATTCCCTATAGGGAAATTCACTAAAATTAACTCATGTTAACTTGATTTTAATTTCAACGATCCAGAAACCTAGCATAAAATCGTCCCTACTAATATTATAAACGTAAATGTCCGTATTTTTGTTCACGTGAAAACTGTTCTACTGATCATTATGAAACTTTGTACACATATTATTTGACTTACCAGAAGTATTGTATCATACTTTTTATTAAAAAAATGTATTTATCACAAAAGATAAAAAATTTTTGTAAAAAATCTTTAGAGTAGTGTGTTTTTGCGGTTGCTGGCTCAGTTCAATGACCTCTGAGGAATGTGATGACGTCATCGCCAAGGTCAATGACCCCGATGACGTCATCGATGACGTAATCGATGACGTCATCGATGATGACGCAATCGATGACGTCATACCCATGACGTCATCAAAATGACGTCATCGATGACGTAATTGATGACGTCATCATCGATGACGTCATTTCCGTGACGTCACACCCATGACGTCACAGAAATGACATGCTGATGACGTCATCATCCATTATATCATCAAAATGACGTCACTGACACTGTTAAGGTCAAGGTCACGCCGAAACTCAAAATTTTTTGGCACTTTTGCCGTTTCTCGCACTACGCTCCGAGTTTCAGTCAGAGTCCACGTGACCTTGACGACTTGGAGCGAATTTGCGATGAGAAACGGCAAAAGTGCCAAGTCAAACTCGAGTTTGCGACATGACCTTGCTTAAACCGTCATCCACTAGTCCTCAGAGGCCATTGAACAAGCACAACATCCGCAATTCCATATTACTGTGACCTTGAACACTTAACAACTACAGAGCGCCGACACCGATGCGCACCCCACGACAGCCACCGAGTGACTGACTGTCAGGCCCTGTGTACCCTAGATATATGGGGAAGTAGAGGGGGAAATCTCAAGGTCATCCAAATGGAGTTTTAAAAAGCTAAAGAGTAGAAAGACTACTCTTGTGCTTCCTGGGCGACTTCATCAATTTCTAACGGATCTGTAAACCAATCCGATCTGTAATGGCAGGAGTCCAGAAAACAGGTGCACCACCCATTAGGTTGTCCGTAGCACTTCCGACAATTGGTAAGATTAGAAAAATGAAATTTAATACACCGCTGCGGACAACAAGTGTAAAAGTACTGGGACTTGTAAATTTTGAAAGTCTGTAGTACCGGTGGTGGCAGCTGCTGGTTCTTGCATCTACACCTGCAACATCCGAAGCATTCACATTGCTGGCAGGCCAACCCGTCCACTTGCCATCTTGGTAGTAGGAAACACTTGTCCTTGCAGCAATAGGTTGACCCTGTCTCTTCCTCCCAAAGCTTTTTTGCACAATGGATGACGCCTGGCTCCTCCAAACACTTATGCTCGCAACATGAGACACGCTTAGTTTCCATACTTGATGTTGCTTCGGCGAGGGAGCAAGATAAAGTGATGCCGTGGTCAGTGGGAATGGAGGTTATATAAACTAAGGTGAGTGGAGGGGGAAAGGTCAAGGTCATCCAAACGGAGTTTTAAGAAAGTCAAATAGTAGAAAGACTACTCTTGTGAGTCTATAGCGATTTCATTGATAGTGAGTGCTTCGGTATGCCAAGTTGATCTGTACTGACACGCCCCTAAATAATGTTTGCAAAAACCTGCAAAATGATTGTTGCACATTTTGCAGCCAGTTAGCTGTCTTAGATTAAATTCAATGCAACGTTCAGGGCAACAAGTGTACTTATGCCCTCTCATCTGGTACACATGGAATGTCTTCAACTCAGGCTTTGGCTTCTCCCAAGATTTGCACCGACACATGCATTGTCCAAAAGCTTCACACTTTCTACAAGCCAGTCCATCCACCACATCAATGTCATTGGACCATGAAAAACACTTCTGTTTGCAACAGTAGTTAAGTTGACTCTCCATGTTGCTGCGGCGAAGGCGCACGATGAAATGATGCCGTAGTCAGTGAGAGCGCAGCTTATATAAACTAAGGTGAGTAAAGGGGGAAAGGTCAAGGTCATTCAAATGGAGTTTTAAAAAAGATGGCTAGTCGTCCTCGTCGTCTGTAGTAGTTTCAGATGAAGAACCAGAGTCGTCTGAGTCCCTTGCTGGTGCTCCATAGATAAAGTGTATTTCTATTTTAAAGCGAAGGCCAGGATCTTCCACCATCAACTCCTTCAACCTATTACATACCACCTCCACTTTGTACACATTGTCTATAATCAACACCCAAAATGTTGGGTGAATAAAACGTGTGGATGAGTCAGCTTCGGCAATGGTTATTTCTTTCGGCGCTATAGGAGTGTACAGATGTGTAAAGTGTGGATGAGGCTGGCTGGAAGTTAAAGGTTCTGAGTTGATCCTGGTCGCATCAAAATCCAATTCCATCCTACATTCAACGTCACGGTTCTCGTTAAAAACATATTGCAATTTTTGGCGTAACATTTCTAGTTCTGTCACATCTTGCAAATGAACGGTCCACCACAAGGGAAATGCTTCGTCCGTAGTGGAGTCAACTTCAACTTGAGAAGTAGCCTCGTTCGCCATGGTAGCTAAGGAAGGAATGAGGTGAGCCGCAGACTGTAGTAACAGTATTGAAAAGTAGAGGGGGAAATTTCAAGGTCATTGAAATTGAGTTTTAAAAAAAAATGAAGGAGTAGAGGGGGAAAGGTCAAGGTCATCCAAATTGGGTTTTAAAAAAAGAAAGAAGGTCACTCCCCACCAGCCTCGTCGTTGACCTCCACATCAGATCCTTCATAGGGGTAAATAGGTGACATTGGGGTATACTCTGGTGACTGTTGAGTGTTGTCTCCATCCTGCTGCAGTGTAACTCTCGACCAATCATAGTCCAAATTCATTTGAATTATGATTCCAGGGTTGTCCCGGAGTATCTCCTTCATCCTTTGGAAAATTGTCTCTAGATAGTGCACACTGTCGATCGACAGTGTCCAACCCGTACTTGTTCCAACATCGGTAGTGGAGTCTGCCTGGGTGATGGTGTTGTTGTCATCCATGGTTGCCTGCTGAACAAGGAATGATGCTTGATGTGAGGCTCATGCAGGAACATGGTGGGGGGCGTGGTGGAGTAGTGGGGGAAGTTTCAAGGTCATCCAAACGGAGTTTTAAAAAAAAGGAAAACCTACAAAGTAACATTAAAACTTTCCAATTGATGGTGGCGAGCGTTTTCTTCTGCAACCTTGCCGACACATGTGACTATGCCATACAGTATGAAAAGTACAACCATAATAAGGCCGAACAATAAAAGATAGCCGTTGACTATCATGATATTTTCTGAGTGGATCTGCTTTCTTCTTATCGCCCTCTCCTGCATCCTCTTCTCTAACTCGTGGACGAAGTCACAACATGCGTGAGGACATCTTTCATCTGTTGGTAGGTTTGCCATTGTTGATGTTGTCGGTGTGGCTGTTGAAGATGGAATGAGGTTTCCAATTGCGATGTGCCATGTACACCAATAGTCAAGTGGTGGGGGTAACAAAGCAGTGGAGGGGGAAGTTTCAAGGTCATCCAAATTGTGTTTTAAAAAAACCTATCTTGTTACTGAGCTTATATGTCAGTAACAAGATAGGTGTTTCTGCTCTTTTACTTCTTTAATATAATGAAAAAATATACATATTCTACAATGGTTAGGACAAGAAATACAACTGCTAGTCAGCTGAAGTAGTCCAAGTTGTCTGGCTCGGTCTTCATGGACGCTGGTGAGGAAGCCGTCGAGGAGTGTCCAGGCTCTTCCTTTGACTGCCGGGTGTTCCGTATATTGCAAGCGTAAACTTGCACATTTATACGGTAGCCTCGTGCCACCATCAGCTGCAACTCCTTGTATAAGTCGTTTAGCTCCTGCTGAGTCTTGATGCTCACCTCCTCGTAACTTGCGCAACTAACGTTCAGAGACATCTTGATGTTGCTAGGTTGGCTGCTGGAGTAGAAATGAAGCCGAGGCACAGCGCTTGGAGGTACATGAAAAAGTGGTGGGGGTAATAGTGGTGGGGGTATAGAAAATCCAATTAAACAGTTCTAAACTTTTTCCATCGATACAATGGAATGGAACAAATAGCGCAGGTGTCCTTGTAATTTTCAAATCGAAACAGTGGCGCTAGAAATCCGAATTGTTTTATACCACCATCCTGTACGAATCGCCGAAGGTCTCTGACGGCGGCCTCGCCACAAGGCCTACAAAACTTTTCCCCGTCGTGGAACTTATACCAGGAGTATTCCGAATACCCTGTATTTTCCCTCCTGTAGCGTTTGACATCTTCTTTTATTGTTAGTGGGATGTTGTCTTGTAAACATGTTGGGAACAAGTCCTTGTGAGTTATAACTCGTTGTATGCAAAGCTCGTACAAGGTGCTCATCGTTTGCTAGTTGGCAACAGACTGACCGTTTTTCGCATCCAAGCAGGTTTGAATCCTAGTGCGGTAGTGGGGGTAATTACAGTAGTGGGGGTAATTGTGAAATGCAAAGGTCAAAGGTCAAGGTCACCCGCGAAGTTTAAAAAAAAATGCAACATATCAATACGTGAAGTCTGTCACATATTGATATGTTGCATTTTTTTTTTTTATTTTTTTTGTCTTTTATGATTCGTTTATTTATAAAACATTACAACAACAACATATGTACAACATTAAAACTTAAATCTAACACTGCTGCTTGTCAGCGATGTGGATGGTCAACTCTGTAGAATTGCTACCCGTGCAGCCGTGGGACACCAGGTATAGACACCCGGGTTGAATAGAGCGAAGATCCTCGTTTTGTAGAAGATGGACAAATCTCTTGGGCAGGTACACCTGGAACTTTGGTTCATCCCCCGGAGTAAACGGTGCCTCGCTGAGACTGCAGCAGATGGCCTCCCCAACTGTAGTCTCCATCTTCTTCATAGCATGGATTATGTAGTGCTTCTCGTCTTTTAGTTCCGAGCACTTCTTTACAGGTAATATTGTTGACTTGGAGTGAGCATTGAACTGCTCGACCAAAGTCTGAAGGAACTGGTGAGATGCCATGGTCAGGTTACAGATCGTCTTCTTGCTCGGAGATGTTGTCGTCTCGGAATCTCGAGTAATACTCATGCCAGGTCCCTGTCTGCTCCCCACTTATATACTCTCCGTTACCCCCACCACTCCCCAATTCCCCACTTTGAAGGTAAGAGGCGAGTTTATAGGCATTTTTTAAAGCGCAATGTCTATCTTTATCATGTTCTGGGCTTTTTGTACAAATACATATGGTTTCCAGCATGTATTGATAATTCTTATCCAATTCCACATCATTAACCGGAACATGAGTAAATCCTTCGATCCATCTTTTCTTTTCCAGCCCCTTTGTGTAAATATTGGTAAACTTGTCTGAAAAGTGATGCATAATGTGATACAAGTCCGTGTAACTTGTAAAACCATCATACCAATCGATATGATGGAAGTGTTTTGAAATCCATCTGTTGGTAGTAGCGGCTTTACTAGTTAAAGACGAATAAGAACATGGTGGTTTAAATAAAAACGAATAAGGAACACTTGTATTCATGTCCAAAAACACAAGTTCTTTTATAATGAATCTATCATCATTACCACGAAACGCTTGAAACTCAATAATACCAGGCTTGGACTTTACTTGTTGTTCTTCTCCCTTGTCCATTTTGAAGGTCACACGTCTGCTCATTACGAAGTCAGGAGGTCAACTGATTTCCACACCACGGTAGGTACTACTTTTATACCAGGCCGTACAGTTGTTGGCGCGTTGGTGTATATTTAACGTGGGCACCGTCCCCAATAGGCCTAACCCCACAAAATGTTGGTTATTGTTTTAAAAACTAACCATTGTCATTTAAGTTTCCATCTTTATATTTTCCTTATTTTCATTTTCATCACTAACACTTGATTCTTCTCCTCCATCTTCCTCTTCTTCCTGTTTTACTGATTTCTTATGTAGTTGAGCGTACTTTTCCAATTGTCTCCACATTTGTACTTCATGAGGAACTCTATTAAATATAGAAGTATCCACAGGTCCGTATAATATAGGTGCGTCCGGTTGTTTGTCCAATGTGTCTTCCAGATAATCTTTAATAATCGAACTTGAAAACACCAGTTGTCTCAAGTATCTTGTTATAGGTTCAGTAGCACAAGTTAAAATGAAAAACTCCTCTCGATTAAGTTGAATTTTGTTATCATGTCTTGTTGTGTCTCTAAACCGTAGCTGATGATCACCACGTTGTTTAATGATATCAATTTCCACATTTGAATCCAAAAGTCCTACTCTTGTCTTTCTTCCAAACATGTTACTACTTAAATAGCATTCTAGTAGATGCAAATGTTTCATAAACGATTCCCAAGCACTGTCCGTAAACAAAATCATTTTGGGTCCATGAGTTAAAATTACAGTAGGGGAATAATCTGTAGATTTCATAACACCGATTAAAACACTTTTATCCAAACTGGAAGAGATTGGGTAAAATATTCGCAAAAATACCTCACTCAATATGTTTGGAGAAATATTATCTTCAATATCCCTTTTTCTCTTTTGTATAGTCTTTCTTCTTTTACCTTTTTCTTCAACATTATTACTGGCGTGAAGTTGTCCGCAAACGTTTTGTTCACCTCCTTCCTGGTGACCTTGAGGATCTAAAAACTCAGATATCTCCTTCTCAATATCTACCACATTTTCAGGTGTACCACTAGGAGAAGCCATATTGAATACGATGCTACCCATACAACAGTAGGCAACAAACTGATGAGGAGCGGTCTGTACGCTCTGCTTTTATACTCGCGGAATGAAACAAAACCGGTTCTTACAATACATTTTTAACAATTCCAGTTAAAGGTGTGTATGTTACGATTTTATCATGTAGAATTAAACAGTATGCAGTTGTATTAGCCGGTATAGCATCGTTGAATTCCATTTCTATTTTTATATCCACACTTGAAGACTTTACTGATTCATTTTGTTTAGAACAATCGATTACAACTATTGGGTAGGCATCGAAATATTTGTCAGGTGGTAATAAAGGTGTATTTGTTTTACCGTAATATGAACTTTGGAATCTCGCGTACATATCGTACAATATACTGTATTTCTTCTTAGTGAATGACACATTTAAATTGTCGTATGGAAAGAATTGTGAATTTAAATAAACTTTAATATTTTTCAAGTCACAATGATCAAATTGTCCTGCATGTTTAGTAATGTCGTCTCTTCTACCTGTTTGTAAACCAAATATAATATACCTGGCTCGTTCTACATAATTCGATGTTTTAACAGTCCAAGTGTGTCGATCCGTAGTAGGTAAACTGGGATGCTCATGAAATTCCCAACTTCTAAATGGAATAACAATATCACGATCGGCTTTTAATTTTCTTAAAAGTAGCATTCTATGCTCGTCAGCCAATTTAACATGTGGAACTCTCCATACAATTTTGTCTAATTTTAATTTCCATTCTAAAGTCGCATCTGTAGTAGCATCTGCAGCTTTAATAATGTCTTTATCGTTAGAAGATCTCAACAAAACTAATTCTTGTTTAACGTTTAATATTATTTTCCTATAATCTTCAGCAAAGCCAAGCAGCAAACGTAATGGAATATGAAAATCAAAATATCCATTTGGATTTGGAGTGATCGTGTCAATTGTAGGTAATACCCATCCGGCAGGTTTAAGTAAATTGGTTTCATTGGGTGTTATAGATGTTAATCCTTTTAAAGTTGTCGTAATACCTACTTTTTTAGTGGAATCAACTGTTACACCTGATATTTCATATCTAATTTCATCAAATAGGAAAGCCATAGGATTATTTATAAATGGAACTGTTGTACCAACAGTAGTACCGTCCTTTTTAGTAACTTGTCCTTCAATATATAAGTAACTTTCACATGGTAGTGTGTAAATGTCTTGATTTTGTATGGGAATACGAATTTCATCGTTATTGTTTAATTTCGATGAAGTGTAAGGGTTGTGGGTGTGATATTCTTTTTCCCATAGGGTTTCGTCGAATGTTGGACCCTGCGCTATATCCAGTATATCCATACTCGGTTAATTTTAATCCAATTCTCTCTAAGAAACGAATGTTCTCGCGTGTTAACTCCTCCACAGCTGAAGAGCTACTAATGCGGTTTCCCGTAGGTTGTTCGCTTTTAAATGTTAAACCCATGGTTTTGTATTAAAGTGTCGATTTTAAATGTAATCTAATCGTAATAGGCTCTTCTCTGAAGTCTACCAAGTTACCGTCTTGATCCAATACGCTCAACACGATGTCTGAAATGAAAGTGGTGTTCAACGGTAGATATACCAGGTTTTGTGGCTTTTCAACAATTTTAAATCCAGGTGGTACACTTGGGTAAAAAGTATGTATGATGTGGGTGTTAGCCCCATCCCTGTAAGCACCTTGTATAATGTTACAAGTTATGTCTATACTATTGACTTTTAATATTGTTACTGTTTTCTTACCGGAATGTGTTACATCTGGTTCTAAAACAGGCTCATCGTTGGAAAATCCTAATAAATCACCAATTGAGTTTGGTTGAGTGAAATCTATATAATATTTGGAAGTAATTTCAGCTTTCATCGTATTATTATTACCTTTTAATGTTATATTGTCTTTTCCCATTTTAGTTTGCAAAAATTCATTTATATGATCAATTTCATAAGAACCTGTGGGTAACCTGCACTCTTGTAAGTCTGTAAATTTTCCACTGGCATCCTTTCCCTTATAATAATGCAATACGTTATTTTTACCTTCCGTAACATTGGGGATAGAGTTGTAAGTTGTAAAATCCAATAGTGCCGCCTCCCAAAACCTTCCTTTTTGCAAGCGTAACGCTGGAAAAAGGATACTTCGTAAAGTGGACGATTTTCCTGTTAATGATACCGTATAGGAAGACATCTCAATAGTGACTGATACTTTTAGCTAGAAATTCCAAACATAAATGGCCGCATATTGAAGTATTATCAGGTTGTTCTCTTTTATAGTTATAATATATGTTTTTAGCAGATTTAAAGTAATTTTGAAGTTCTTTTGGTGGTGGCAAATTACCGAAACTATCAAAATAATATACATTGTTATTTAGTTTCTTATAACAAACCCAATGGGTGCCAGGCCCTTCAGTATTATCCAAATTTACAATTCCAGTCTCATTTTGCCACATTTTCTTTGGTAAACCGTCTTTCATAAACACACCGCGGAAAAATGGTATTTTTAAACAGGAAATATATTTAAATAATTCAATATTGGTTAATGCTTTATGTGGTATGACCAATTGATTTCTTTCATTTAATATGCACGATAAGGTCTTAGGTAAAGACCTGCCCCGTTTTTTACCATTGACCACACGGTGGGCTTCTTCCTGCCTTTTCTTGTAGATCGTCGTCTTCTTTTTATATTTCCTCCATGTTTTCTTGTGGTTGACCTCCTTTTTACTCTCCTTCTCCTCCTTCTTCCACCTCCTACTGCTGTTTTAGCCTTCATACCTGCTGTTACTGCTAAAGCTGCTGCTTTTTCTGCTATGCTAGCGTCACTTGATTTTACTCGTTGCCAAGCTATGTCCGCAAGCTTTTTGTCAGCTATTGATCTATTTTTTGAATCGGCAAACGTGGAATATGCGATATCGTGTTCTTTACAAGCCTGATCTAACTTGTTTATGCCAGGATCGCCTCTTTCCAGTCGTTTTTTCAATTTAGTTCCTGGTCCGCAATACTGATAACCTCCCGGTATATGAAATTCGTATGGTAATGCGTCTATTGCTCTATTTACTATGGATCCTACTGGAATTCGTTTTAAAGCTTTACTTAACAGAGAAACCGCTGTGGACGTGATCCCACCTCCTCTCCTTACAGTGTCTCTATATGGACTGATGTACTGGAACGTCATTATTGTCCTTTTATAATCGCAATGTACAACTTATGTGTTACCTCTATGACAAGTTGGACATAAATGAAGTCGTTTATTGTGTTCTTTTATTAAATATCAAAATCACCCCAATCCGATGATCTAAACTTTTTTGTACGAGGGTTGATAAAATAGTTTTGAACAATTTCCCGTTTAATCCAAGTACCTCTCTCAGATTCCAACAAAGGAGTACGACCTGAACCAATACCAATATGATTGTATACATCAAATAATGCATTTCCTAAAACTTTTACAAGAAAATTAACAGTGACAGCATTATCCACATGTTCAGGGTCTTTAAGGTCTGTTATACGTTTATTATTACAAGTATACACTTTGCTATCCATTTGTGATAATGTGATAGCCTGTCCTACAGTTGCAGCATCATTTGCTTCTCTTCCTTGCGCCATGTTTGTTAATTTTTTATTACTACATATAAAAAACGCATAGTAATTATTTGGATCTAGATGTACTGTTTGTCCTAAGGCAGCCGCGTCTCTATCTGCATGACCCCATGACACATTTGATAACCTTCCATGCCTGCAATCCCAATAAGCGTTTTTGTATGTCAATAAACGAAATTTTTCATTACCTTGAATAAAGTCATCCCCTTGCTTTGATAATACTTCATCTCGTTTTGCAAATCCAGTTGTTTCTTGTTTTACAGTCTCTTTCATTTGACCCACTGTTGCACCATCAGATGGTGCTGAACCATCTTTTACATTCGCCAAACAATTGCCAAGACAATCGATAACTCCCACATCACGTATGACACAATGATCTTTTATATATTTGAGATTTACAGCATCATTTTCATTTTTTGGATAACCTATATCGTTAATAACAAATTTATAAAAAGAAAATCCATCTTTTGTCTTTTCAGGTATCAAAGAATGTAAATAGCGTCTATTTACGCTGTCTTTTGCATCTTTAGGGTCATCTACGTTGGATATACGTTTATTGTTGGCACTATACGTTTTCCCATTGAATTTTAACGTATTTTTTAATTCAGATGACAAATAACCTTTGTTTATCGCATCACCGTTTTGATTTGGTTTACCAACGTTGATAATTCTATGATCTTCTGCGTCATATGTGTTATTTTGTAGTTTTAATGTTGGCGATATCTTTTCCTTTAATATTTTTAGATTTATTGCATCGTTTTCATCCGTAGGATCTTTTATGTTTTTTAACCTTTTATTACTCATATCATAATCTCCATCAGGTGTTTGTGGTAAACCAGCACTTCTTTTTAAACTATTGGCATAATATAACCCATCCGAGGAGTAACGTCCGAACTTGTCGACACTCATAGTGCAACTGAATAGTATTCTAGGGAGTAACGCATTTTTATGAGATTACCCCACGGTTTCGGAGTTCATCCACTAAAGCCACCCATTCGTTTTCCAATCCAGTATGACCCGCTTCTTTAGCTTCATGTATTAGTTTCATTCTATCCACCAATTTATTGATATTATTGTAATAAATCACATTTGTGTTATATAGTTTCTTCATTAAACCTGTACCCGTAACGGACTTACTTCTTTTTCTTCGTTCCTGAGCACTTACATCCAAAGTGGATGCCATAAATCTTCGTTTTACAGGTTTTCTTTGTGTTAACGGCATTGTTTGTCTTCTAGTTGGTATTAACTTGGATACAAATTCTTTATATTTTAAAGACTTAGATCTAAAAGGAGGCTGGTCAGGTAAATACTTTCTCCTATATGCATTTGTCTGTTCCAAAATATTTTTATATGCTTCCATGTCTTTTTCTTTCACTACCGATACTGAAGGCTTATTTTCAAATAATAATTCAAATAATCCTTTTGTGCCCTTATACCTTTGATCACCAATGACAATATTATCATGTTCGTCAACGTTTAACGGGCTATTACCTATCATTAAACCGTCTTCTGTTAATCTCGCTCCATAACTATGGTAATTCTTATTAGGAATTGTTCCGAGTAACATTTTTACCATGTATTTCCTTCCTAAAGGTCCTTTGTTATGAATGTTTTCACCCAATAAGCTTATGTTTGACGGACCTTCCCTTGTCTCTTCTTCTTTTTCCTCTTCACTAGCAGTTGATACAACTTCATGTCCTCTTTTGGCTTTTACTTCATATAAATCTTTTATTCCACTATAGTCCGGTGATTCTAGCTCTCTTTCGGGTTCTCCACCGGTAAAACCACTATACGTAGAGGATTCCAGGTCTTCATCACTAAAATCTTCTGATTTTACATTTTCTCTTTCAAACTTCGTAATAGGTGCAATCGCATCTCCTTCCAATACAGGTTTAGCAAATTTTTTGTTTAATTGTTTCAAGGGTTCAGTAATAGGTTTAAAAGTAGATTCAAGGAATTTCTCCCTCTCGCTAATACCTAGTTTCAATGCTCTGTTTTTAGCCCGAATAGAATCACTAAGTGATTTTATTTCTTTTACTAATTTTTCTTGGTTAACCATGTTTGTAGCAAGACGTGTTGTACAACAATGAATGTGTTATACCACGTTTAATGTATTAATATAAATTTATCAAATCCTATCCTGTATCGACCATTGTTTAGCGGTTGTTCCTTCATAATTGTTAGGAACCCATACTTTTCAGCCCAAGCCTTTCCACACAACTCTTTAAATCGTTCAAATGTCATATCCGCATTTACATGATCAAAATATATATGTTTTAGGTTGGTTTCGTCCTGTTTAAATACAATTAACATGTTTGCATTGTCTCTAATGAGTTGTTTAGGTATTTTGCTGTAAGTTTGGCCAATATAAATGCTATCTATGTTGTTATGTCGACCCATAGCGAAGTAATTCCTTATTGTGTTTTGGTTTTCACAAGATACATCGTCGAATATAAACACGGAGAATGGTTTAGCTTCTTGTGGCTGCATGACACTCTCGCTTGCATTAAACTTTAAATATTTAACTTCAGGCACATTAGTCAGTATTTTTTCCAATAATTGATACTTTGGTTGTTGTAATGATTTTGAAAATACATATAGATTGTTAAATCGTAATCCTTTAGGGTTTGTAATCAAATTGAATACTACATTAGTTTTTCCACAGTTGGAAGGTCCGGTAACCAGACAACGAACGGTGTTCGGTAACAAATTGCCATGTTTCCCACTATTGAATTCTGAATTATCCACTGTGAGTTCATCTATATTATTAATAGTAAAACTCTCTTTTTGTGGTACTATCTCCATCCTTTGTAATGGTTGAACCTAAAATGATTCTCTATCGTTATATCAAATCCTTTTTAGGTATCCAAGAATCTTCCGTCTTATTAAATCCTAACCATCGTACTTTGACCTTATCTTTTTTCCGTTGCAACACCTTTTCAACTAAATATACATCGCCTACTGTTGATTTTAACATTTCGTGTCCATAAAACCCTCCTTCAAGCAATTGTCCTTTATTATCTTTTAAAATATATGTCTCAGGTACTGTAGGTTGTACTTTGAATACAGTAAAAACCTCATTGGTCCAATTTGGCAGGTATCTTTTACTGAATACACCTTTATATTTACTTATTCGCACTTTATCACCCACATTAAATTTTTTAGGCTTTAGTTTTTCAACTTTTGGTTTAGTATTCGTTTTTATACGTTTTAATACAAGGTTTTCATTTTTACTAGTTACTTGGTTTGGTTTCATCCCGATAGTCCTATGAAATTTGTTATTGTAATCGTTTATAAGTTTTGGTAACATATCAATCCATATGTGCGATCCTCTGTTGGAAAACATTTTATACATTGCACTTTTTAAAGTTCTGTTGAATCTTTCGATTATTGAGGCTTTTACTTCTGAATTGGTTGAATAATGGTTTATATTGTGTTTTTTCATTAAATTTGCAAATTCCTTATTAAAATATTCTTTTCCATCATCTGTTTGTAAATGTTTAATAGTATGTTTGTCTCTTTGTATAGCTGTTTCCATTGCTTTTGTAACACTTTTGCCACTTTTATCTTTTAGTGGTAAAGCATCTGCCATTTTTGAAAAACAGTTAATAACAGTCAATATGTATTTATATCCTTTATTTTGTTTGCTATAAGGAATCATTTCGATTAAATCCGCTTGATATAAATCATTAATTCCTTTTATCACCGTATTTCTTCGTGGAAACTTTCTTCTTGCAGGTTTATGAAGTTCGTTGACAATTTGTTGCTTCAAGTCCTTCATATTGCAGGTTTCAATGTTTGTTGTATCACATGTATAATCACAATGAACGTTGTCTTAAATATTCACATCATTTATATGGGTCAAGGTCATCCAAACTTGTGTAAAAAAATGGGGAACACGGCGTTGGACTTGCCGTGTTCCCCATTTTTTTACGGAAGGAGAAAGGAATAAGGTCGAAGTTGTAGAAGGACGAAGAATAGGTTACTAGTTGATAGGGTTTAGGGAGTAATGGCCGAATGGAAGAGTGTGGATTTTGTCGGGCAAAATATGTCTTTTATCATCCCGAGCTGACAGTGCTTTTTTAATTTCGGTGACACTGTAGACTTGATGCTTGAAGCTTCGGATATTGTTGAATGTTGCTGATATCGTAGTATCTTCAAACAAACAAGTCTTGTAGTGGTCAAATGTTACGTGTTTTTTCAAATAAGATGTCTTCACTCCTTTTGCTTTTTTCACTGTCGGTGTGTTGTTCTCGTGGTACATCTTAAATGAATACAATTTTGCCATCAGCGCCACTATTTCTTCTAAAGGCATTCCATTTGCTTCATCTTTGAATTTTCCAATTACTTTTTTATTTTTTTCATTAAAATTTGGATGGTTCTTCGGATAGTCAGAAAAGTCGAAATCTTCTTTGTATGGAAAAGTCCTTAGGTCTTCATACATGTCCAAAGTCTTTATCCAGTAGATAAACGCGTCCGTATCCATGTATGCGACTCCAATGTTTTCCCTTCCGTAGTGTTTAACCATTTTGTTATAATGGAAATCATACATCAGGGTTTTACTTATGTCCAAAATCGACATACCTATGTATAACGGACGGTCCATGACTATTGTTGTTTTCTTCATACTGACAGCGACTAGATTTTCGTTTATAATCATGGATGTTCCGAAATTTGGTTTTTGCACTAATTTTTCCAATTTCCTAGGATCACTCACTAATTTTACATTTTTGTGTTTTCTTTTGTTCTCCAAGGTCTTCCCAAAGATGGCATTGTTCATTAATTTATAGAAGTCCTTTTCAAATGCTGTTGTCGCTGCAGCTCTTCTTGCAGTGTTGGAATCAATATATGGTTTCAACCAACAAGACTGGGTGAATTCAATTGCTCTATGAATTCTCACTATACGTAGACCCAATTCAAGAGCCTGTTGAACTACCCAGTAGTGAGCCACATAGCGATCCTTATTCTCCAAGGTCATCATCAATTTTGGCCATCTTCCTGTCGGTGAAACTTCAGTCTTGGCTAGCAGAGGCAAGTCGTAGTGATGGTCATGAAGGTGCTCCGGATATTCAAAATCACAGTCCAGAATATAGCCTTTTGGACCATTTTTCGGAATCTGTGAGATGTCTCCAATGGTGGCCGGGTCGATCCATTTGAAGTCAGCGTAGGGAAGCGGATTTGACATTGCCCAACCATAAAGGTTGTTTGCGTCAAAGTAGCCAAGGTAGACCGATGGTTGTTGCTCGTCGAAGCCGGGGATGTACTTGTTGTTGGCTTTAACATGACGTGTTACAGCTTGTGTCAAACCGCCCCGTACACCAGATTCCATCATGAGCACCATATCAATATCCGTTAGAAGTTCCAGTCGACAGTTGGTTGACTTTAGCATAGCTTGCCATGCTAATCCTGGAGATGTGTACGAGTGTAAAGGGTCCAGTCCATAGGCGGAGAAGCAGGTGTTTCGAAATTCTTCCATCACATCACACAACAGAGTTACGTCCAGTTTTATATAAAAGTCAGAATATTCCCCTAAGGTTTGAATGTTGAGCTGGTTCCAAACATTACAAGCATGATTGTAGTCTTCAACGGTGATTGCACTTTCATTTAACTTGCTATTGAAGGCTTCAATCGGTGGTAGACTGGTTTCTTCAAATTTTTCTGCAGAAGTTATGTAATCATAGGGGAACACTCCTTTACGCATTACTAAGTCCAATTTATCTTCAGATACAATTTTGCTGGTTTCTTTTAAGTCTTCTCTTCTTAGGTTCTCAGACAATCTGCTCAAACTAGATGCCATAAATCTATAAGAGTCTACGAAGCGAAGTTTAATTTTACCTACTGTTTTTGAGAAACTGATGTACTTTTCCAATGTTGTAGCAAGAACATCAATTTTACCATTATCTCTTCCTAACTCTGGAATAATGAAGTGGGAGTCGTAGCCGCTAAGATTGTGTAACACTACAGGGATAAAGTTTGGCAGTTTGTAATTTATATTGCATGAATTACAAGCAGGTCCTCTGTATAACCCTGTGAGGTGATCATGATCTCTTACTTTTGGATTTTCTTCACTGAAGCTCTTCTTACATAGATAACATCTTGTTGCTGAAATGTATTCTTCTTGTTGATTTTGGTTCAAAGGTTCCATGGGTAAAACATTACCGTATAAGCGTTCCGCCTTTTCAGCAATGTCATACAACTGGTCTACAAAATACTTAGCAGCTTCTTCCCCACGGTAGAGTATCGGAGTGGATGTTAAGCCATAGTCTTGCAATTGTTCTTCAGGTAAAGTAGATTTCACCAATAAGCAAAAACTGTTAGGTTGATGCAATTGATATTTGGTTCTTCTATTTACTTCACCATCCGGAAGTTCCTGCGGCACTAACGTGGATTCAAAGTCAGCATAGATAACTAGTGGAATCCGGTATTGGTGAACTGTTTTATTGAACTGGACAAATGCTCTAGATGGTGGTGGCAGACTAATCTTCACTTCATAGTTGTCATTACAAAGCCGCTGGTGTTCCGACAACCACTCCGATCCTCCACGTCTCAACTCTTTATATGTAAAACAGAAACATCTTTTACACACTGTTAACCTACGTTTCTGTTTTGATAATTGATTTTTAACCAAGGCTGCAAAGTCCTTTATCCACACATAATGTGAAATTTCACCCTTAGTTATCAATAACAGATCCGTGTGGTTTCTTTCCTCAAATTTTGATACTCTCAGAGGATAAACACTATTGGAATCATCTAAACCAAACACGTTTACAGAAACACCTGGGTTTTGTTTCTCAAAATTACCAATACTTTTAACACTAACAGGGTATGACAAACCTCGAAAGTTGTAGCGGTGTTGGACATTTTGATACGCTCTGCTAACTCTACATGGATTTTCTTGCACATATTTTGTTAGCATAGCATATTTAAAGCATTCATTGTCCTCATTTTGCACATTGATACAAGATTTGGTAGCTTGTATCTTCTTTGGCAAAGGTATATAACTACTACCCCTTATACCATATCCGTGCTTGTGAACCCTTACATCCATACCTTCAATCGATGACAGACTCCAGCCGGATCCTCTTCCTTCATGTTCTTGCAGTTTAACTAGCAGTTCATCCAAACATTCTTCAATAATTTCATTGATATCAGATTTAGTTGTAAGGGTTCGGTTTTTGGTAATGAATGCTCTTAATGCCGTTTCACCATCAGTATTGGTAAACTTTGATTCTAACACCAGTCCAAATTTAATGAAGTTCAATCTCTGTAATTCTTCTTTTAGCGTTTTTCCAACAAGTACTCTGGCCTGGGTTATAAAATTATCCAATTCCAATTGTACATTATCAATTTTAAAATGTGTTACAACTCGTCCTGGTAAGGCCGTGGTGCGCAGTTGTCTCACATCTTCCAGTTCTTCTTCCATGTCCTCTTCTTCCGTGTCCTCTTCTTGCATATCCTCTTCTTCAATAGGTCTTCTAGTAGTGGATGGTCCAGCACCAGCAAATTGGATCACACTAGGTCTTCTTCTTTGCATTTGCTGTAGATAGCCGTCGTAGTAGTCCATCTGCTTCTGATGCTCTTCCAAAAACCGGTCAATTGAGTCTAAGTCTATTTCATCGATGATAATATCTTTTTTTCCATCTTCTTCATGTAATTCTCTGTGTAGGGTGAAAAGATCTCCGTCTTCAAAAATTTCCCCACAAATGTCGCAAAGAGCCATTTCAAACAGTTTGGCTTTGAATGCACACTCTGTGAATGTCCACGCAATAATGGGCAGCGCGCTCAACTGGGTCCCTTTATACCCGAGGTTGAAGGGTGGGGGAAAGTGACGTCATATACATCCGGTTTATCAATCATGTAGTAGATTTGGCTTTTAAACACCCATTTCCAATACATTCTTCAACAGGCTTGAGAAACTGATGATGTTTGATCTAAATCCACCATTTTGTACGAGTTTTTCAAAGACGTCTGTTCCAACAACTTTATATAGGTCAAGGTCATTTGGAATTATTATTTTGAGCGGGGGATAGAGCACTAAGCAGCATCAATTACTACAAAGTGCTCTATCCCCCGCTCACATTGTTTTTTTTTTACTTTTTGTTTAAAACTTCTTACAAAGGTGAAACATCACCATCAGAGTTGGAATCATCCTCATCACGGAATAGGCAGCGATGACAATACATAATTCTTCTGGCAACTAACATTCTATCCATTGGACGATGAGGAGTGTCTTGTTCTTCTTCTTCAATTTCCAATTGGAATTCCATTTCCGACTCAGATGATGACTCTAATGTTTCGTAGGCGTGCAAGTCCACTTCATTGTCCGTTGAACCAGCTTCATCAGAGTCCGTTTCAATATCCATTATTTCTTCCTCCTCCTCTTCTTGATCAACCGCAGGTAGTTGGTCCTCTACTTCTATAATTTCTAGAGGTATTACCTCCAGAATAGAGACAATTCTGTTGCAATGGAACACGGTGTTGTCAAGTGGAGCCATGGTATGGAAGTGTTGTATCCATCCAATTTGCTTACCCTTTTATACCCCCACCAAGTATGCATTTATGTGGGTCAAGGTCATGTAAAGATACCCTTTGAGCGGGGGATAGACCACTAAGCAGCATGCTAGTCCATTGCCGCAAAGTGATCTATCCCCCGCTCTGTTCTACAAAACCTCAATCAAGTCCAAGTTCGAGTCCTAGTTCAACACATTTTATTTCAATTTAAAAATTTCAATTTCACAAAGCGTACAATTCTGATGTATCAAATATTCCAGTTCCTAAAACATTAGGTTCAGTTCATCCAAATTATGCACTCCTAACCTCATAACCTTGGTAGGGAGAATTACATTAATATGATAGTTATTTCTACCGTTACACTTGCTCCATTCTCAAAGAGATATAAATAATATAGTCTTGGATACTGTGCTTTTTCACGTCCTGCATGTTCCCTAATAAAGTTGAAAGCCAATCTTTTTGAATATTCATTATGAAACACTTCTTTTACAGAAACAAGAATTTTTTCTTCCAGAAATTTCACTTGAATTGATGATAGTTTGCTTACATCATCCTTGTCTATCAGGGGTAGCTTGTACGTGAAAGTATTTGGTATCGGTGGTTGTTTTTTTAGCATTTTATCAAGTAAACAACAGAATATTTTATACAATTTCAGCGCTGGACGTAGGGCAGCCTCTTCCGATGTTGGTGGCACTGTCGACGGTAATGGTGGCAGGCTGGGCATCTTCAGGCTGCTCAGGAATTCTGCGGTTATCAAATATTGGAGTATTGGAGCAGGGGGCGTGTCGGTCGAGGTGGTTTTGGAAGCTGGTGGATAGTTCTTGAGCTTCGGAGGCATTTTGAAAATGGAAAAGTGAAATAATGTAAACGGTGATAATGGGAATGTAGTGTTGAAGGCGGGAATAACCAGTCCGTACGATAGCTGGATGTGGAATGAGAAGTGCGTGCAACCTGGCCGCCTTATATCCCCCACCAAGCCAAGGGTGACCCCCTCACAGAACAGACTGAAGCAAATAAACGGTTCATACAAGCTTAGTAAAGCGTCAGAGTGGGGGTATCACGTAATACACACACCTTAATCGCATGGTTAGCACTTTACTTAAAGTGTAGTTTATATATGTCAAGGTCATTCAAACTTTGAAAAATATTTTCACCTCCAAACACTTGTGGCAAGCCGCAAGTGTTTGGAGGTTTTTTTGTTAAGAATTAAGACTGATATATATGTCAAGGTCATTCAAACTTTGAAAAATTTTTACCTCCAAACACTTGTAGCAAGCTACAAGTGTTTGGAGGTAAGTTTTTATTTGTTAATGATTTATTTGTAACTTAGTCTTCACCCTCAAGGACACGGTTTGAGATTGTCCCAGTGACTTTACATCACCGCCAGGTTAAAGTATTATACAAGTCAAGTATTTTTTTTTTATTAGTTGACTTGTATAATACCCCTCTCCCTTACTTTAAGAGAGTTAAGACTAAATTTGGAAAAATAATTTGGAAAAAGACTTTTAAATATTGTCCAACACAACCTAACAATTTAGAATTTATTTTGGTAGGCCTACATCCTAATCCATTTCCCACACAGATTGGCATCCTTCCCTTCGTATTAGATAGCCTTTTTTATGGATGAAAAATTGTCTTTGTACCATCCGAACGGGTACTTTCATTGTATGAAGGCTGCCATCACCTTTTACAATGATTTCTACTTTGGCATCAAAAGCTCCATAAGTTTGAGCAATAAAATAATATTTTTCATCCACTTTAAGTCTTCTAATATCAAGCGGTTGCGGACTGTGGGGATGTCTGGGTTGGGATGTTTTAGACCTAATGTTGTTAAGACTGTAGGGTCTTACTCTCGGAAGATTGATGTTTTTGTTCAAGTGCGTTTGGCAACGGTCTTTATCTAAAACAGCAAACTTCTGACAGCAAAGAATCCCAAAGTCTTTTGACATCCAAACGTAATCGCATTTATTACCCTTGCCAGCAGGGAGTTTAACACGCTTACGTTTTTGTGTTGGACGCTTTACTGGAGTGTTTTGGAGCTTGTCAGGTTTAGGCTGGCTAGAAGGAATGGGGGTGGGAGGTGAAGGTTTAAGTAGGTCAAAAGGTAGGCTGCAGACAATTTTGGGTGGGGTAGGTGAACGGGTTAGGTCGATTGAGGGAAGTTCGGGGGAGAAGATTGATTTACGGGGTGGTTTGGTTGGTGTAGGTGGCATGGGGGATATGGGTGAGGGACATTGGGATTTGGTGTAGGATAGGATTTTCTTAGTTCGACTGTAGGGGGTTATCCTCGACCTTGGCGCCTCTTCGAACACCGCAGACTCCGATCCCGAGTCCGATAGCAGAGAGAGTGCTGGAGAGGCTATCAGGACTCGTCCGCTGGGGTTCTTTGAAGATGCCGCAGGTGCGCCAGCCTCTTCCGAAGCCGAAGGTGCGCCAACCTCTTCCAATGTTGGTGGCAATGGTGAAAGGCTGGGCATCGAGGCAGGCTGCGGTGGCGGCGGCGGTGGCGGCATCGTCAGGCAGCTCAGAATCTGCGCTGTCATGAGGTATTCTAGGATCGGAGCGGACGACGATGAGGGCTGAGGCGTGTTGGCCGAGGTTGAAGAAGCTGGTGGGTAATTCTTGAGCTTAAGACCCATCTTGATGAAGCGAATAAATGAAGAGTAAATATGAAAAGAGTAAATATGAAAAGAAGATTGAAATAAGTAAATAAAATCTCAGGAGCGAGAGAGGACCGTCCGGTACAGGAACCTGGACAGGAATGAGAAGTGCATGCCACCCGGCCGCCTTATATCCCCGCCGGGGCTGCCACGCCCAGGATATCAGGGGTGGGGGTGGGGGTGGGGGTGGGGGTGGGGGTGGGGGTGGGGGTGGGGGTGGGGGTGGGGGGGGGGGGGCACTTTTTGTCGGGGGGGGGGGGGGGGGGGGGGGTTCGCACTTTTTGTCGGGGGGGGGGGGGGGGGGTCAATTTAAAACAATAAGCCTCACTTAAGGCGTTTATGTTAACATCGCTGAAGCCTCCAAAAAAGACACACTTATAGACGAGTCAAACCTTGTGTGTTACTTGACTTGTACATTTTTTTAAAAGAGCTTAATATATTTACCTTGTTAATAAGACCTGACTGTTAAAGAATTTTGAAAACTTTTATATATTTAGTTCAAGGTCACGGTAAAACTTTAAAAAATTAAGCCCCACACCCCCGATGGGGGTGTGGGGCACTTGGGTTGTCATCGCTGTAGCCTCCAAAGAGACCCAACTATGACAACAAGGCAACATCCAATGTCGTGTTCCCTTCGCCACGCAAGACTTGTAAACATTTACTGCATTGTCTTTTCAATAGCTAACAAAACATTTACTTAATTTTGAGAGAGGTTGAGGACAGCCCTAGTGGCTTACGCCCTCGGTCCGAGTGCAGGGGCCACCGCAAATTGGCCACAGCTGTGGTCTGCATGTCAGCATACAAACGGACCGAGTCCCAAACCCAGCCGCAATATTGCATGCCTGAGAGGACCCATGCTAAAATTGGTTTAAAATTGTTTTACACGGGGGTCTACTCCCGTACCCTACCTTTACTATTTAACTTTATCAATGCAGTAAATTTTTATAAATCTTTGTGGGTCAAGGCCACACGGACATTAAAAAAATTTCGGCCCCCGTACATCCATGGCGAACCACGAATGTTCGGGGGCCTTGGGGACTAAAAACACAAATAGCTAACAAAGATTCATTTACATAATTTTGAGTTTCCAGAAGGGAAACAAGAGGTTGAGGACAGCCCTAGTGGCTTACGCCCTCGGTCCGAGTGCAGAGGCCACCGCAAATTGGCCACAGCTGTGGTCTGCATGTCAGCATACAAACGGACCGAGTCCCAAACCCAGCCGCAATATTGCATGCCTGAGAGGACTCATGCTAACGTTGGTATAAAATGCTTTTACACGGGGGCCTACTCCCGTTCCCTGACTTTACAATTTACTTTGAGCATTGAAAAAGCTCAAGGGGGGATTGCTAAAACAAGCGTATACACTTTACAAACATATAACACACTTACAACACACAATTGAGCTCAACGTAGTCAATGCTGGAACAAGCACATACACATTAAACACATATAACAAACAAGACACAAAGGATAAAAGACACAGGAGACATAGGGTACAAGTAAAACACTCTCATATAAATCAATTCCCAATACCCAAACGCAAGCGCAATATCTTACAACTAATACAAGTCTTAAAGTTAGAGTAGACTTCGCTAAACACTGAAGGCGCCATTCAATGTTTAGTGATGCCTATGGCGGTCCGTCCCGGTCGTTCACGTTCAACGCGCGGGAGCGGACTGCGAGCCGGCTCTGGCTGGACCCCCTTATATCCCCGCCGGGGCTGCCACGCCCAGGATATCAGGGGTGGGGGTGGGGGTGGGGGTGGGGGTGGGGGTGGGGGTGGGGGTGGGGGTGGGGGTGGGGGTGGGGGTGGGGGTGGGGGTGGGGGTGGGGGTGGGGGTGGGGGGGGGGGGCACTTTTTGTCGGGGGGGGGGGGGCGGCACTTTTTGTCGGGGGGGGGGGGGGTTCGCACTTTTTGTCGGGGGGGGGGGGGGCACTTTTTGTCGGGGGGGGGGGGGGTTCGCACTTTTTGTCGGGGGGGGGGGGGTTCGCACTTTTTGTCGGGGGGGGGGGGGGGGTCAGGTAAGTAAAGTGGGTCAAGGTCACCCACAACACTTGTACTCTAAGTGTTGGCTATACCCCCACCACAACTGGGTCCCTAGGCTGCACAACACCGCTTCGCCAGTATGTCTCCGGCTTCCATGCGGTGCGTCTCGCTGTTCTCTAGCTCTCTATATGTAAGTAATTTTACAAGTTCTGAATGTAGGTCACTACACTTTAACTCTGGGACGATATCGACTTGTAGTATTTCAGTGTTTTGACTCAAGGTCATCACACTTTAACTCTAGCACATCGGTTATCGTACCAGAGGTGCTCAATAACCTAACTTGTAATGTTTAGGGTGGCGTTTGCACGCCACGTGGTATCGCCATGAGTGTCCAGTCCAGGTTTTAAGTTAAATTAATTTTACTGTAATCTTTTCCATTTCCGCTTCGTTTTGCCAAAGTATAAGGTGTCACTTAATAAAATGGTATTTCTCTAAATTTATAGGAGATTGCAAGGATACAATTAGTTTATTTAGGAGACTCTTCATCTTGGAGTTTAACACAATTTCCACTTTGACTTTGCTTCCTCGGCTCTCACAGCCTAAGCTGTACAGAAATGTTTCTTCTAGTGCCAACTCGGGCCAAGAGAACAGTGTGTTGACTGTAGGACAGCTCATGGTGAAGTGATGCGATACTCCAGCGTACCACCTCACCTTCCCCCGCCACTGTGACCTTCCCCCACTCCTGCTGTTTCCCCCACCTCTTTTCCCTTGACTCATGCGCTACAAGCATTCTCTCAGTATTGTGCGGACTTTTGTGAGGTGAAGCCATGTCGCAGGACACTTTAGGTAAGAAACTTAGCCGTGTTAAGACTTTATTAGTTGCTCAATGTCCACCACTCAAAGTTAAGAGGGTTTCAACTTTAGCTAAGTGGCGCAAACTGTTGCGCGGACACCCTAAGTTTTATACAAAACAGACTAATGTCAGTTTTACTGATGAGGATTTGTTTAAAATATTGGATGAAATGACTTTTCCTTGCAAAATTCAGTTAGTTACTCCCATTCCTGACAGTTTAGAGTCTTAGTCTCTCAAGCCGATATACCTAGCATACACAGAGCCTGACGTTCAGTCACTCGGTGGCTGTCGTGGGGTGCGCATCGGTGTCGGCGCTCTGTAGTTGTTACGTGTTCAAGGTAACAGTAATATGAAATTGCGGATGTTGTGCTTGTTCAATGGCCTCTGAGGACTAGTGGATGACGGTTTAAGCAAGGTCATGTCGCAAACTTGAGTTTGACTTGGCACTTTTGCCGTTTCTCATCGCAAATTCGCTCCAAGTCGTCAATGGTCACGTGGACTCTGACTGAAACTCGGAGCGTAGTGCGAGAAACGGCAAAAGTGCCAAAAAATTTTGAGTTTCGGCGTGACCTTGACCTTAACAGTGTCAGTGACGTCATTTTGATGATATAATGGATGATGACGTCATCAGCATGTCATTTCTGTGACGTCATGGGTGTGACGTCACGGAAATGACGTCATCGATGATGACGTCATCAATTACGTCATCGTTGACGTCATTTTGATGACGTCATGGGTATGACGTCATCGATTGCGTCATCATCGATGACGTCATCGATTACGTCATCGATGACGTCATCGGGGTCATTGACCTTGGCGATGACGTCATCACATTCCTCAGAGGTCATTGAACTGAGCCAGCAACCGCAAAAACACACTACTCTTTAGATTTATGTTATCATTTATTTATTCATTGCTAAAAAACAAATTTAATGAAAAATTCAAAATCCAGCGTTTTTTCTGTGTATTGGGTAAGCGTGACAGCGAATGAGCGTAGCGAACGAGCTAATCCTGTTGGCGAGTAACGAGGGCGAAGAAGAAGGAAAAGCTGGTTATCTCATAAAATTGAAATACAACAAAAAAATCCTATACAATAATACGAGCAATGTCTGAAGGGATGTGTCTCCATGATCTCGAAATCTAGCGGGTAGATTTTGCTTAAACTTTGCAACTAAGAGTATTTTGGCCCAAAAATAAGTTTTTAGAAACAGCCTCAATCCCAGGAAAAATCGAACTTGATCTAATTTAAGTTTGAAAATCGTAATTTTTAACATTGGTCTTATGGGTTGTTATTTTTGTAACGAAATAACAACTAAAAGTAAACAAAAATAAAGCAACATTAATTTATTCAGTTTTATTAACAAATGTAATCTGTGAAGAGTCTGGTGTAGATTTAATAGCTTGATTACCATGACACTATAACAAAAGTGGATTAAAACCAACGAGCAAGGCTCGGTTAACATGGTACTATAGTCGAATTAAAATCAAAAGAGTATTGGGACTGGCGGTGCTTCGGCAGTGTTCGGGTACGTTCGGGACTAGTCGGCTCCTATAAGTAAACAACTGCCGAGTTGTTCAAATGAACGAATCAATAAGTGGATTGAATGAATAATAAGTCATTTTGTAAAAGAGTCATTTGTATCAGTGACCACAGACAATTCTGTGGTCGCCGATTCGTATCGCTAATCATTTGTAAGATTATTAATTTGTTTTGATCGCAATCTCAGAACTAGGTAGATGTTTAATCGGTTTTGTTTACAAGGTTTCATATCTATTCATGATTTTTAAGGTAATCATTTTATTATTTCTTTATCATGCTAAGGTTATTGTTTAATTTGATGGATCTCATAAGTACCTATGCCTATATTCTTACACATTCAATGTTATTTTTAGGCGAATTACTTTTTAATGTTAACGGAGTAAACTTTCGCAATTTACATTTACTCCGTTTTAAAACCTAACATAGGGAAGGCCAACTTTATTCTCAATCGTCTATAATTATAAATTATTAAGAAGATCACACTTAATAAATTCTTAATTATAGATTATTGTAAGGAATATATCCTTTGTAGTGGAGGGAACGAAGAGCGGGAGAAAGTAAACAAACATATATCAACTTCAACGACCTTGGATTGAAACAAAAGTGAGTTGAGCTGAAGTATCATAATAATAGTAACGCTCATCCCACATTCGTTCCATCCCCCCCTCCTCATCACTTGCACGTCGTGCAAAATTTCTAGTGCCTGCGTATTAAACACGCCCGCAGCCTTTTCTTATTTTGTATCTTGAGTCAACCTAAAGGCCCAGTCAGCACTGGTAAAGGCAATTACCTTATCGCCTAGTTGTTATGGTATGAACGAAATCGGTTCACAAAATGGAACAATGATGTCTGACGTAGGCTACATTGAAAGAATAGTAACGGCCACATTTGAACAGCAGGACATTTTAGAGTGGTGGAAGAGGACGAGTCGCGTGATGGAGGGGAGGCGCCGCAGTAGGGATACAAGCCGAGTGACCCCGGACGGAGGTGGTTAATCTTTCCATTTCGTCGTCTTACCTTGGTTGAAGAAACTATTACTATTTATTGTTAAAATTTATTACCATTACGATATGAAAGGTTTAGAAAGGTTATATTAGGTTTATAAAGGGTATATTAGGTTTATAAAGGGTAGGGCCTATATTCAAGGTTTTATAAATCCGTCTTATTCTACTTCGACTATTAAACTTATCGTTCTAAATTACCTAGGCGAAGAAACAATCTAACTAAATTTATTAGCTTTCATCCACGGCCTAATTATTTAATAAGGATTTCACATGGGTGTGAAACCAACGTACAAAATTAAATATTATAACGCTGCATTCGTGATTCAATTGTCATTATATACATTAGGCATTTACGTCACGAACCCTGGAATTAACGCTGCTTTCAAACTGAGTAAATCCTGGCAACTTAACTATTTTTTTTACTGTGACGTAGAAACTTTAAAAAAATTAATTAAATATTCACGTGACCCAAAAATACGCCACAGAATATTAACGTCAAATAATCGATGGAATCCGATTTTATCGCATTTAGACGGGTGTTGAAAAACAACTGTATCATACGGACAAAATGAATAAGTTCAAAAACCTATTCATGAAAAAGAACTATTCAAATGAATCAATTCGCCAGATGAGCCGTATTTTCCATTACCAGCTGATGCAATCACGATTAAAACAGCGGGTTTACCCGAGTGTTGCCGAACACTGCCGAAGCACCGCCAGACCCAATACTCTTTTGATTTTAATTAAACTATAATTCATTATTTCATATTCAATTATAATTCTAAGTGCAAAGGACTTCCAGAAAAGACACTTGAGTTTTAGGATATACTTTTGGCAATATAATCTCTCTCTGTTTCAGAAAAGTATAAGATCTGCAATAGTTAGGGTCAATTTTAATTGGGATTAAGATTTTTATATTTAAAAAAATATAGGGGTATTTGATATAGTACCGACATTTAAAAATCAACTATTGCAAGCAGACGCGTGGGGACCAAGGCCAAAAAAACTATTTTATGCATTTGTTTTTTAGGTCGAGACAGTAAAAAATATCACATAAACATATGTCCTAAAATCTTTCGCTAAGCCGCTAGCCGCTATTTTCTTTTTTACACATAACACCTTTTATTTCCGTGACGGATAAAAGTTCATATTTAGTATGAACCTTTATGATATCAATATCCATTTTTACGAAAAAAATATTTTGTTCAATGTGTATTTTGAAAATGGCGGCCATTTAAAGTTTTTAAACTCAAATCCGGTAAATGTTATAAAAATTAACATTAATTTTTATAACATTTACCATGTTATACAATAATGTTATAAAATTTTTATAACATGTCTGTATGTTATAAAAATTTTACAAGAGACAAAAAACTTGTAAAACTAATTTATCTAACTATAGTTACCAAGATTGCAGGGATCAAACAACAAATAACGGAGTTATTGAGATTCTTCTGTGTAAAAACATAGATTTTTCTTTATAATTAATGCAAATTTAGGTTATTTTAGTAGAAAAATAACAGCAACTCCGTTATTGTTTCTTCAATCCTTACATGCTTGGTATAATTAGTTAGAGATTTTTCCTTGTCAGTTTTTTTACAAATTTTGATAAAATTTGCCGTTTTTGAGATATTTGAGTTTAAAAATTTAAATGGCCGCCATTTTAAAAATACACGTTTTTACAAAAGTAATTTTTTTCTGAAAAAGGACGTTGCCATAAAGGTTTATGAACTTCATACAACCATTTGTCATGGAAATAAAAATTATTATGTGTAAAAAACAAAATGGAGGCTAGCGGCTTAACGAAACATTTTAGGACTTATGTTTAAATGATGTTTTGTATTTTCTCAACCTAAGGAACAAAATACACAAAATATTTCCAGGTTGTTCGGAAACACCCTGTTTACTGGCGGTTTCGTTAGCTTCACACGTTACAGGGAAGTATGGATTTTGCCATTGCTTTTTAGAAATTCCCTATCAGCGGCAATATTCCTTCTTTAGGTATTGAAGTCTATTCTTAGAAATCTAAGAATAATAAAAAAGCAAAGTAATTAAGATAGTTTATATTTTTATTACTAGATTTAAGATACTATAAACAAGTATATATCTTTTTTATGAACTGAACTACGACTTTATCATAGTTTAGTAATTCCATTCAAATTTTCTTTTGAGATATAGGTACAACAACAAAAAATGTCAAAATTAAATATTTTTATAAAGTTTAAACTTGTATTCCTGCGAAAATATAAAAGAGGAGTACTTTACTAAATGGATGCAAAATATAGGCGTCTTCAAACTGAATTATAATTCAAAACAAATTTATTCATCTTGCGCAGAAATATAGAGGTTCCTGTACTGCATTGAGCCGTGCGCTGATGCTGCGCTCCGACGGAAACTGTTAGAACTAAAGGCAGCCAATGAAGATCAAATTTGCGTATGACCAAGAATGAATATCAATTGAATATGAACTTCCACCTCAGCTTTAGTAAAGTATGAAAAATAATTAATTTAGAAGCCTTATTTTTAGGTGATTGAAAAGAAGTGAGTTAAATAAAGGATTTTTCGCTGTTATAAAAATGTAAGTTCTCGCAAGTGGAGACTATCGATTGGTTCTTATATATACTCAGCTGCGAATGGTATCGAGTACACTTTGACGGTTGGTGGATGGCGGGGTTGCCTGACGGGTGCGAGCCTGGATGGGAATTCTGCTTGAAGTCAACTTTTGCCGAAAAATTCTAGATATTCCCAATTTTATATATCATATTTCGTACCTTTTTTACGGTATATAAAAAAATACCACAACTAGGGATCTTTTTATCAATCACTTTGACAAAGTTACAAAAATGGAGTAGTAGGCTATATAGGCAGAATGTATGTGACGTTCTAAATTAAAAGCCCTATAAAGTGGTCTATCTGTAATCACAGTTAATTTTTCTGTGCTTAAGTTTGAAGTCCTTATTCTAAGGAAAAGAATGGTTACATTTTAGATGTATTATCTTACCCCGAGCACGTTAAGGCTACAAATTGTTTAGTAAAGCTACAAATAGTTTGAAAAATGAGCTTTGAAACGAATTAGATTTTTTTTATATTTAGTGCTCCAAATGTGTCACGTGACTTATAGTTTTTTTTTTTTTTTTTTTTTTTTTTTTTTTTTGGTTATTCATGGCCGAGTTGATACTTGAAGGAATTCATGCATTACTGTAGGCCTACAGGGCGTTTATATAAAATCCGCTGCTTTTTTTCCTGACCTACGGCCGACGTTCACTGAAGATTTCAGGCTTAATGTGTTCAATCTGTATTTTTAATATTTTATAGTTTATTTAATAGTACTAAATAAATAACATTGATAACTTCCATTCAATTCTCAGTGCAAAGAACTCCCAGAAAAGGCACTTGAGTTTTAGGATACTTTTGGAAATATAATAATATCTTTTCTCTGTTCTCAGAAAATTTATTCTATTTATTTATTTGTTGCTAATAAACAGATTCAATGAAAATTTCAAATTTTAGGTAATGTATTCCAAGTTTTTATATGCATTGTGTGAGCGTGACAACGAGTGAGTGTAGCGTACGAAATAAAACTGACGGCGGGTGAGCATAACGGCGAGTGAGCGTATAGCGAACAAGCTAAACCTGACGGCGAGTAACGCTAGCAAAGAAGCAGGAAAAAGCTAGTTATCTCATGAAATTAAAATACAAACAAAATAATTCATTATTTAATATTCAATTCTAAGTGCAAAAGACTTCCAGCAAAGGCACTTTACTTTTAGGATACTTTTGGAAATATAATAATCCTCTCCTTGTTCTCAGAAAAGTATAAAATCTGCAATAGTTAGAGTCAACTTTAACCGGGATTTAAAATTTTATTACATTTAAACAAACTAGTTTACTTGTTGATCGAAATCGAGCAATTTAATTTTTTACAATACTAAGAAACATTTAGTTCTAAATCAACGACGACCGACCAATCGAATATTGTAAATATCAGTAATCACAAAAAACTACACTTATTTACAGCTGTAAATATTAAAATGCTCAAACCAATCTTAATGTTATTCTATTGGGAAAATTTCAAATTTAATTTGTGGGTAGTGCCCTTATTTTAAGTCCGATTCTCACCAATTTTTGGCGGAAACCCCCACCGATCAAGTTCTATCCAACGACACAAAAAAATCTTGAATATCGGTTGAGAATTGTAGGAGGAGTTCTCAACACAAAATAACCCTTAACGTATTAAAAAAGTATAGATGAATACTACCGTAAAATATATTTCGTGAGTTCTTGAACTAGCATGATTGTATTAGGGTAACAACTAATTTAACGGGTTAAAGGGAGTGTCGGTTGGTGGATGGCGGGGTTGCCTGACGGGTGCGAGCCTGGATGGGAATTCTGCTTGAAGTCAACTTTTGCCGGAAAATTACAGATATCCTCCCTTTTGTATGTCATATTTTGTACATTTTCGACGTCATATAAAAAAAATTACTCAACTAGGGACCTTTTTATCAATAATGTTTTACAGTTTGAAACTTAAAACTGCTAGCTTGAATGTAATGAAATTCATATAAATTGTTCCAACTACACTCGTAAGGCGCAAAAAAGTTATTTTGCGTTCATACAAAAGTTACTAAAACAATAAAAATACAAAATTTACATAATCAATCAAACTCACAACAAAGAGGTTGTTAATTAATTGGAAACTTGCTGTTGTTTCTTGCCCAGGGAGGTATCAATGTTAGGGGAATAATGAATTAATAATCAGGACAAATTCTACACATAATCAAATAATTGTCACGACACATACTATTGACAAATCACTCTCTGGGCTTTTGGCTTTACCGAACAAATACCCAACATGTTTTCCAATGTTACCAAGTGATAAACTTAAAATTCCCTGTCGATATGACCAAATAAATTTTCCCTCTAGTTTCATTGTTTCTTCCGAGTGTGCATGACTCGTAACTTGATATAGTAGGCCTACAAGGTGCTCTTTATTTATGTTTTGTTCATTCTCAAAACAAAACTTTACTTGAAATTAAAATAATTCAAGTTCAATCAAGTAACTGGACAAAAAATCATTAGTCATTAGTATAAAGGTGCTCGGAAAACAAGAGTCTTAACCTAAAATAATTTAATTTGTTAAGTTGGTACGACATTGCTTTAGCAATGAAAAGGTCGATACTTCAAGGAATTCATGCAATTAGCCCCAATTACTGTACAGTGCGTTTATTTTATAACATCCACTGCTTTTCTGCCTGACGTTTAATGTGTTCTATAAGTATTTTTAATATTTTTAAAATCCTATACTATAATACGAGGAATGTCTGAAGGGATGTGTGTTCCACGATCTCGAAATCTAGCTGTCAGATTTTGCTTAAACTTTGCAATTAAAAGTGTATTGGCCCAAAAATAAGTTTAGAAAAGGCCTCCATCCCAGGAAAAATCGAATTTTGTCAGAATTTAAGTTTAAAAATCGTAATTTTTAACATTGGTCTTATGGGTTGCTATTTTGGTAACGAAATAACAACGAAAGGTATCCAAAAATAAAGGAACATTAATATTAAGCAGACTTTTTGAAACAGCTGTTAACTGTGAAGAGGTATAGTTGGTTGTTGGGGGAAATTTAATAGCTCTAATGACACTATATCAAAACTGAATTAAAACCAACGAGCAAGGCTCGGTTAACCTGGTACTTTATTTAATAAGCCTAAAAAAAACACATGTTAACTTTATTTTTGTTTAAATGTTCCGAAATTCCTCGCATTAAATCATCCCTACTAATATTATAAATGTAAACGTCTGTATTTTGTTATGCTTTCACGTGAAAACTATTTAACCGATCATCATGAAACTTTGTACACATATGAACTGAACTATGACTTTATCATAGTTAAGTAATTCCATTCCGCACATTTATTTTAAGATAGGCCTACAACATAAAATGTCAAAATTAATTTTTTCCAAAGTTTTAAACAAATTCCTACAAAAAAATATAGAAAAAAGGAGCACTTTACTAAATGGATGCAGAATAGGCGTCTTCAAACTGAATTATAATTCAAAACAAATTTATTCCATCTTGCGCAGAAATATAAAGGTTCCTGTACTGCATTGAGCCATGCGCTGATGCTGCGCTCCGACGGAAACTGTTAGAACTAAAGGCAGCCAATGAAGATCAAATTTGCATATGACTAAGAATGATTATCATTTGAGTATAAACTTCCACCTCAGCTTTAGCAAAATATGAAAAATAGTTAATTTAGAAGCCTTATTTTTAGGTGATTGAAAAGAAGTGAGTTAAATAAAGGATTTTTCGCTGTTATAAAAATATAAGTTCTCGCAAGTGGAGACTATCGATTGGTTTGGATATATACTCAGCTGCGAATGGTATCGAGTACACTTTGACGGTTGGTGGATGGCGGGGTTGCCTGACGGGTGCGAGCCTGGATGGGAATTCTGCTTGAAGTCAACTTTTGCCGAAAATCCAACATTCTTCCTTGCAGTTTGTATTTTTTAACGGCACATTAAAAAATACTCAACTAAGACATACTTCTCTTTTATATCAGTCACTTTGCCCACGGTACCAAAATTGAGTAGTTAGCTTAGAAAGATAAATTCTTAATTATTAGGCCTACTGTTAAGCTGCATGAATAATGAAGTTAATAGAGGTGATAGTTTAGCGATATCTTTGTCAAACCAGAGTACACTGATACTACCTTTGAATGAAGTATTGTAAAAATTAGTGCTGGCGTTGGATTGATTTTAGATGATGACCTGTGTCACAGGACTAATCTCCGTTTGAGTCGCTTTCACGGCCCGATCGTTGATATTTCATGGAATTCAAGTAGGCCTAATTAGACTCGACTACAGTGCGTTTTCTTTACCAGCCGCTTTTCTGATCAATGGCCCAAGACGACCAGAAGATTTGCGGCCTATTCGATTGATATTTTATAAAAGGAAAACAAAAATTATTTTTGGTTGCAAAACTTAGGCTTTAGAATTTTGCCATTTTGGATTCATTCTTCTAACAGTCAATAATAACCCTTATGACAAACTACCACATCATGGATTGAGGTAGCAAGTTTTGTTTTACTTTATAAAAGTTTAACCATAATATCTGACTCATGAACAAAAAATCGGAATATTTTATTGAATTTTTATTTGTTAAAAGAAGAAGGGGGAGGAGCTCATTGCAACTGTTTTACAGGCTTGCCGTTGTGTGTTGATAGAAATTTATTCCTTATTTAATTTAATGTGAATGATTTTCTTTATAACTGAGTACCAAATTTGACAACCTTTTCAGTAGGCCATAGGCCTATATCCATACATTTTATAAAATTCATATCATTAACAATTATTATTCTTCTAGTAGTATTTTAATCAAATAAACATGTTCGACTTATAGATTGTTCAAAAAGTTGTAGCCTACTTTTTGAGCCAACAGCTCATTATTCATCCCCCTGATGATATGGTAATTTCTTGAGGTCGGGTTTGCGGTATTGTAACAAAACTATGGAGACCTTCAATTTTATGTAACGTACAACCTATAGCCGCGTTTACACTGGAGTTGCAGACATTTGTCTGCAATTTTTTGTCTGCAACATCTTGTTGTCGACTTTTTATTGCCGACTTTTTGTTGCATACAAAATACATTGTCACTTGTTCCACTGCAACTTTTATCGGCAACAGAAAGGCAACACTCGTCCAGTCAGTCAAGTTCATCACTGCTTTGTTTAAGTTTAATTATTCAGCTACTGTATTTCACTCCAAGCAGTATTTTTTTTCTTGTCTTTGTATTCAGGCAATGTTGGGTTCCACAGAATGGGCCTTTCTTGATATAACTCAAAGAGGAAGTTTAAAAAAAAACTTGATAAAACGTCCCAAAGAGGAAGTTTTAAAAACACTTTCTTAGTCCATAGCCATACTAACTATAAATAATTTTAAAGATCTCAGTAAGGAGAGTACATAGCCAAAAACCAGACATCAAAAGGTCAAAAATGTCGGAAGTTATTGCATTTCAAAGTTTTGATAATATTATTTTACTCTAAACTTTGAACGCCTGCCATTTTACTCCCGAAAGTTATATTTAGGTAGGGTTTACGGGATTGTATTCTAAATTTTAAGACCTTTAATTTTATATATACACCTTCTGGAATGTATTTAAATTTAGTATGCTTAATATCAAATTTTAATGTAACTCATTATGGGCCAACACCTCATTTTTAAGCGTGATCCCCACATGGGATTTCTGGGGACTTTTCGGAGGATGGTCGGGGGTGCCATAGAACACATTTCAAAAGCAATTGGCTTTCCAAAAATTATTTCATTTTTCCCGACTAATTTTACTACACTATGTTGAGCGATACTGAATGCGGCATCACCACCAGCGCCAGGACAGTCACGTGGTACTGGCAGGTGGAGCGGGGGCTGAGGGGATTTCTGCAACTTTTGTTGCACCTTAATTTGTCACTGCAACCTTTGTCGACAACACTTGTTGCCAACATTTGTTGCAATCCTTTGATCTTTACCGACTCTCAGTGGAAAACAAAATTTTAGTTGCCAACACCCCAAATCTGTCTGCAACTTGAAATGTTGCAGACAAAATTAGAGCCGTTTTCATCTACGCAACAAAAATCGGCAACTTTTTGTTGCCAACACGTGTCTGCAACTCCAGTGTAAACGCGGCTTATCATTAAATTGAAAATTAGAGAGAAAACAGAAACTGTTACTGACCATGCATACAGTGGCGTACCCAGGAATTTTTTTCGGGGGGGGGGGGGGGCAGGATATTATCAGTTCATAATTCCATGAAGATATATATGTATGTGTATGACAATATATACATATGTATGTGTATTAGTACATATATGTGCGTGTATGTGTATACCTGTACATAAAAGGGGATGCATGAAATAACATACAATTTATTACCATTGACTATATACATAGGTGTTAAAACTAAATTAAACCATGTATACGTCGGTATAAAACTTGAATTTTAATACCAGGATAGACTTTTATACACATGGAAAAGTTTATATAGTTGTATACAAACTACACCGCAATTATATACAAGTTACCATTATTACATACCCTCTTACACCAGCATATGACACTTAATTTAACAAAATATCGAGTCTTCTTGGCTTCTTAGCCATGACGTCCAAGAACTCTTCAGATAAAACATTAATGTCTATGTGAATAGAGAGGTGGGCTAGACCATTTAACCTAGTTTGAGACGTCGAATTGCGCAGGAATGATTTCAGACGACGCAAAGTGGAGAATGATCGCTCTGCTGTCACCGTTGTAATGGGCAACGTGAAGCTCATCTTAAAATTAATAAATCACAGATAAACCACAACAAGTCTTACTAAGAATTATTTATTTGTAAATTTATATTTTGTATGGTAATCATTACAAAAGATTATTTATTACTTCAATAGTTGTAAAAATCGTAGTAGAAATGTCTGTAAGCCAACTTTACAGCTATAACAATACTTTTAAATAGGCACGGAAAGAATAAAAAAATATTTAATGTATACCAGACGTGATACTGACTCAATGGTTTTCTTGATAAACATAAAAAAAATTTAAACATGAAGTATCCTATACTCTTATACGAGCAATGTTTGCTTGTTTGCTTGTTTGCTTGCTTGCACAATTATCTCAAAAACGGCTCCGACGATTTCCTTCAAATTTTGGAATAAACTTAGTTTTACCTTAAAAATACGATTGAGATGGGTCTCGCCCCCAGGGAAAATATAATTTTGCTAAAAATTAAAGTTTAAAATTACAAAATTTTAACATTGGGCTTATGGGTTGCCATGTGGGCAACGAATTAACAACATATAAACAAGAAGTACATTCAGAACTTCATATCACCTGTTCCTTCTTTTCCTATACTTTCACACTTTAAAGTAAATGAATGAATTCAAACAGATGATAATTGTTTACTAATATTTCACCGAGCAACGCTCGGTCCTCCTAATACTTTAAGACTTAACCACTACTTTAAAAACTGACTGGCCTAGTAAAAGCATTGATATTGTAATGTATTAATTCAGAGCATATACCTTAAGCATGGTATGCGATGTTGGGAACAACATTTCGTTGCAATGATCCAAGCCTGTCAGGGATACAGTGGGGAGCTTCTCCTTTCCCATTTCTTTCATCACTCTCCTCCACATCGCCAATTCGGCGGAAAATTGGGCTGGGTCGGAGATGATTGATGGCCACGGTTTGGCCAATGTTGTTGAACAGAGATCTATGTCTGTATTCTCAGATTTAATTAAATTCTGCGGCAAAGAGGAGGGATATTTTTTTATGAACATCCCGATGCTTCAAAAATCTCTGTGTCATTTCACTAAGGAAATGGTCGAGGAAGGGAATGAAAACGCCGCACCGGTAATACTCCTCGGGGCTGTTGGTCGCATAGTTGTTTCTTTGAGTTGATCCCGCTACCACTACTCCCTATCTATCATCCCATTTGAAACTTAAATTATGAATATATTAATATTAAAAAACCATTCAAGTTTAAGAGTAGAAAAATGTTTACATTAAAAAAAAATTATATAATGTTTTACTTGAAAAATTTAAATAAAAATAAATTAAATATCCCCTTCAGAATTTCGGGGGGGGGGGGGATATATCCTGATATCCCCCCCCGGGGTACGCCCCTGCATGCATACATGGTTTGCCTTACAGTGTAATACATATAATTTTAATTTACATACTGACTCGATCCTCGTGGGCTGACACGTTATCCGACTTGATGGCCACTCAATAATGTTTAATAATTGTTTTTTTGATCCCAGTTGAATTTACAGAAATTTAAATTTTCAAGCTAAATTAGTAATAACAGTCCCTTAACTGGATGATATTGAATTAATTCTATTTGTGATGTTTCACCTTCAGTCACATTCACCTTAAAATAAGCACCAGATTGTGTTGGTGTCACATATAAAGTATGTGGACATGTTTATAAATTTTACCAGTAGACTAAAAAAATGAAAGGAAACAAATTCAATGTGGAAATTAACTCTTGTAGTCGGTCTGTCTGCATGTAATCAATCAATCAATGTAGTCTATCTACAAACTAACTTTTTGAGGTGAGGAATAGAAACTTGGCACAGCTACAGTTAGGTTAATTAAGACTCCATTTCTACATTTTAGGGCTCTAAAGTAGTGGCCCCTAAAAGTTCGTTGGAAATTTGAAATTTTAAACTAAAAATACAAAGACTTGAATAAAACAACGGACAACGAGGTATTTTCTTTACAAAAATAGGCATTTTGCACGTCAACTTGCAAATTGTCATTTTGAAATTGAATCAAAATTATTTCATTTAAAAAAAAAACATGATATATCCGTTATTGGCTTCGTAGCTCATTTTACTCTTGGCGTTTTTGTCAAATTTTAAATTATTAGAATAAGAAATTGATTATTATCAAACAAAAAATTAAGAAGCTTATTTAAATTTTTCAAAATTTTAGTTGATATACAGCTTGATAGCTGAGTGGTTAAAGTGCCCGCCTTTGAATTCAAAGATTGCTGGTTCGCTGGTTCGAACCTATGAGCAAAGTTATTTGTTTTATAAAGGTTTGATTCCAGACCCAGTTGCCATTTATTTGTCATTGGGCTATTAATTAAATAATGCTTTCTATAACAACTGGTTGATGTTAGATAGTAACAAGACTGGGGTTTGGACTGTTCCCCGTCAAAACGTAAAACATGCCAGTGGCGTAGATAGACACAAAATAAAAATAAAAAATTGAGTACTGTAATTGGTAAATATAAGTTTTACAAAATGTATAGTTTTGCTAGGGTAAGCATATAATAAGAGGAGAAAATTTAAAATTGCCATCATTTTTTAACCAAAAAGCAAAAAATATCAAAACTCAAAGCATATACGTATTTGTGCCAAGTTTAAATCGTCAATAGTTTTTAAGATGTCAAAGATTAATTTAAAAAATATACATGCAGTGAAGACAGCTGAAAAAAAACAAATTGACAACAGACTGCTGGTCCTCATGGGTACTTGTAAATGAATCTTATATAGCTGTGGCCTGTCATTTTTTTAATGAAAACTTTCAAATGGAAACATTTCTGTTGGACTCCCTTCAAATTGAAGGCTGACATACTGGTGTAAGATTGGCAACTGAAATAAAAAAACATTTGTGACAGCCTCGATATAACAAATAAGGTATCAGTTCTGGTTAGTGATATTGCCTTGAATGTCACAATGATGGGTAGATCTTATTAATGAAGCCATATCAAATCTGGAAACACTTTTTACCTGTTTCGCACACACCCTGCTTAACCTTGTTGAGAAAGATGCTTTGAAATCTGCCCAGACAATCATTGAGAAAACCAGACATATCGTAACATTTTTTTTTAAGAAGCAGTTTAGCTGCAGAAAAGTTACAAAAGTTTCAAAAAGATTCAGGCGTTGCACATACTTTAAAACTAATCCAGGATGTTCCTGCTAGATGGAATGCAACTTACTTCATGGTCGAACGATTAGTTTTGCTGAAGGATGCATTCAAATTAGCTTTATCCCTTTCTGAGAGAGACGATCTAGGCTAGACAACTGAGGAGTAGAACACATGTTCCACTCCTCAGAAGAGTATATGCTCCCAGCTGTCTACAGTCTTGCAACCTTTTCAAGATGTTACCAAAAAGATGAGTGGGGAGGGATATGTTACAGATAGTCAAGTCATTGTTTTCACAAATAGGTTGCATGATGTGTAACCAATTGCAAAAGGAAAACTTGCGTACTTCTGTTTCAAATATTGTGACCAAATTGCAAGAGAGACTTGAGACTAGGTTTAACAACATCAAAGACACAGAAATGCTTCAATTTGAGCAGTTTTAAATCCAAGGTTCAAACTGATTCCCTTCACTGCAGAGACAAAGAAGCTAGCAGCAAAAAAGATTGGGACTGAATTAGTAGTGAAATAGTTAAATGAAATCAAACAAAACTGCCAGCAACCAATGAATGAAGATGAAAAAGGTAAAACAAACGAACACGAAGGAAACAAAACAAATTTTTCTCCTTGGTTACACTTTAATGAACTTCTAAAAAAAGAAAAACAACACCATCTACAAAAGCAGCTAGTGGTGCAATAATGAAAATCCAAAGATGGAAACAATCTGCCCTGAAAAGAAAAGTGTCCTCTTAAATGGTGGGCCAAAATCACCACTTCTACAAAACCCTGGCAAGAGTTGTTAGAAAAAGATGTGGTATGGTCGCTACATCCGTACCTTGCAAGCGGATCTTCTCTAAAACAGGATTGATGACAGGTGAGCGTCGATCAAGGTCGAAGCCTTCCAAAATCCGAGAATGAATTTTCTTGAATGTAAATAAGAAATACTTTTCCAGTAACTAACAAACTATATGGACCATAAGTAGCCAACTTCTATAGGCCTAGGCCTAAATGTTTTTATAATTTAACTTCTATTGATATTAAGGAAACAAACATTTTTGTAAACTTATTTATTAATTATATCTTTTCTATATCACCTGATTTTTATTTTTATTTCCTTACATAGCCTAGCCGATTATTTTTAAAGTAGGTATAAAAATTTAAAATTTTTTCTTATAGTCCAAGAGCCAGCAACGATCTGACCTTTGTCATTTTATAAAAGCTGAAAGTTTGTCTATTTAAAACCTTAATAGAGATTTAAATGATCGTCTACTACAAAATTTTTATAACGGTTACTTTCTGAGTTATAAGGTGTGAAAAGTTTGAAAATTGCACAAAAATTTTGTCATGGTATAAAAGCTGAAATTTATACATGTTACCCGGGACACTCTTAAAAGATGTATTCCCGGCTTTCAGACACTTTGTGCAGTTGCAAACCCTGTCTGACAGCCCTTACAGTGTTGTGCCAAGTAGATCAGACTTCGTCATTGGTAGGGCCTATATAAAAGCTGAAATTTACATATGATACTTGGGACACTCCCAAAAGATGTATTCTAGGTTGTCAGACACTTAGGCCGCTTTCACATTGGGTCGCTGCGACCGAGTGGCAGCCACTGGCCTGTAGAAGTCACAGCCACGCTTGTCCTTTCAAATATACAGTACGGTGGCTGCGAACGAGTTCTCACGATGCGCACCTGCTTGCCACCTACTACCACTCTCTTCGCTTTCACAGTCTCGACTCGACATAATTTAATAAATAAATTCATTCGTCACAATGGAGTCAAGTGAGATGAGGACGATGACCTCCTGCTTGTGCATTTGTTATATAAAAGAAAAAGAAGGCGGGCAAGAAAACGAAGAATGTGTGTCCATCCTACTCTTGAGAAGTGGCAAGAGGATGGTCTATATTTTACTCTGTTTGGTGAATTTTGCGTGTATAGAATTAAAATACGCTTAATAAACTGTAAACAATTAACTTTAAACAACACAGATACAAATAAAATACTTTAACAACAGTGGAACCCGCGAAACGAGTTGACCGCAAGTGACAAACACAGGGAAGGAGGCAGGCAGACAACGTAAACAAGCTTCGCACGCATCCCGAAAACTTGGTCGGAGGTTGGGTCGCAGTCACCGAGAGTGATAGGGTACGTATGTTTCAATGCCCCGTAGCGACTTGAGTCACTAAAAAGCAGGGTTGCTGCCACCGCCCGGTGACGCAGTTCTCTGGCGATCGAGTCGCTGCTACCGAGGTGGGTTGCTGCTATGCACTAATTTGAAAGGCTCCATAAAATTCAATGCATTTCAACAGGTCAAGTAGCCGACGGGTGGCTGCCACTTGGTCGCAGCGACCCAATGTGAAAGTGGCCTTAGTGCGGTTGCAACGCCTGTCTGACAACCCAAGTGCGGTGAAAAATAGGTCAGACTTCGTCATAAGTAAAAAAGCTGAAATTTACAAATGTTATTTGGGACATATTCCAAAAGACATATTCCAGGCTGTCAGACTCTTTGTGCGGTTGCAACCCCTGTCTGACAACCCTTAAAGTGCGGTGAAAAGTAGGTCAGACTTCGTCATAAGTATAAAAGCTGAAATTGACATATGTTGTTTGGAATTCGCTATTGTAGGCGCTCTTTCTCATAAACGCGGAGTCTCAGTCCACGGCGTGTGTACCGGAGGGTTAATACGGTCCCATTGCTAGAGAACCGCTTTCGGCAATTCGATCATTATTGCCCAAATTATTTGTCCCAATTGAGTTAACAAGTGGGAGTAAACAGATAAATATCATAAACTATTAATGAACTCTCCTTAGTTCTAAAATCACTAATCCAAACAGGGTCTGGTGCGAATTTTTGGATTAACGGGACTCTGGATCATAAAGAAAAGTCACTATATTTTTGGAATGTGATTTTTTAAATAAATATAGTTTTTAAATGTACTGATTATAAAACTTAAAGCTATGTGTTTAATGCAATACAAATTTGTGGGCCAGCGATGTACAAAAATTAACAGGAAATACACCAATTTCTGTGTCATCTGTTGACGTATGCAGCATCATCATACTCATTTCCTTGATTATATTCTTTCCTTTGGTTATTCTGGCCCTCATACTGAGCTTGGGTGTGTTCGGTGACTGGGTCTTTGATATTAAACATAATCTTGAGGTGGGTGCGAATGATTGCGAATATCTTCCTGTATGTGCCAGTTTGGTTTATTTCTATGATTTTTACTCCTTTTATTCTCCTGTACACCTCCACTAACCTAGAACAAAAATTAACAGTTACAGGTTAAGCAAATACAAATAACCAGAGGTGCCCACCCCCCCTTGGACCAAGACTCACCCCCCCCAACCGGACCGGGACCCCCCCACGGCTATAACATTTGTAACCCCCCTCCCCGGAAAAAATATCCTGTTCTAAATACATATTCTTGTGTAACCTTCTATAATTCTTTTATCAAGAAATTTATTTAAATGTAGGCTTGGCTGTTTAATGTTATTAGTTGAGCAATCTATAAAAAAATAATAAATAAAAAGCTGCAAAAGTGGTTATGATAAGTGGTTAAAAGTGGTAGAATGTAGGCCTTGGAGTAAATTTTAAAACTTTATAGGCCTATATCTCAATAAGTTATACAATTGAAACGTTATTTCTTAGTAACTACTAAGCCAATTTTCATGATTTAACTTATGTATCAATTATTAAGCAATAAGCAGTATTTATTGTCGTCAAACATTACCATGCACTGGACATCGTCATAATCCTTAATCATGGGCGGAGTTTCGGGGGGGCCTGGGGGAGCCGGGCCCCCCAAAAAATGTCAAAAATGTTATGTAAAAAAACGTTCAAAGTTTTATCTCACTTGAACTTACTCTAAAAATAACACTATTTTCTATATTTACATTTTTTACCTAGATGTTCATGTACGATTCTGAAAAGTAAATTAAACAGTAATAGATTATCATAAATTAAACACTGCACGAACTATTAAGTAAAGATATTTCGTAGATCGCTAAGGGAAAATATAACCTTAGGCCCTACAGTTGGCACAACTGACCGTCAAACTCAGGTGGGTAGGCGCCGTGCCCCGCTACCACGCTTTAGATAATGTATCTTTAAAATAGCTTTATTTTACAGTTAATGTAAATTTTCTTTACATCCCTATGTCACTGGACTTTTTATGCATCGGTAGGCTACGATCAACAGAGTTTAGCATCAGCATCACGATACACCGTACTCATGAATGAACTCATATATAAACTTTTTTGGTTATTTTGACCCAATTAACCATATATTGTGAAGTTTGGTGACGTACTTTAAAGACACCCTATATATGATTTTTTAAATCAAAATGTCGTGCATCTACTACTTTGACAATCCTTTAATCATTAAAATAGTTCAAACAGGTAATCACTTATTGGTATTCTATAGACAAAGGAAGCGCTAGTGCAGTTCCCCATTCCTATGGGTTCCATAAAACCTGATCGATGAGTGTCATGACTGTATTTGTATTCCTAAAATACTTGTTCAGACTGTGTTATCCACCATAAGTGTTTAGCCTACTTCGAATGCTACAGCCTAGTTAAAGATGGTTGTGTGTCAACCAGAATATAGAGGATATTATGGTATTAAATGTCCTTTATCACTGACCCCCGGTGGCCCCCCCAGCAATCAGAGGTAAACTCCGCCCATGTCCTTAATTCTAATTAATCTACAGTTTGCAAACCATGCAAAATTCAAAAGAAATGCACATGCTAAGGAGCATGATGAGTATATTTGCAGCATTTCCTTTAAATACACGACTATCGTCAGGGTTAGCCTACGTCCTATATCTCTTTAAAGTCTTGGGCCAATGCAATTATCAAGGAAGATTAAGATTAAAACAAAAATAATTATCAACATTATACACATTAACCTACCTTTTTACTGGTTTAGCCTAATACAGGTAAATTCTTATGTTTTAAAAGTGAAATGTGTGGGGGTCACCGTTTGTCTTTGACAACGTGAAAAGGAAGGCACGGCGTCTAGACTAAACTTGGTATTTGTGTATTGGTGTTTCATCAATCATCAGGAACACATGGATCTTTATAATTTTCTTTTTGTGGATGGTTTTAATACGATCTTATTTAATACATTGTCAGCTTTTAGAACTATATCCAATAATTGTCTGGTTTTGAATCATTGAAAAACAACCTAGAAACCTTGAATAGGCCTAACTTACAAACTAAACGTTTTGAGGTTATCGCACACGCACAACAGTCAGATTTCTGTATCGTGAAATTTCATTGACCAAGGCTATGAAAAACGTTACTTTCCGGACGAAATTACAAACATCATAATGTGTCCGTTTTTGTGTTATTTCATAAAATAAAAACCGATATGAGCAAGTGAGTCACACTTTGGCACCGACTTCTGCCGCTCCCGCGAACGACGAACGACATAGCGCGCGTCATTTGCAGCTCGCCCGTTTCCATAGCAACCAGGCTTCTAGATTTCGCCAACCTTTAGAGAAATGACTACAGATAGTCACTGTGTTCGTTGACCAACAGTTTGGGAAAATTGATGGTAAATCCTATTCTATACAGTTTTCGACGGTGAAAAATGACTTGTGTATTTAAAAAGTTTAGTTTTAATACTCGTTATAAAAGTATGCTTCAAAAATCGCCCCCCCCCATCTCGGACAAAATACCACATTTTCGACCCCCCCCCCCCAAAAATTTAAACGACGCAGTCTGCGTCGTAACCCCCCCTTGTGGGCACCCCTGCAAATAACAACATTGGGATTTCAACATATATACAAGATCTAACAAGTTTACAAACTACTTCTGCTATTAATGACATTTTAAGATTTAATTTTACAGGAGCAGTACCGTAGCTCAGTGGTAGAGCTCTGCCTAAAGAAGCCAGTGGTCAGTTCAATCCCGGGCAACGATAATTCATGCACAAACATGAACAGTACCTTGATTTCTTTGGGGCATTATACCAACATGTTCACAGACAGTGAAGGTCTTAATAGGTCCGTTTCAACTATATAAGGGAAATATATGACCACATAGATCGTCTAGGCCTGAGGAGCGCCATTGCAGACAATACACCATATTTTCATTTTTCCTCCCAAAGCAGAATTTTTTTTATCTTTCTGTTATAGCATACAATATACGCTTAAATTTCTGCAAGCTATAACCCTCAGCAAATAATTGTATATATAGACTTAAAACTGAAAATCACATTATGGTAGCACGTCGCGAGAAGAGCCCTGGCAATAATGCATTTCAACAGGGGCCACTAGTGCTCTTCTCCTGACTCGCCAACAGTAGTGGTTATGATAACATCATAATCACTACAAGAAATACTTAATAATTCTTAAAAATATTTTTTGGGAAATTCAATTCAATCCAAATTAGGGTACCTGCCAAACGCTTTTTTTTTTGTTTTTGTGCTGTCTGAAACGGTCGCTCATTCAGATCAAGCTTATCGTTAAGATGCCGCAAATTGATAAAGTGCAGCAGATTCTTAAGAATAACTTTCGAACGCAACAGAGCTTTCGGTGACAGTGACTTTCTTTCTGTGACAATTCCTCCTGTTGGTTCTGCTTTGGGGTGCCTGTACTTAGTCTTGCACCATGCTGGATTTGTATAATTAATTGCAATCTTTAGTCTCTGCATGAGCAGGGCGGCTGAGTAGGCACTTGCTATGCAACCTAGTACCCGATTGACCACCAAACCCGCGGGGAGGCACAAGCAGTTTGACCTCATCCCTGGATAAAAAATAGGGATCACTAGCTATACCCATTCATGGATATGCTCACTATATCCCAGGCCCTATGGTGTTCTGACACAGACAGAGAGCTCGTTTCTTATAAAAAAACCTGTTTTTTTAAAAATGGTTTTCTGAACATAATCTTAAGCCAAAGTTAATAATTGAAGTGAGCTAAGAATTTAGGTGTAGTCTGAGAGTTGAAGCATTAAAAAGTTTTTCAGAAAGTTCGATGTGGTTTAAGAGAATTCTCTCATATTGTTGTGGATCCTCTTACAGTGTGATGCAGATTTGTCAACCTAATGGTTCCACCAAGTGAATTCCGAAACATTAAGAAGAGCTTTCTGTAAAGCTTCCTGCTAAGCTTCAACCCAAAAACTCCAATCTGTAACTTTAGTGTTACCAAATAAGCTCAAGGTTATGTCCTGTGGCTCTTTCCTTTAAACATTAGCAGCAATTTCTCTCAAACGAGACATTCTTTAGGAGGTAAGTGCATCTACTATTCAATAGACCCTGGATTATTAATACTATACTGCAAAATATTAGTGAACGAGAGCAAATATGAAGTGCTGTTCATGTTTTGAGGAAGCAATCAAAAGTGAAATCGTTTCTATGGAGTAAAATTATACAATTAATTATTGATTGTAGAGTAATAATTGTTCTACAGCTTTGTCCCTTATAAAATAAATCTTTTAATCATTGTAGTTAAGTACATTAGTAAAATAGTTTTTCTGCTTTTCTCTTCTTTAGAATTCGTAATTAGGATGAAATAAAGTACAGTACACAAATAAAGATTAACTAATAAATTAGGCTTGTCTTCTGAAAATATGATTAATTATTTTTAAATAAAACAAAAATTAATTTAAATGCTGATATTTGAGAAACAAGTACATAACTGAGGTAGTGTGATGTAATCCCATCCGAGGTAAAAACTATGGTGGACAAATTCAAGGCATCAAATAGCTCTGATATTTATGAGCAAGCAACCCTCCTGAAATTTGTCATGGTTTTATTGCAGAGTTCTTCTGGGCAGCTGTAAAATTATATTTTTTCTAGTAAATTGGGGAATTAATTGTGTAGAATAATAAAGAGAACTGAGATGAATTAAACTAGGTACTTTTATTAAAAAACTGTTTACAACTAGAACATTCAATAAACAACTCTTTTGTGTCCATGACAACCAAGATAACATATGTAAAACACAAATATTATAACACCCTCCTTATTTGTGCAGTCCTTGGCACTTTATGCAGTCTCTGAACTTCTTACTATCAAGCGCCTTTGTTAAAGAATCAGCAATCATTTCTGTTGTAGGAATATAAATGAACGACAGGAGTTTAGATTGGACCTTCTCTCGCAAGAAATGATGTCTCACATCAATATGTTTTGTTCTTGCTTGGTACATTCCATTTAATGCTAAATTCTTTGCACCTTGATTGTCACAGTTTATTTGTACAGGACTCTTTGCAGAGGGGTCAATTTCTTTTGCTAAACCATTCAACCACAAAGCTTCTTGTGCTGCAGAAGACATAGCCATATATTCGGCTTCTGTGGTTGAAAGTGCAATCGTAGGCTGTTGTTTGGTACACCAAGAAATAGGACCATCGCACTTCATAAATATGTATCCAGTGACAGATCGTCTTTCATCAGGATCACTCGCCCAGTCAGCATCACAATATCCAAAGAAACTCCCACCTTTTGAACCATCAAATTGTAATTTCAGCGTAGAAGTTCCTCTTAAGTACCTGAACACATGTTTAACACCGTTCCAGTGCTGTATCCCCGGATTATTGTTAAATCTGCTTAGATTACTAATAGCATAAGCTATGTCAGGTCTTGTAACTTGGGCCGCAAATAAAAGACTTACAATGGCCTCTTGGTAAGGAATTCCCATCATCTTCTTCCTTTCCTCTTCATTTTGTGGCTGTTGCTGTTTACTAAATTTGTCATGACAGCTCATTGGAGTTGACACAGGATTACACTCGTCCATTCTAAAACGTTTCAATACATTTTCAATGTATGTTTCCTGGCTTATCCAAATTTTCTTCGCCTTTCTGTCCCTAGTTAGTTGAAATCCTAGCACAGACTTGACCTCGCCAAAGACTTAAGTTCCAGAAAATCAAATGTGTCGCTTTTTGGTGCATTTTCAGTACAAACTTGTGGTACTAACGAGTTTTTTTTAGACAGTGGTGCGTCGTGTCATTTATGTGTGGACAGTAGAATGCTCCTGCATCAAAGGAAATCTGAAGAATTGACGATCACCACAGCTAACAATGAGAAGATGGTGACTGATACCGTTGGTGATTTGAAACTTCCTGTTTCTATATCTGGTAAAACCGCTGAAGTAAATGTAAGTAACGTACATTATGTACCAAACTTAAAGGTCAATCTATTGTCTGTAAGTCAAATTGTAAGCAAGGGAAATTCTGTGGTATTCAATGGTAATGGGGCTAAAATTTTCAATTCAGGAGGGCAACTGATTGCTTCTGCTAGTTTGGCTAACAATCTTTTTAAGTTGGATATGATTTCAGATAGGTCTGTATTTTCCATGCAATGCAATGATATGATTCTCTGGCATCAGCGCATGGGACATTTGAATTTTGAGAGTCTTAGGAAATTAACTAATGGTTTGGCTGATGATGTTAAAATATCTGGTGAACCAGAGACTGTTTGTGATACCTCTATGTTGGGGAAGAGCCACCGTTTACCATTTCCTAACAGTGATTCTAAAACTAGCCATTGTCTGGAGCTAGTACATTCCGACTTGGTGGGACCTATGGAGGTAAATAGTCTTGGAGGTTCTAGATATATTTTGACGTTTCTAGATGATTACAGTCATATGTGTTTTGTTTATTTTCTGAAAACAAAGGACCAAGTCGCTGACCATTTTAAACAGTTTAAACAGTATGTAGAAAATCAGACCGATAGAAAAATAAAAGTTTTGAGAACAGATAATGGTACGGAGTACTGTAACCGTAACTTAGCTGAATTTCTTAAGTCATCAGGAATTGTGCACCAGACAACCTGTCCTTATTCCCCTCAGCAAAATGGAAAGGCGGAGCGTCTCAACCGTTCTCTTTTAGATCGAGCAAGATGTCTGCTGATAGAGTCTGGGCTTCCAAAGGTATTTTGGGCTGAAGCAGTGAACACTGCCACTTACCTTCTGAACAGATCGCCATGCAGGTCCGTGGATTCCACCCCATTACAAGTATGGTCAGGTAATAAGCTTACTTTAAAACATCTTAGAATTTTCGGTTGTAAAGCATTTGCTCATATTCCTGCCGAGAAACGTAGAAAACTCAGTCCTAGATCTACTCCTTGTATATTTGTTGGGTATTGTGAAAAAAGTAAAGGGTACCGATTGTATGACCCACAAAAGAAAGTTACATTCATATCTAGAGATGTTACTTTCTCAGAAAAGCAGTGGGGGAGTTCATTGTTACCAGATTCTTGTCAGGATGCAGGCAAGTATTTTTATGTATATCCAGACGAACCTGAGGTAACTTTGTCTGATGAGGACACTGAGGACTCAGATTCCACCCCACGTACTTCTAGTAATGACTGTACATCTTCAAGTGTAAGTAGTATTGATGGTACTGGCCCAAACATTGGTCATAACGCATCAGTTCAACAGCAGGATTATGAAGCTGTGTATACTAGACCACAACGAGACAAAAAACCTCCGGCTGCATTGGATGATTATGTAACATATTCAGTTTTCTCCACTGAGGTATCCGATCCGATATCTCGTGAAGAGGCGTTGAATAGTGAAAATAGGGTTTCATGGAAAAATGCCATGGACCATGAATTTAAGTGTCAGATTGATAATAATACCTGGGAATTGGTCGAACTCCCGGAATCAAGAAAACCAGTGGATTGTAAGTGGGTTTTTAAGACTAAAAAAAATTCCGAGGGAAATGTCACTTGTTATAAGGCAAGACTAGTCGTGAGGGGATTCGACCAAAGGAGGGGAATTGATTATGATGAGACATTTTCACCTGTTGTCCGTTACAGTTCGATAAGGTTTTTGATTGCTCTTGCTGCTGAATATGATCTGGACATAGACCAAATGGATGCGGTTTCTGCTTTCTTGCAAGGGGAACTCGATGAGGAAATATATATGTCGCAACCTCCTGGGTACGAAGATGGTACAACCAGAGTATGCCGTCTAAAGAAGAGTATCTATGGTCGTTTTTCGCTATGTGACCATAATCATTGCATTTATAACACCTTGGGCCTTTCTTCAATCCCTTATCAGAGACAACCTTGATCCCATTCTTGTAATCTGTATTACTATTCTTCCTCCTAGAATTCGAACCAAATAAGGCAGAATCTGTCTTCATAAAAGTTGAATCGCCTGCTTTTACTGTAGAGATATCCTGCCACAACTTAGTTTTTATCGCATCTGCAGTTACTTTTCTCCCGGAAGCTTCAATTCCCATTATCATCGGTTCATACCGACTGGGCAATCCTGTAAGTAATATGGTTCCTACCCATTCATCACTGACCTCCAGACCGACAGTTGTCAGTTTGTGTGCAGTTGTGACTATACGGCTCACGTATTCTTCAACAGAACTACAATCATCTAGTTTTGTTGTTATTAGAATACGGAGAAGTCCAACTCTTCTAAGTAAACCGTCATCCTGGAAAGCCTTTGTCAGATTTTCCCAAGCTGCCTTTGCGGTGGTCGTATTTTGAATATGGACATAATTCACCGGATCGACCAATAAAATCAGCTTTGAACGACATTTTGCATCTTTCCTCTTATCCGGTTCTACACCCGATATACAGTCCCACAGATCCAAGTCCTCCAAGTAAGCTTGTACAGCAAATTTCCATGAATCAAAATTCTCTCTGCTTTTCAGTCTCTCAATAGGTAGAGAACTTTGAGGAATGGACATTTTAGTAACAAACTTTAACTTTAACAGATCTTTCACTGATTTACAATAAATGGCCCATAACCTCTAGTAAATTGGGGAATTAATTGTGTAGAATAATAAAGAGAACTGAGATGAATTAAACTAGGTACTTTTATTAAAAAACTGTTTACAACTAGAACATTCAATAAACAACTCTTTTGTGTCCATGACAACCAAGATAACATATGTAAAACACAAATATTATAACATTTTTAAATGTGGATTTATTCCTGATTCATTGAAGGTCTCCACAATTATTCCTATAAAACGGGATACTACTGAAATGACTAGCTAAAGGCTTATTTCGATCATTTCTGTCATAGATGGGTGATCTGGATCTGAGCAGCTGTGACCCGACATTTGCGGATGACACCACTACCATTACCACTATGAAGGACCCGATCGATCCTACAGAGTTATCAGACTGTATGCTTGAGATAGCAAAAGAGTGGTTAACCTTTTCCATTCTCATTTTCTAGACTAGTCTATTACTATTCAGTTGCATATAACTCTTTCAGGACCAAATAATTTCCTATAAACCGAGAGCAGCGGTTAAGTGCTGTGCTTTTGTAGCAAACTCACTTACTAAAGGCTTACAATTTTCCCCACTAGGAGACGGCACCGTTCAAAACCCTTATTTTCATGTCCAGGCTACAAGTTGTGTTTGCTGAGATGGCTAAGGCGTAAGCACTTTGGCCAGGAATAGCCTGATCACAGACCATCAAACCACAGTCGTCTTAAAAGTAAACAACAAATAGTCAGATAGTTTAAAAAATGAATAAGTGTTTTTTTCCTGATCTTCATGCTACCTATCAAAGCATTTAAAACTGGTAACCAATGAAACGAGACTAAAGTATGAGACGGTTACCAGGGAAATGGCGGGAATTGTGCGTAAAATTTGCACCAATCGAAACGAGACATTGAATTAACATGTGTTAACGACTCGTTGCTTTATCCATCTTTGACTCTGCTCAAGTTTTTTGTTGCTATGCATTATATAAAATAAAACTTGTGTCCGCTATTACCACTTTTTACCATTACCAATTGACAACATACTTTAGATCAGCGTGAAAAATAAAAATATGGTTTTGTAAGTTTATACTATTAACTTTTACAAATTAGCTTTAAAGAAAATTCAATATTGCCAAAAATATTCTAAACTGTCGTCTTTTCTACCACAGCTGACCTGTCTCATGCGGCCGATCTAACCAATGTGATTGATGTTGACTATTTATATAGAAAGTGTGGTTTAGGTTCATGGTATTTTATATCCCCATTACAGTCGTTTGATAGGTTTAAGATTGGATACACATGACAACTGTATAGTAAAATGATAAAACTAGCACATACTTAGGCTTGAACGGGTTGGGAGGTTTGTTTGACCCCTTCAGCGAGGGGATGTTGAGGAAGAAGGCGACGTCAGGTTTGACAAGGTCCTGAGGCCACTCGTACACCGGGTGACCCTCCGGGGGAAGATTCTGCAACGAGAACCTCTGCGCTATGGAAAATGCCGCCTGATCCAGCCAATACCTGCAATTTGTGAGAAATATATTGTAAGGGAATTTTTATGATTACTAACCAATCAAGGTGCAGGGTTAATCAATGAATCCATGTGATAGCTTTTAGATGGCCTATTTGTCTAACATTGAAAGGAACCATTTAATAAATGAGCTTGTTCATATAAAAGAAATATGAAGTTACTTATATACTATGGCTCTCTATGTCTATTTGCATTAGGCTTACCTTGTATGTCACTGAAAAGCTAACCAGTATCAAAGTAATACTACAAAATATCCTATATTTGCATATTTCAACTGTCTAAGTATGAACCAATTGCTTCGTTATAAACATGTGGTTTTCAATTGTAGCCACTTACTAAATTCATGAGAGATAATTCTGTATAATAAAAATATCACCGTTGCAGCAGACCTGCGTACTCAGCAAATTTCTATACAGTAAGTATTTTGATATATTTTCTCATTTCTAATATTATGGGAGTGAGGGTGTAAGTTTGCTGCCATATGGATTTTGTAATTAAATATAAGTTAAATCCTACCTAGTGAATGTACACACCAAATTTTATGAAGTTATATTCTTTTTATTTTCCCCATAAACCCTATAGGAGTGAGTACCTAGGTTTGCTGCAATATGGATAAATAATGGACAAATAATTGTAAGCAAATATAAGTTAAACTCTTCCTAATGAGTGTAGATACCAAATTTTATCAAGATATGTCAATAAATAACCGAGACTGAAGGTTATGTTGATTTCCCATTAGAATAATATAAAAAACATGTTTTCATCATACCATTGCGATAAACGTTGTTTTCGGAATGGTCAGCTGTGATCGAAACTAGCTGATTCCCGGTGGGTTGGATAAACGTGTTGGTAAGGAAAGTTTTCGAGACTAGACCGCGAAACAGTGGTTTTCAAGACACTAAACAAGTTAATTATTTTTATTTTTTAATAACAGCTGTAAATAGTTCAAATACAAGATAAACAAATAAAAACATAAGAGGGGGTATATAGGTCAAAATTTATTAATTTTTATCCAAACTGTAAATTTATTAAAGGTGGTATGATGAAAAGTACTGTTGGTAACTCGTCCGAAAGTGGTATATCGGTGCTCGATCGAATTGAACTCGATCTTGCACCGACAACGACCACTTTCCGGACTAGTGACCAAATATACTATTGTGGATTTTCTCCATGCCTAATAGGAGATAAGCCCTGTGTTGCCATATTGAACAATTTGTTTTGGACTGTTTATTTACAATATTTACTTTTGGAAATTTAACTATTACAACAGGTGATTAATGCAACTAGGATTGAAGAGTATAGCAAGGAATAAGCATGGCAACATCGCTTGAATTTAATTCGTTGGCTCAAGATCATGTCTCCGCTTAGCCTCACCCTCAACGGACATATCTCTCTTGGCAGCTGGTGTAAGCAATTTGTAGACGTGGTATTGAGTTTACCAATAAAATAATTAGTAACAAAGATGAAATCAGCTGTTAACCGCAGAGGAATTCATAACATGAATTCTACATGTTACAGATTAAACATGTGGTCCAACAAATTTATACCAGAGTGCATCACCCGTAGGCCTACATTTAAACATTCTGAAAGACGAGTGAGTGCAGCGAAGGATATATTGTTCTTGAATAGAAACAAGTCTTTTACCACTTGAAATTTTACCACACCACTTGCTACTGATATTATTAGTATGAAGAATTATTTAAATTTTCAAACAAATGCTTGGTCCCCAGGTAATCATTGTTAATGTAATAACAGAATGATAAAATGCATTACCTTCAACACTCGGACTAAGTATAACTGGACCGAGCCCTGCCATGCAAAACTGAACCAAAAAACGTGGAAGTCTGGAGCCGGACGGGTGGCAAAAGGATCCGATGTCGCGGGACCCGAGCGAACAACATCCAAACAGCGCTTCATGTAACCTGACATTTAAGCCATTCAGAATGAAAATTAAAAGGTTAAATTTATATTAAAATTTTCATGATGAAATTGTGAATCTAATGGTATGTATTTAAACTTTAAATAGTCTGCTACTAATTTTAATTATTAGTTAAACTAAAATTCTTTTTAGTTCGTCTTAAATAGTGACACGACAAAAGTAGTATGCGAGAAAGTTTTTTATTTTTGGGTCAGGTAAAAAGTGTCCGCGGAGAAGTTGTAGACGACATTCTAAATAATTTTTTTTATCTCAAGTAATCTTTTCTAACATTAGCCGTTTCCGCTACAGATAATTTTTTATTTCAGTGGATTCGGCGCGAGCGCTGATTCTTGAAAACCTGCGAGCCCGACGCGCGAACCATACAACAGACACAATACCGTGATATAAATAAATCCTATCGTGTTATAAAAATATATAAAAAATCAGTCAGTATTTAGGACACCGTGAAGAGAGAACGTAGTTGCTGTTATGTTTGTGATCAGTTTTTAGTTATGGCTATATAGTTTTTTAGCTATGGTAAAATCTTGTGCATATAATTGCACTAACCAAGCTGAAGGACAGAACAAAGACCTGTCATTTTTCAGATGAGCTATTATATAATTTTAGTTCTAAACAACATCGTAATATTTTAAAATATATTTTAAAGAAAAAGTTCAACATTACATATGTGGATTTATTACCAGGAAATTGCAATCAAGATTGTCATGTCAACATTGTTTAATGTAATTTTGTTAAGAGATTATAATAAAAATGAAAGGTACGTTGACTTTGTAAATGTGGTTACTCTTATTAAAAGTAAGTAAAGATGTCTTTGCTCATTGTCAAAGCTTTGTTAACAATTGTAACCAAAAGCAAATATTTATGAATTTATAACATTGCTTGCATGCAATGAACTGGGGACAAGGGTTTTTTTTTTTAAATATCCAACAGTCGAGGAATGTGGGGTTGACCCTCATTGTATAAAATTAATTAAGATGATAAGTTTTATGTTTTTGAAAATTTGTCTCCATTATTTGGCTAAGACAGCAAGCAACTGCCGCAGAAAATGTATCTCCAGGAACTAGACAAAATTAAAAAAAGTTATTTGATTAAGTCATATTTAACAGGGATTGTAAATAAACAGTATGAGTGTGTACAGTTTTATCCTACCACCCATTTATCTCTTCAAACACCAATTTGTAGCATCCTGAAATATGTTACTTCTTGTTTTATAAAAACTGCACCGTAATATCAGCTCATATCATAACAAAGAGATGCGAGATACTCGCGCGCGCTTCCGCGAAATCCTACGCTCTAGAAAATAATTTGTACATCGATATCTGCTAGTCTCACGAAGAAATGCTTGAGATAAAAAATAAAATTCAGAATCTTAGCTACAATACTCCCGCTGACAGTTTTTATTTGGCCAAAAAATAAAAAACTTTCCTGCATCTTACTTTTTTCATGTCGTTACTGAATTGAATTAAAAGTAAGTTTGATTAAACTATGTATTATTATTATTTACCAAACCTTTTCTTAATGTATTAAATACTGTAAGAATCACCATTTCAAGCAGAAAATTTTAATATAAAGTTAACGTATTTATGTAATAGTTTAGTAGGTAAAAATACAGGTTTATTGAAGCGCTGTTTTGGTTTCCGTCGCTCGGCTCCGCTGCTTTTTGCCACCCAATGGTCCTGAGACGTCCACGATTTTCGCCCATTGAATGAGCGGTCCAGTTATACTTAGTCCGAGCTTCAACATGATGCAAATAATTTTCTGGATAGGTAAATAATAAGGTTATTATGATGGCAACACACTAACATTTCATATTTTACAGATATTTGTGCTAAATGTGGGTAGGCTAACTGCATTGTTTCAACTTAATGACAAAACTAAAGGTTGTGTGAAAATATCACGGTATTTGTATAGTAATATGAAGGATGGGCCAGAGATGATCACACCCTTGACGCAGCAGACCTTTGTGCTAAGGGAATTTCGAACATAAATTCAGTATTGTTTTATCCTCCCCAAAAACACCATGGGAAGGAGGATGCAGGTTGATTGCCATGGAGAGGTTGTAAGCAAACATTGGATAATTCCTGTGCAGGAACATAGTCTACTAAATTGTCTCTCAAGTTTTGATATTTTTTTTATTTCCCAATAAACCCAATAGGGGCAAGCATGTAGGTTTACGGCCATAGGGGTGTTATAAGCAAATATCCCAGATAGCAAGGAAGCTTGAATCAAGCCTTGACTTTTCCTCGATTTTTAATTGCAGCTTAAGCCTTGAATTTGAGCATCTATTCGAGTCCGATTCGAAATAACCAAAGATAATCAAGGCTTGAATTTGTTTCTCCCTTTAATGTCAATATAAGCCTTGAATTTAATCATCTAATCGATTCCGATTCGAAAGCACCAAAAAGTTAAAGAAGGCTTGAACTTACCTCTCCCTTCAATTGCAATGTAAGCCTTGAATTTGATTATCCAACTAAACTCAATTCACGTTTACGAATCGAACTCGAATCGATACCGATTCACGGCCCGACGTCCCGACCAATCACAAGCCGTCCAACGCTGTCCCATAATGCAGTGCGCGGCTCCCAAGGATCGATTTCTCATCGATTTTGTATAGATTTTTCGGGACGAGACGGGCCAACGCCATTACTTTCTTACCAGACTCCGAAGTTATCGGATGTGTATTTTACTGTTCCGATTTTTCAGTAAGTTTTTTGTCTTGTGTTTATTCAAGCCTTTATAAATTTTTTATCGTCTTCAAATCTCTTTAAGTCTTTTTGTTCTTCTGCAGCTGATATTTCACATTAAAGTGGAGTAATACATCACGTGGTTAGTGTAATTTATTTAGTTTAGTTTAAAACAGAAATTAGTTAAGTAAAAATTAATTAGATTAACTACTTAAGTAGGGGGAGTATCTTGATTTTTTTTAATTATTTGTAGGAATAATTTGTGGAATTAAGTTAGGCATATGTAAGTGTATTCCATATTCTCAGTAAAATTTAAAAGTAATTTTTTTTATAAGTTCTTTTTTTTAGTAAATTTTTGATTATGTACTCAGAACCCCCATTTTAAAAGGTATGAAATGTATATATGACTCAAACACATACATACCTTTTAAAACGGTGGTTTTAAAACGGGGGTTCTGAGTACATAATCAAAAGTTAACTAAACAAAGAACTTATAAAAAAATTGCTTTTAAATTTTACTGAGCATATGGAATACACTTACATATGCCTAACTCCATTTCACAAATTAAGCCTACAAATAATAAAAAAATCGAGATACTCCCCCTACTTAAGTAGTTAATCTAATTAAGTACCAGGGGGACCGAGCTTAAGCTCGGTAAAATTATTACTTTCGTTTCTCACACAAAGCTCGTTCGCTCCGCTCACTCGCCAGGCGGAAGGTTTGCTGCACATTGGTATGATTTTCCTAAAACTACAGGTTAAAGATGTAACACATTGGATTATTTTATCTACAGTTATCAGCTGATTTTTGTTCAGTTAAAAAATTTCCATAAGGATAACATGGGATCTTTGAAGGGCTCTAGCGCGAAAACCGGATTTTTCCCAGCTATGGGACCAGCTCCAATCGATTTCTGGTGGCCAAAACCCCCATATTCCAAAATTTGAAGGAAATCGTCGGAGCCGTTTTTGAGATAATTGTGCAAGCAAGCAAGCAAGCAAACAAGCAAACATTGCTCGTATAAGAGTATAGGATTTGTACTTAACTAATTTCTGTTTTAAACAAAATTAAATAAATTACACTAACCACGTGATGTATTATTCCACTTTAATGTGTAATATCAGCTGCAGAAGAACAAAAAAGACTCAAAAGATATTTGAACGAGGCTAAAAAATGTATAAAGGTTTGAAAAAGAATCGAAAGACTTGCAAAAGACTTGAAAAACAATTGAAACATTTTCGAGAGAGGCTTTAAAAGGCTCGACAGAGCCTTGAAAAGTACTTGAAAGAGGCTTGAAAAAGGCTCAACACACACTTGAAAAATGCTCGAAAGGCCCTTGAAAAAAACTTAAAAAAAGCTTTAAAATATTTAAAGGCTTGAAAAAGACTTGAAAATCCATTGAAAAAGGCTCAAAAGAGACTCGAAAAAGACTTGAAAAAGGCTTGAAAGAGGCTCGAAAAACACTCGAAAAGGGCTCGAAAGATGCTTGAAAAAGACTTGAAAAGATTAGGCAAGACTTTAAAGGCTTGAAAGTGACTTGAAAAAGAATTGAATGAAACACTTGATTCAAGTTGAAATCGATTTCACATCACGGTGACTAAGAGCCTTGAATCAAGTTTGAATCAGGTTTTCAGGCTCGATTGGTAAGGTGTGAATCAAACCTTCAAGCCTCAAAAATCAAGCTTGAATCAAGTTCGAATCAAGCTTTTTTTGCTGTGTGGGATAAGTTAAACAATACCTAGTGAATGTAGATATAGGGTGATTTGCAGGAACCGGACAAATTTGAACAGTTCTTGTTTCATGACTGCAAGAAGGGAGATTTTGGTTTTGTCGTTGTCTTGAGTATGTCTTTCTATTTTAGTCTAAATGTAAAAGTCGTCAATATAGTTTCTTGCTTTCTCATACAACAATTTTGTAAAAAATTGTAAATTAACTATTAAAAAGAGGCATAAGAAGATAAAAACGGCAAAGCAAATTTTATCTTTATTCAAAACATAAAAAGTGAGTTTAAAATGACTCTCTTCTAAGCTGAGACATATTGTTAAGATAAATTTTCACACATTCAAAACAACAGAAACAACAGTAAAAATAAAAGGCGAAACGATCCTGTAAGCCTAAATAGTGAAAACACCAAAAGAATTGTCATGGTGAAACCTTGCAAACAGAAGCAGGTCAATCTTCACACAAACATTAGTACTTATGCTTGTGTTTACTATTCTCACACAATGATAATTCATTGACATTAGGCCTATTACAAAATAAAGACCATACATCTTAACAATTTGTTTCGGCTTATAAGAGTGTCAGTTTAACTGATCTTTCAATTTTTAATAAAAATATGCTTTGCTGTGTTGTTTTTTATAATAAATTTAAAATTTTTAACAAAATAGTTGTATGAAAAAAAAGATGCTACATTTTTTTGACTAGCCTACTTATAAATTTGGACTAAAATGGCAAGACATAATCAAGACAACGACACTACCCAAATCTCCCTAATTTGTGCCATAACGTTACAGCAATTGTTTTAATTCGTCCAGTTCTCGCAAGTCACCATGTACAAAAAATTATCAAATTATTGATATATTAATAGGCAAGCCTGTTTCTTTTCCTCCTTTTTTTCTCAGCTCGTGTGTATTGTAGGAGAAATAAGTGCACACCGTTAAAAAGGTATAGTCCTGTAGATGAGCAGAATCCCATTCTAATTCACAACGGAATCCAGGGCTACGCCCCACAGAGTTTCAAAGGTGCAATGTTTCTTATGGAGGAAGGATAATTGATTAAGGCCCATTCTATACGGACCGATTGTCTGCCGCCGATTGTCGGCGTCGATCAGCTGATATTTTACCGAACAATGGAGTTTAAATGGGAGCTTCTATACGGGCAGATTTTTAACGCGCTATGACGCGGTATATTCTGCTTCCGCCGCCGATCTCGCAACCTCACACCAAATCTCGTAATTTCTCTCTCGTTCTCGCCATTTCTCGTCCACTGCCTTTTCTGATCCCTTTTGTCCTCACCGTTCTCCAGTTTGTTTTGTTTTTGTTTTTAGAAAACATGTTTGACATGAAAAACTCATTTTTCTAGAAATTGAAAAACATCCTAAATTATACGAAGTGACATCTAAAGATTACGCAGACAAGGTTAAAAATCTCAAAGTTGGATTGAGGTAAAAATTCAATGCACAGTTAGTTTTTGCCTGCATTCACTATTCACGAAAACAAACAAATATAACTATATTTATCTCAATGACGAAGAGGTTATTCATTTTAATTACATACCGGTAGGCCTACCTTAGTGTAATTGGTCACTTACTGATTACATGACAAAATAAGTTTAAATGATTACTATAGTCCTCGACCGACGGTTATACAGTTCAAGCGTCATGTCAAGTTGTTACATACTGGTCAAAATGTATCAGGCCCTTTCAATTATTTATAGTTATATAAGCCTACCTATATCTATTATTTTCTTTCTTAAAGTTAATTGTATTATTTAGTCATCTCTACCTTTATTTCTCTCCAAAAAAATAACTATGGAATATTGACCAATCTTGTGTTTTAGTATACATGTTTCGTAGGAGTTTGTGGCCATACATTATCCCTTTTTATTATAACTTTTGTAATATTTTCAGTATTTTGGAAATATTGAAATCATATAAAGTTATTTTTTTAAACATAACTTAAATACGTCATCACTTAATTGGAAAAAGACTTTTTCCTTTCTAATTTGAATTGTAATGTCGTATGTTTATACAATATTTATGTTTTAGTAATTTTATAATAATTATTTATAAATCATTTTATATTTTAATTGATCGCAATTGAGTATTTTCTTGTGTTACATAATTTGTAAAGCATGATAATATAAGTGGAAACAATTTTAGCAAGGTCAGTTTTAAATGTTGTATTTTTTTACATTAACTGAATGGTTGGCAACACTGTTGCGCCGATTATCCGCTCGTATAGAATGGCCGGCGGACGGCAGATTTCGCATGAACAGATCCGCCGCCGACAATCGGTCCGTATAGAATGGGCCTTAATCATTAGGCAGATGTTGTAAAAACAACTGATAGAAAAACATGAAGAACAGATGTTTCAGTAATAAAATGTTTTTAAACTTCTTGGGTCCAGATCAACTGAAATTTTGGTTGACTTTAGATCATGTGAGGCGATCTACAGTATCAATAGTTAAATCAACGACATACGGGTTAAAGAGAATGTTTTTAATGACGGTCGAGTGAATTAACCAGCACCAGTTCTGAATGTTACACTATCACTAATCCAGTTTTGAAGATATAACGGCCAGTACAATATCACCAGCACACCTTGTACTGTACAAGCTTCAGCTCACTTATGAACTCAAACCTAATTGAAGATATAACGGCCAGTACAATATCACCAGCACACCTTGTACTGTACAAGCTTCAGCTCACTTATGAACTTAAACCTAATTATCATTTTAAAACTTTTCATCCAATGTTTCATAAACTTAAAAGAACTATTTTTTACTAACCCTGTAGTGACAACTGGTTCTCGAGCCCAGGTTTCCCTCACGTGGTGGGCTCCCACATACATGCACAGCGAGAAGTAGGCCTTCCGAATCATCCCTTTCTCCTTGTCAAACAGCCGTCGCAACGGGAGCATGGAACGTGGAGGATTGCCCAAGTATGTTGCCTGAAGGAAGTTGGCCAACTCCTTGCCCAAAACAATCCTACCTGATGCAAATAAGTCATATTCATCAATACAATGGAAAGGAGATGGTCTATGGATTCTTTTAAGTTAATAAATTGTTTACAGTACAGTTATGATGATTATAAATATTTTCATAGTTTGGATAACAAGTCATCAAGTGTTACTGCCGATGCCGGGGGGGACCGCTACCATGACAGCGCATTATCGTTGTTTGAACTTTTATTCATTCGTGTTGTATCTGTGTTGTGTTATTTTAAATTTTGGAAGAGCTGCAAACTGCTGTAGATGTTGAGTTTGCAATGAAACATGTCAGTTTGATTTTTTACTTATACTTAGGCTTGCCATAATTTTACAGAGCCAAACCGGGACGGCCAGTATGTAACCCCCCCCCCCCCTCACCAAACAACCACTAGGTTGCTATAATGGAGTATGATATGTTGGTCTCAATTATGCGAATGGATTATATCTTTTTTTAACATCGTGGCGTATTACTTACAATATTTTATTGTCTGGAAAAGTAGAAATGACTATACTAAGCTAGGATTAAAAATTGATTTTAAAAAAAGTAAATGAAATCAGTTGTATATTTTTGATTAGCATATTAAATCTAACGCGTTGTCAAAAGATAGAGCCTAAATCTTCTTGAAAAAAATAAATTTGCATTAATAACATTAATTCAAATTTTACTGGAACTTTTTAAATTGCTTGTTTATTACTACCACACCACAAGTTCACTGGACTTGCCTAGCAAACCCTTGTCCTCCACCATACGTACGTCAAATTTCACCTTGTTTTAAATTTTGATTGCCATCTGAAAATTGGATTGTACCCCAAATGCTAGTTTAGTAGCTTAAGAATGTTTAATTGTTGTCTTTATAAGAACATTTAGCCTATTGTAAGACATAAAATAAAACTAATTGTTTAGTTAGTTATTAATAATTTACTGTTTTTTTTTTTCAATTTTTACAAAAAACGGGACAAAGGCAAAACCGGCCGGGACACCGGGACAAGAGCGTAAAACCGGGACTGTCCCGGTCAAACCGGGACGTATGGCAAGCCTACTTACACTGATGAAATTGGACTGTTGATGGAGAGGTAAGATTACATATAGTCTACATTACAGTCCAGAAGCTAGCATCATGGATTTTAATAATTAATTATGTAATTAACTATGCATCCTTAACACCTCTTGATCTACATTTAATGGTGCTAAAGCGATGGGAGTATTTTATATTACACTAACCTCACCCGTATTTGTAAAAAAAAACCTGTTGTTTGCCACATTCTGCTGAGTAGCCGCTCAAATAGTTATGTTAGGTTGGGTACATTAAATTGACTAAGTAAGTTAACAGAGAAACTAAGAAAACTGTGTGATAAGATAATGTTCGCTTTGAACAGCCCGGCCAAGCGAGGAGTTCTGACCTTTACCAGACCTTGATGCACAACAGCATAGGCAAGATACATAGATTTTTCCACAAACATTGATAAGTGGTGCAGTCTGAAAAAATTTTACCTCTACAAAAATTAATAAATATGGATGAACAATGTTCAAAAGCAACACACAAGTTAGGTAGAAAGTAAAATTTTCCTTACAATTTATCAGGGTCACACATGATTAATTGTAGATTCAATAACAGCTAAGAGCTGACTATAATATTTGCAACAAGCTGTTGACACTAGCATGATTGTTAGTAAAAAATAACAGGGATCAACGCTGGTTTATACAATTTTTAAAAGATAGACTTATTAATTAAGGAAAAGCTATTAAAATTTTCTTATACTCACTGTCCCTGTGTGTTCCTTCAATTGCAATGAAGGGATGCCTGAGGTGCACTGGAGGGTCATCGTGAGGGTTGTACGAGGGTTGACCAAGGAGCTCTTGATAGGTGGATACAACGGCCCTCACGCCAGGTAACTTGTGGAACTGCAACAATAGAAAAACACATGGGTACCGGTATTTCTAAGGTGATACCATCATTAAGTTTAGGCTAATATGAACTGGGGGGACCTGTGCAGCACAATGAGCCCAACTTTTCAGAGTTTCGGGAGATCAAACCTTGCTCATTTGTGATTGAATTCCTTATTTTGCATAGCCTAAAATGTAAAAAATAAGCTTTAGTGCACAAGGTTTACACCTTGTTAGTGTTTTAATCAATATTTTTAATTGATTCTCGATTTTCCTACTGTAATAGCGTGTTGAATTTTATGTGTTTCTTTTAGGTCTGAATTACGTTTTTATCATGGTTCTTATGCCGTTTTGTCAAGGGGCTTTGCCGAAAAACTCCTAAAACGATTAGAATACATCTACAGATGTTTGATTTATATCTACAATATAGACTTTCTCGCCCTTTAAAGGTTACGAATCGCTGCTCCGAAGAGCCTTCCATGCTCGGCCCAAATGAGCTCACGAGCCTCGGGAAGTTGAATGAGTTGCCTCGTTTGACACCTAGAAGCATCTACAATAGTCTAGAGTTCTCTACTCTAGAGAAAAAATATTACATTACAACTTTTCAGTCCTGTACAATGTAATACAGCGCTCTAATAAGGCTGTTTTTGTAGTTCTATATATGGAGAGGATAGCCGGCAATGTAGGCCTAGTGGATTATCTCGTACTACTATGATACATAACAATTTAAATCTTTATCCACTTAACTTTCTATGGAAAAGCAGAATTTAGAGAAGGAGAAAAAATTAGAAGAATACCTTACACATTTTTTGTTAACATATGAGTTGTTAAACTATGAAAGCTGGGTACCGGTAGATGAGTGGTTATAGTGCTTGCCTTTGAATCCAAAGGTTGCCGGTTTGATCTTGAGAAGTTTTAAAGGTTCAACTCTGGACTGAGTTGCCATTTGTCATTGGGCTATTAATTAACAATGCTATCTAACAACAGGATGACGTTAGATAGTAACATGACCAGCACGTCTTCGGACTGTGCAGTGGACCGAACTCTTACATTTAACTTAGGCCTACTGCGTATCACGTCTTCAGGCTGTGCTGTGGAATGAACACTAGCACTTACATTTTACACTGCTGCGTGTAACGTCTTTGGATTGTGCTGTGGAACGAACTTTAACACTTACATTTTACACGGCTGCACGTGTCACATCTTTGGACTGTACTGTGGACCAAACTCTAATATTTACAATTTACATGGCTGCATTGAATTAGTTGAAATTTGAAAGTGTGGATAAAAGTGGCCAGTTTCACACCGATTCTAACACTTGCAAAAAACAAAATCATAGGCCTACAAAATCTCGTCTGGATTGGATCAGCCTCGGCAAAGAACCACCCTTGAGATATCATTGCTCAGAGTACAGCCTATTTTAATGAACAAAGAGACAGTTTGGGACAAGTTATGAGTGCCAAGCCTAGACTAAGTTACAGTTGGGACTTGGGTGTAAACGAAGTTTGGCCTAGGCCATAGACATTTAAGAAATAATTTTTATTAGCTAAGGCAAACAATTTATTTCTTACATCTTCAAATTACCTGTTTTCAGGTCTCGGATCATCAATAGATCATTAACATTATTAACAATCTATAATACAAGATTCGAACGTTCAAAACGACAGTCCAACAACCATAAACAACATTGTTTACACGTTGACTTCGAAATAACAGCTGATTGTATTACTGACTGACGTCAAACTTTTAAGTCAAAACAGATGTTGTCAAACGTAGACTTTCAGGAACAACCAAACGGCTTTGAAGCCAAAAAGCCGAAGTAACAATTTGACACTATAACCAATGACATTATATAGGCTTCAATGTTGGCAGGAAAAGATTAAGATATCATAATTTTCTAAGTGTTTAAATTGCATATTTCAATATTAAGTTATTAATCTCCAGTCATAAACAACCCCGGTCAAAATATCCAAGCATTGACTGATAATTTTTTATTTTGTAAAAATATTTATAATTAATGGGTGTATTTCATTAGCTGAATGACTGCTTAAATTAATGACTAAATGAACATGCAATCAATTCAGTGAATCTATTATTTGTTTAAAATCATATTGTAGTTAAAAAAATAAATTACCTCTTCATCATTAAAGATATCAAGGATTTCTTGTGCACTGTGCCAGACCCCATAGCCTCCCATGCCACTGAGCGTGGAGTTATCAGGAGCTACAAGAGTAAAACATTAGCTATAAAATAGTTATTTGTGCTTATAGGGACTAAAGTACAATTTTTTCTCTCTGAAGGGAAAGTGTTGTCAATTTCCCTGAGGGAGTAAAGTACTTTAGTCCCTTGATGCACACAACATTTTTCCTCCACCTACACTTAGGCCTCTTAGGCCTACCGTAGATAATTTAACTTTACCTTCATATGATCCCTTGCTCCGTCAAGCTGGATCTGTCACATCAACATAAAAAACACACAAGGTAGGCCATATCAATTTTGAAGAACACGAAAAAAAAACAAAATATAATGTAAGCCTAGTCAAAAGTTTTACACTTATGTTTTGGACTTCTTAGGTTAATAGCCTACCCAAGCAAAATGTAAACAAACACCTACACTGCCACGGCCATCTCTAATACTAGAGATGCTGCTCACCCACTGCTGACTGAATGGTCAGCAGTGGGTGAGCAGCAGCTACAGCTGCTATTAGTCAACAATGAGTAACGAAACAAATACAAGTAACAGCTGACTGTGGCTCATGTTCTTTTTAATCTCTCTTTTAATGTTATTCTTATGTAACTAACTTTAGCCCCGTGGTACGAAAAAACTCGAGTTTTCCCTAGGTAGAAAGATTAAGTATTCAAGTCACATGGGATAGAAATTAGTACTTTACTACTCTATTCCAAGGAGTAAAATACGGCTTTAGATAGTAGGTGGAGGAAAAATAATGAAACTAAAGCAAACATAACAGTTAAGTTACCCATAATCAGATGTATCCTGAAATAATAACAAAAATATCCATCTATGAAAAAATATAGTGCTAATACTGGTAAACACAACGGAAACATAAGCAAGTATGTTTAACCACATACTTGCTTATGTTTCCCTAACATTACTTGTTTTGGGCAGATATAATTTAGCAGTTTCTGATTTATAAACTTTTTTACAGATCACCAACACTGATAATTAAAAAAAAAAAGAATCAAAAGGCCACAAATTAATCTACAAACATACAGTATATCTGGATTTAGCATTTTGGATGTTAGGATCGTTCTCTTTGACTCCCATATTTATTTCCTAAAAAGAATCAAGCAACCACTGGCTGGGTAGCTGAGTGGTTAGTGTTGCCTAAACCAACGGTTGCCGGTTCAATCCTGAGAAATAGTGTAGCTTTTTAAAGGTTTGACTCAGACCCAGTTGCCATTTAATTTGCCATTGGGCTATTATAATGATGCTTTCTACCAACAGGTTGATGTTAGATAGTAAAAAGACCAGGGACTGGATTATTCCTTGTCAAAATGTTAAAAAATACCTTGGTGCAAAGACAGACACACAACAATTTAAAAAATCCAAATTAAAACAATTTAAATATGTGTTATATTTTTATAAAACTATAACAATCACGACCTCAATAAATTATGTATTGTTGATTCTTGTGGCGATTCATAATAAATTATTTGGCATTACTTACATTCCCCCATTTCCTCCCCTTTTATCCAGAGTACAATATTGGATATGACCCATACTCCAATGTAACAATTTCTTAAAACCATAATGAAAATTTAATATTTCTTTTTTTACAGGATCGAAAATTTGAAATCATTATGATTGGAATAATTTAAGTCATTTTTAATGATTGAAATAAATTATTTAAGTTGTAAACGCTCAAAACAATAACTGCACTATCACATTTTATCAAACATTAAAATCTAGATTATACTGATGGATTTTGATCATGAAAGTCCCATTTACGCACCTTTTATGTATATATAATTTATACTGATAATACAAGTAATTAAGATCCCTCTTTATTACTTAAAGCATCCTTTTATGAGACAAAAATATTAAAGCATCGGTGTATAATGAGTGAGCAGATGCCTAATGAAACCATAACTGAAAATATTGACTGTATTTTTACACTAACTAGAGATCGTCTCTGATCGAAATTCAACCAAACATTTTATAAATGTCAATCAAATCAGTAGAAAAAAAGAATAATTGAAAACTTTGATAAAGGAATCTAAAACAAAAATAAAGACATTTATTTTAGATTCCTTATCTCTGGTTATCCTGATTTCCTTTTTTTATTACAAAAGCTGTATATGATTTAATTAAGTACTTTTCTTCAACAAGAATAACATTGAGGCTTTGAAAGCCTGTAGGGCATAATCTCGGGAGCCAATGTGAATTATAATGTGATTCTACTCATCTACAGGAAGCGAGGAAGCTACATTTCTAACGATATGCCCGGAATTTTCTTGCGATGCAATCAAGCTGAGAAAAACGGAGGAAATTCTAACCGATTAATACATATATTATTTGGTAGATTGGTAGATTAAAAACTAAATTTAACCAATTTAGTACCTAAATGCATTGCTGTAGCAGTGATGACTTATGGCTATGGAGGAATTTTTTGATTAAACTTGAGATACAAAGTTTATTTTCTTCAGGGCCGTTTTTTGAAGATGCAAAATTTTTTTCTATTTAATTAAGATGTTTTGAATTTGAGTTGATTTGCCTCAATTTAGGCCTACTCACATAGTTAGTACTACCAATATAAATTTTTTACGACCAATAGTTAGTACGACCAATCTGTCACCTATTTGTGACAGAAAGTAATAAATTTTGAAGTAAACAGCCCACTATGTTTTCTACTTTAGGTTACCGAACCTGAGATTCTGCACACACATGGCTTGAAACTAATCAAATTAAAGTTTGAAATCATTTTTTTTATTTTGGGTGTTTTTATGCCTGTGGCATTTTTTAACGTTTTGACGGGGAACGGTCCAAACCCCAGTCTTGTTACTATCTAACATCGACCAGTTGTTAGAAAGCATCATTAATAGCCCAACGACAAATGGCAACTGGGTCCGGAATCGAACCTTTAAAAAGCTACTAACTTTTCTCAGGATCGAACCGGCAACCTTTGGATTCAAAGGCGAGCACTATAACCACTCAGCTACCCAGCCGGTAATATTAATATAACTTGAACTAATATTAAGAAATAATTCCCAATTTTAAAGATTTCAAATTTTCAATCCTCTAGAAAAATGAAATAGAAAGCAGAATTTTAAAACTAATTGTGATTGTAATTTTTCAGCTCCACCAGTCAGCCAAATTAAATTCAATGATCACCAAATTCTATCCTATGACTTTTTGTAATATATCACAAAGCAATATATCACAAACCCTCCAGAGTATTATTAAATCCTGTTTTATGATTTTGTGCTCTAGGGATCAAACAGTTAGTCATATGCAGTCATACATCATACTCTCAAAAGATTCATCAATAAACTCGAATTTTGAAACATTTGACATTGTTACATTTCATTTTGGAAGCAGGAAACAAATTTAATGTATTTCACAGCTATTAAATTAAACTTAACGTTGTAAGTTATGAAGGTGAAAAATAAAACAACTTTTCAATTATCATTATTTTCTTTCAGCCACGGTGATTTCAAATGACACAGCATTTTCCCTGGGTCCCTGTCCCAGCAGAAAAATGTCAACTTTATCTGCAATTTGCTTCGCAGACTCCGGGAACCTTATAATGTGAATCTTCGCACCTGTTATTCTCTTGTACACGAGCAGCTGCCTGTAGAAAACAAACTTATTAAAGAACTAAGTAAAAAATATTAGTGTCAAAAGCTACACTGCTGCACACTCTCCAAAATTTTAATGTTGATACGGTATGTTGAAGGTTTGTCTATAAGTTAATAAAATTTGGTCGTTACAAGCTGACATGAATGCTGATTAATTGACGTGGTCCAAATTTTTGTTTTGATTACTCATGTTTTAAACTATTTAGTTTAATATAAAACATTCTTATTCCTAGATATATATCTAGGAATAAGAATAAGATTCCCTATTAGGAGTGTATTATGATACTAATAAATTTTATTTGTACCATGTTCTGAGTTAAAAAGCTTGGAGAGCATAAAAATGGCTCACTGATATGAGCTATCAGAATATTATAATAAGTTATATTACAGTTATATATAGTTATATTCCCAGATAGCAAGGAAGGTTGAATCAAGCCTTGACTTTTCCTCGAGTTTTAATTGCAGCGTAAGCCTTGAATTTGAGCATCTATTCGAGTCCGATTCGAAATAACCAAAGATAATCAAGGCTTGAATTTGTTTCTCCCTTTAATGTCAATGTAAGCCTTGAATTTAATCATCTAATCGATTCCGATTCGAAAGCACCAAAAAGTTAAGGAAGGCTTGAACTTCCCTCTCCCTTTAATTGCAATGTAAGCCTTGAATTTGATTATCCAACTAAACTCAATTCATGTTTGCGAATCGAACTCGAATCGATACCGATTCGCGGCACGACGTCCCGACCAATCGCAAGCCGTCCAACGCTGTCGAACAATGCAGTGCGCGGCTCCCAAGGATCGATTTCTCATCGATTTTGTATAGATTTTTTGGTACGAGACGGGCCGACGCCATTACTTTCTTACCAGACTCTGAAGTTATCGGATGTGTATTTTACTGTTCCAATTTTTAAGTTTTTTGTCTTGTGTTTATTCAAGCCTTTATACATTTTTTAGCCTCGTTCAAATCTCTTTTAAGTCTTTTTGTTCTTCTGCAGCTGATATTACACATTAAAGTGGAATAATACATCACGTGGTTAGTGTAATTTATTTAGTTTAAAACCGAAATTAGTTAAGTACAAATTAATTAGATTAACTTCTTAAGTAAGGGAGTATCTCGATTTTTAAATTATTTGTAGGCCTAATTTGTGAAATTGAGTTAGGCATATGTATTATGTAAGTTTATTCCATATTCTCAGTAAAATTTAAAAGTAATTTTTTTATAAGTTTTTTTTAGTTAACTTTTGATTATGTACTCAGAATCCCCGTTTTAAAAGGTATGAAATGTGTATATATGACTCAAAATGTGCTTTAAAAAGACTTATAAGAGATTTGAAAGAGGCTAAAGAATGTATAAAGGCTTGAAAAAGGTTTGAAAAAGAATCAAAAGACTTGAAAAACAATTGAAACAGGTTCGAGAGAGGCTTTAAAAGGCTCGAAAGAGCCTTGAAAAGTACTTGAAAGAGGCTTGAAAAAGGCTCAGCAAACACTTGAAAAGTGCTCGGAAGGCCCTTGAAAAAGACTTAAAAAGAGCTTAAAAATATTTAAAAGCTTGAAAAAAAACTTGAAAACCCATTGAAAAATACTCAAAAGAGACTCGAAAAGACTTAAAAAAGGCCTGAAAGAGGCTCGAAAAACACTTGAAAAGGGCTCGAAGGATTCTTGAAAAAGATTTAAAAAGATAAGACAAGACTTTAAAGGCTTGAAAGTGACATGAAAAGAATTGAATGAAACACTTGATTCAAGTTGAAATCGATTTCTCATCACGGTGACTAAGAGCCTTGAATCAAGTTCGAATCAAGTTTTCATGCAGGCTCGATTGGTAAGGTTTGAATCAAACCTTCAAGCCTCAAAAATCAAGCTTGAATCAAGTTCGAATCAAGCTTTTTTTGCTATGTGGGATTATAATAAGTTGCTTGGTAATTTATTATAAATCAAGCCACTGAAAACAATAAATCTGTTACCAATACCAGTGATTTAAGTCCCAAAGTAAAAGGAGTGTAAAAATAATTTTTATCTTTTATAAATATCCTTATTTATATTTGTTTATAATATAATTAACATGGGCTTATAATAATTTATTTGTTCACCTCAAATAAGCTATCCTTGTTACATTCTGATAACCCTTCTCTTAAGACAGATCACAAAAAGCCTCTTACTGTCCTAGTGATGACATCTTAGTCAATGAAATCTGATGATAACATTTCTAGTGAGCTGGCTACACACAATAATTAATTCCATTTTGTCTAAAAGGTCTTAAGAGGTGGATCGACCATAAGAGGCCCAGGAGCTACACATTATGGCTGCCAGAGTTTTCTATTATTCTCAGCCGACAGGAAATGAATATGGAAAGTCCTACTCCCATTATAAATATGACTCTGATAAATTTATAAAAAAAAAACTATTTTTAGTGTTCTCCTACAAGAATATGTTCAAAAGTATATTTAACATTTTTCTCCACTCACCTCTGTTCGAGCAGGTAGCCCTTGGACGGGGATTTCCCAATTCGTGGGAGTGGGGAGTTGAATATAGCGAACGTCACGTTGGGCCGGAGAAGATCTTCAGGGTAGCGATAGACCTCGGTGCCGGGGGCGGGCAGCTGCTTGGCCTTGGGCCACACCTTGGCCATGATGTAACTCATGTGCTCTGTCCAGTAGCTGGGGACACGGGCATACGCAGGCTGGTTAAGATTTACACTAGGTTTATAAATGACAAAAAGCGATGAAGTAATGAAGACATGGGATTATAAAATAATTTATATATAAACATGGATGACTGGAAATGATTGAATCAGACCTAAATCAAAGTGAATTTAAAGTTGTTTATCAATTTACATTGAAAATTTCTCTGTGTATACTTGTTTAAAAAATGAAAAGTCGTTTTTTTTTTAGAGCGAAATGTTAGCAATTGCCTTAACTTCAATTTATTTGTAAAAATAGTGGTTTGTCATAATTTTTTGTTCTAGCATTAAAATTAAAGAAGAATAACACATAATTTTAAGGTTTGACAATAATTTTGTTAAATTTCAATTTATTTTATTTTAAATATTTTTAAAGAAGAAGATCTTTAAATACTAACAGCTTTAATTAATCTCGACTCTGTTCAAGATCTACTTCTAAATACAGTGTTTCTAGTAACAGTATTTTTTACACTAAAAAATCTAACAATCACATAAAATTTACCTTCCACCAATAGAATAACGATGCAATATTCAACTAATTCACTAATGACTTCAATGTCATAACCGTTTGAATGGGATATCTAATGCAAAATATAAATCATTTTTAGCTATTAAACAATTACTTGCCTCTCTATAACCACTGGTCTATGGAACAGTGAGATCAAAACTTTGTTGGCCATGGCGTACTTGCTGAGTGCGTAGTACGCCTTCTTTGCATCCTTGGGCACGGGCCCGAGCAATATTCTGGGCTGGTTCACCAAGTAAAGCCCTTTCAGGCGATGAGCGAGAGTCTGGGCCACCTTCCTCCTCGCTATAATATAACACGTTTATCTTTGTAAAGAAATTCTTAGTTTATTTAACAATAATCCATCATCATACAAAACTAATACATATATCTTATGTGTTTATGCCTATTAAATGTGTATTTATACCTTAAAATATGATGTTTATATCGGTATGTGTTTATATGTATTTATGTGGAAATCATTATTGTTCAGAATGATTCGATACTAATTTACAATAAACACATACACATATATCTATCTATCTATCTTCTTATTTCTATAAGGGTTTCGTCTCTGTTACGTCCCTTTTATCTCGACCTACTGAACCGATTCTTAAGATTGATTTGTCATTTAGAAGCTTAGGATATAGCGCGTGGGTGAATCGCAATAAAAAAGGTCATATATTTTTGGGCTACTCCCCCCTCACCTTTGATTTATTTGTAGAGGGCGCTTTAAAATGTTGACCAACTTTCATTGCACAATGTTTATAAACGTGAATTGTAACTTAACAGCTGACTACTTTCAGACGAGTTTTTAAGTCAGAATGTAAACAAAAATAGATCTCTGTCACTTCATAACCAACATACATGTACTTTAGGTTAGTTTCTTTCATACAGAATCTCATAAAATGCGCAATTTTCGTACGGGCTACCTCGTACTTATTTAATACGCTACCAAGTGGTTTTTTGCTAAGAGCACTCCTTAGACAATTTTCAACCAATTTTCAAGTTTTTGGTGTCATTAGCTCTTGGTCTGTAGTTGTTTCCTCTAGTTGATAAGAATCAGACTTGCATTAAAAGCGCTATCCATCCTTGAAATTTTGCCATTAGTTTAACATTGGGATTGGGTCGAGAATTTTAAACATTATGTTAGTGTACAGCTTATATAGGTATAGCTTTAGGCCATTAATAAAACTGTTAATCACAATATTCGATTAGACGGTAATTGATTTATTTATTTGCACTAGTAGATATAAAAAGTGTTGTTACGAAGACAAGCATTTTGTATAATGAACATAGTTAGTGGTATTGATTTTACAAATCAGAGATAAAAGTAATTATTGAATAATAACCAGTCAAACTACGAACAATTCTAATCAAAGAACAATTTAGATTAAACTAATTTATTAAAAAAAGGACCTCACTGTCTGGGTTGACGCCCTCCACAACGTAGAAGGGATGCAAGGGCTTATGTTGATACGCTGCCAGTTTTTCCTGGGCCAGAACTTCTGAATGGTTGAACCTCTTGAGGACATCCTCCACTTCTGTGAATCCTTTAAACTATAAAATAAGAAATATGTATATGCGATTGTTTCAATAGCTTTAAAAAATAAGATAAGTACCGTAACACACTATAAAAAGATTTGTTAAAATAGGGGATGCAATATTTGATCTTACCTTCTTTTGTTTTAGGTATGTTTTGATATCTTCAACATTATAAAAAATTCCTTTTCCTTTTAGATCTTCCCTGTGTTCTCCTAAAATACATTTTTGAGTTAGTTAGTAAAAAAATATACCTTCTACTCTATATTTTTACTGTAGAAACATTAACTAATAAATTTTAAAACATATTACCAATAACAGAACAAATATTCCGTATGAATCTAAGAAATCTATATTAATGAACTTTGATATTTTAAATAAAGTTTACCTTTAAATTCCGGGCTTGCTTCAACAGTAGATAAACTGTCCTCTAAATCTTCCTTGTCATTTTGTATATGGTCTTCTTCACCTTCACTTTCTTCTCTTTCACTCTCCTCTTCTGACTCTTCTTCATCATCTTCTTCTTCATCTTCTACTTCAGATTCTTCCTTTTTTTCTTCATCCGAGTCTTCATATTCTGATGATGACTCCTCAGTCTCCTGCTTTGGTTCTTCCTTCTTTATATGTTTGTTTTTATCACTTGCTTTATTCTTGCCAGCAGGATTAACCTTTCCTTTTTTAAGGATCCTCTTTGATGAAATTGAAACGGCAACAATAGCAATGGTCAACAAAAATAGGATGGTTGATGGCCTCATGGCCATTACGTTTATTGTTTAACATACTCGATTGTGAGTTTAATGATGAATGTGAATATAGATTGTAATCTAATCTCTTTTAATTCGGAATAAAACTTTCACAATGAGATGACTACAGTTGATTAATGAAGTGACTATTGAGTTCTACTACACTTTAGCAATTGGTTTTATAGTTAGGTTAGTACAACTTAATAATATGAAAAAGCAGATAGCTGAACTTTGAATGAAATAGATATAGGTTCCACTATGTTAAATTGGTACAGTGATTGTGAATTAACGTACGGATCTATTTTAGATAGCTGCCCACACAGCACAAGTACATCCCCAGGAGTTCCTAAACATATCCTTATGGGATATTGGAATATCCCGGGGAAATCCTTAATATCCCCAATATTCTCAAAAAGTCATCCCAGGGATCTCCTGGGGATATTGAATGTCCGCGCATATCCCGCGTTTTGGGATATCCTTTCGGGATATCCTTAGGATATTCAAATATCCCTATGGGATGTCGTTAAAAACTGGTCTAAAACTTGTAAATTGTAACTATTTTCATCAAAGTTTATAAATAAATGTATTTCTGCTAACGAACAAATTACAAAAATGAAAATAATTTGGAGCAAAAAGTATAAGTCCATGCCAGGATTTGAACCTGTGACCTCACACTCAATGACTTGCGAGTCAAAGTAAAAAAGTTAGCCTAAATTTGAAGTAACTTTACAAATTGACTATTTTCACATATTTAAAAATTTTGAAATAAAATAGCAAAACCTTTTGAATGTGAACTGTTATATGTAATTTGGATTGTATATTTTAACACAAAAAGATTATTAATTATACTTGATATATTTTAATTTGAGTAAAATTACTACATTTTATTTGATGTAGTTTGACCTTTTGAAAGTGTATTTGATGTAAAATAGATACCTATCCTGTGTACGTTATGGTGTGTAATGGTAAATCGAGATATCCCAGCGTAAACCCAAATATCCCCAATATTTTCTAAGTCATTCCAAGGATATCCTAGGGATATTGCAAATCATACATTTTGGGATATCCTTTCACGATATCCCCAGGACATTGAATATTTTTAAGAGATATCCTTCGAGACCCATCTGGAACTCCTGTCTTGAAGAGAGGCAGCCATGGCATTGCTTATGAAAATTTCCCATACTTTTTACTAAGATTTATTTTCAGAGGTTTTCATTAAAGAAAATTATTTATTAAAACTTTAGTTTATAGTGAATGACCTATACGCTATTTTGCATTATAGCTTTAATCACTGACACTTCCTATGGTTTTTCTTTGTAGATCCTTTCAACTATAATGTTTGAATTCAAACAAATCTATTTGGCTTGTAAACAATGTTATTATCTAATGTTATTAGATTGTTTAATTAATTTTTCTGGACCTATATGATACAAGTTTATTTAGTATTTCAATAATTTACACTGTGTCAACAGATATTTACTCGGGAAATCCTGAGAATATCCTAAGGATGTGAACGATTTTATAGAATTTAATTAAAACTATGCTTACGGACATATTCCAGGGACTTCCCCAGGAGCTCTTTTCAGAAGTTTTCGAAAAGAGGCCTCAAAGAAAAATGGTTGAATGACTTGATGATTTTAGACTTTTAGCAAAACCCCTATTTTGAATGTTTGAACTAAATTGAAAAAAAAAAACGCACATATCCTAGGGATATCCTTGGAATATGGCCGTTTACGCAGGCCTGACACATCCTTGGGATATCTCTGGAATATCCTTTGAAATTTTGTTTGACGGGTGTCTTATAGCCAAAAAAGTAAAACAAATCCATTTTAAACCTGTTTTGTGTGAATTTGTTTAATTTTAGTCCTATTTACGTAAAAAGTTTATATTTCTATTAAAGTCCTTTTGGGATATGCTTAGAATGTCCTAGAATATCCTCCATATCCCGGGATCTGAATAGGATATTTGGGACTCGTTTGGGATATCCTGGGGAAATCTTGTGCTCAGTGGGTGATAGTTTAAGTGTTAATGTTTTTAATAACCTAAGGTCTTCTGTTGATTATCACTGTATATTTATAATACACATAATCAGTTTTATTATTTTATTTTTAGATCCACAAATAAGCTTAGCTGATCATGAAAGAGATTCAATGAATAAAATCTATTTTGCCATAGCCTGAAACCATAATGAGTACAGTACAAGTACTCTTACAACTTCCATCACAGTTTAAATAATTAAAAAATGGTATTATTTTGAATTAAAATAATGGTTTTAAATTATTGATTGAAATAACATATACAATTACTAAAACTGAAAGAACAGCCTTTACCTCAATGTATCAATAAATAGGGTAAAATTATAGCATGATTAGAGAGGGTCCCCAGGTTAGTGTGCCTGCTATTTGAAGCCCTTTCGAGAAATAGGATTTAATACATTTGCTACCAGCTTCCACATATATGCGGCAGTCAGGTAGTTCCCTCAGCCCACTGACTACAAAATCATGGACTTTCCTGTAAACCGGCCCTCGTGGCTGTGACTTACGCCACAGACCACAAATAGAATCAATAGAATCTATCCACAAGTGTAGCCAACTGGCCAGTGACGTCAGTGATCGTCCTAGCCACAGACCAAGCGCCGCACACATGCGGCGGACAATCCCGTAGACTGTTCCTAAGCTATCCTTTAAAATAGACCGTACCGAAGAAATTTTGTATTTAGTATAACAGAACCATCGCTGCAGATCTGCGGGCAGCAGTCTATTTTAATGAGCCCAGCCGCCGCAGATCTGCGGCTGTGGTCTGTGAGTAGAACTGCGCCCACTGAGTAGAACGCTGAGTAGAAACTGGCAATAAAACTTGCATGATATTGAGTGCAAAAATTTAAGTTGTGGCATGTGTTCACACTCACTGACAGCCAAAATGTTTGAGTGAAAATTCGTCATTATAAAATTTTTATTTTCAGAGCTCACTCTTGTCAGGTCATGACGTGACATCAACTGAGGAACTGCCCATGAATGAATATCGTCCGAAACTCCATAAACAAATAAATCATTTTGCTGCTTTTTACATTACTGAACTAGTTACATGAAGATATATACTATTTTTTATAGGAATAGGCCTAATTTTCATTTTAACCACTAAAACAAGTTTTTACTTTTCTATATCTATGGTATCCAACTTCTGCGAATGTGCAACTGGTAAGAATACTTGTAATTAACTCAAATGAATTGACAATAGGTAGGCCCTACCTATAATTACCTCAATACATCCATAGAGAGTAGAATAGTTTTGGTCAGTGGAAAAAGCTACTTTAGTCATTGCTTCAATTTTACATCTATTATTCACATTTACCTTAAAACACTTGACAGAGCGTTCGAGAATTAAAAAGTAATATGGCACATTATTGCATTAATGAAATTTTTCATTATTTATTACAATGATCCTCTTTTTCATAGTTTATTACTGGCAAGACTATATTTAATTCATTATAATCTAATTTCAACCTTATGGGGTTTATGGGGAAAATGAATAATATCAGAATTTGATGCATTTTAGTCACATGCACTAGGAATGGATTTTCCTATATCTACTTGCAGTACTCCTAAGGCAGCAAACCTACATCCTCGTTCCTATGGTGTTTATGGAGGAAGTTAAAAAAAATTGAATCCTGTTGGAAATTTGCTGGTTACGCAGGTCTGCTGCGACGGGGTTTATTTATGTGTATTTGTTCAGTATTTCTTATTTTAATTTAATTTTGATATCTTTAGGTTTGTGCAAACAATGAGCTGACCTCTGATGGTACATAAAAAATGGCTTTTCTTTACTGCCATCACCAAATATTTTTGAGGATATAACATGGAATTTTTAATACAAAACATATGGAAGGGGTAAACATATTTAGCTCAACATTTGACCATATCAAAGCCGTATTGAAAACATACCAGATTAATGTAAGCTCTTCAGAAGAGAAAACAAAATCAAGAAAACACAATATGGATTGAATATGTTTTAATATCTGACATTTTTAGCTTTCCACCTGGGGTGCATGAAGATGTCAAGCATCTCACTCTGCATTACCGCCAAGATGGTGTCATAGTAGATGATGTCTCTTATCTCCCTTAACTTTGGCTTCCTCAAGCGTTTGAAAGCTTTTAATCTCCTGAAAACAATGCGTAACTCTGTATAGTACAAATTTACATTATACCCAACACCTGAATTTTGTTAAACTTAATGTGCAACACAATAACAATTGTAACGACTCCCAATAATTCACTTTTATTATTTTAATCACCAATTGTATCTTTCCTATCAACCCCAGGATGTGAAGAGGAAATAAAACAGATAAGATTTCAAATTGAGAAATATTAAAATCTACCAAACATTATACCCTAGTTCTAAGTAAGATTTAAAATAAGCTTGAAACATGTACTAAAATACTGCAACTTAATGGAAATAACCGGCATTTAAAAAGTACGGAAAATATAGGACATAATAGTCAGTTAAGTCATCACTCACTTCCGCTGGAAGTCATCAGGGAAGGGCGCGGTCTCCTGGGGCTCCAGGTCGCTGGTGGGCACGTTCACCAGGAAGCTGACGTCGGGCTTGAGCAGATCCTGGGGCCAGGAGTAGACGGGGTCCCCCCTCTCCGGCAGGTCCTGCAGATCGTGCTCCTTTGCGACGGCAAACGTCGTCTGGTCGGCCCAGTACCTGCACTTGGATCAAACCAGATGATGGGCCATGTGAATAAAAGATATTAAGTGCATTGGAGGAACTTCCTTTATCCAAAAATTGACAAAGTTTTCCCCAAGACTTCCTTTAGGGACGTCCCTAGTGGAGGTCCTCAGGGAAACTGACATTGGGCTACGTCATATGATACATATTTTTAATGGGCTCAAAAGGTCGAGTGGATCGGGAGTTATTGCATTTTTTCGTTTTCAGCAATATGATTTTAATAAAAAGTTTGATCACCTCGATCATCCTTTTGAGGCCGGGTTTGCGGCAATGTTCTCTATTCTTAGAGACCTTTAACTTGATGTACATATTGACCTATGCTTATATTTAAGATTTTCTTCTGATTCCTTGTGGACTGCCTGCCTTGGAGGTCCAAGAGCAATAAGTAGTTGAGGAAGTACACTTTGTAACTCAAAACCAATTTGCAAAGTTTTAGTTTTATTACTGAAATACTTTTAAAGATATTATATCGTTTCCAGACTTTCTTTCCACCCTGTATATGGGAACACCAGTGATCGGTTTCTGTGAAAAATCCAAACTAATTATTTCCTTTTAGAACCATTCTGTCCAGTCTATAATCAAGATCTGTGTCTTATCATAACCTAATGAATAATGGATGGTAGGCATACCCCGAACAAATGGCAGGTCTGTCATAGTACGTAGCCCGGGCCTCGTGGGCGGCAGCGTAGACAGCCAGGCCGAAGTACAACCGTCTCATCTTCGGGTTGAATTCAAACGTGTACAGATACTCTCTCAGGCATTTGGGGGGCACAGAGATGTAGTGTCCGTTTAGAATGTTGGCTAACTGCTTGGCCAGGATCTTCCTTGCTGTAAGAATAAATAGTAATAAATTCAATGAGAAATTAAATACCCCCGTCACAACCACAACAGCCCTGTGTTCTCAGCGAATATTAAAAGGAGATTGAGATTTTGTATTTTCCCCATGAACACCATAGGAATGAGTATGTAGGTTTGATGCAATGGGATGTTGTTAAAAATGTTAGTTGTTAGGAAATGTAATGGTTAGGTAAAGTAAATATCAAATTGTGTCAATATTCAGCACTTCAAATTTTTCCCCATAAACTCCATGGGGGTGAGTTTGCAGATTTGCCGCCATATGGGTATTGTAAGCATATATCAGTTAAACCCTACCTAGTGAATGGACATACAAAATTGTCCAAAATTGTGTAAATAGTGAATCGGCCGACTGTCAGCTGACTGAACTTTAAGAGGATGACACCTACAGATTTTGAAATTCTGTTAGGATTTGTTGGGCCAAAAATCTCAAAGAAATATACGCGAGAGCTTCACTTTCAATGTGAACTAGGCAGGGTAGTAGCGGGTTGTATCCTGTCTCTTGTATACAGACAGGTCCACACATGCAGACATGAGAGAAAACACTTGTATCTTGTCTCCGTGTTTCCTGTTCGTTTGGGACACTGTAAACAGTGTTTTTTGTTTCCAGAAACAAACATATTTGTCGGCCAACTGTTTACAAACAGTCGGCAGACTAGCTGGAGAAATTGCCGGATACAACAGCAAACACTGAAGAGACAGTCGGCTGACAATTTTTCAAGAGACAAGTCTACAAATGTGGACGAGGCTTAAGGATGTCACTGTTCTGTGATGTCACTGGTTCTGTATACGTGGCATATACTTACGGGGTCTGTAGTTTGACTCGATTACTATGAAAGGCCTCCTGGTTCTGTCAGTTGTTGGTATGTTTGCTGACAGGATGCAACACTTTTCCTTGTAAGTTTGTAGTAGGCCGCTCACATTTTGTGTGCCTCTGTTCTGGACAATGCATCACATAAATGAATGTGACTAAAGATAAATTCAAAATGAGATATCAAAAATTTAATTTATTTCAAGCGTTGATCATGTAAAATATATTTATATCTGATGTAGCTGTACTTCTATACACTTTGTATACCTAGCTGGTGGTTAATAAATTTCTTAAGTGGTTTATTATGTTTAAATATTTGTATTTATCTAGAAGATTTATTAAAAAGTAACAAGTAAAATGTATACACAACAAAACATAAACAAAACAGATACATAACAGGCACAAAACAAAAATATGTAACTACGTGAGTGGACACAACTTATATTAACAAATATTTAGAGAAATCTAATAATAATAAAATATAGTAATGAACTTTACCTTATTAATTCTTCCGATAACACATCCATTATTTCTTGTTCACTATGAAATATAGTCATATGCTTTTTGTTTATGTTCATTGGATGATCCACTGAAAAATATTAAGTCAAAATAAATGTTTGTCAATTATTCAAGTGAACTTGCAATGCAAGAGGTCTAGCAGATACCACGTAACTCACCTTCCTAATTAGGTTGGATAATTAAACTGGGAAGTTATAACCAAACGTAATGTAACTTACACACTACCGCCTTTAATCTTCCTGAACTTCCAAATTGGATTACCAGAGGAAGAGATTATTAGGTGTCAAAAAGAAGTTTCAGAACTTATCTATTGCTTAGAATGAAAACCGCTTAAGTGTCAAAATCGTATTTTTACAGGAAAGATAAAAACTGTTTTTAATCCACACAGAAAAGACACTATTAAATTTTGTATATGTTTTTGAGTTGAGTTTTAAGTTTCTGACCATTATAAATCAATAGTTTAATTATTTTCAATGTATATGAATATTTTTATTTAAATTACACTCATGCGTAACTAATCCACTACCACTCTTCGTTAAAGTAGTTCAACTAATGAAATATTATAACATATTTCAACCAACTACAAAAAAATGTCTTTATCATTGAATGGATTTAAATACCGATTTTATTCCAATTAACTTAAAATGAACCGTAGTTGACTTATAATCTGTATAAATCTTTTTGTGAGAGCAAGAACTAACTCACGTGTTGCTGAAAAATCTTCTGAAACATTAACATTGCATTTTACATAGTTGATCAAGAATAAAACTAACGAAAGAAAAATACTAATATAGTTTTTAAAAACACACATAAATCTGCACATGATTCTCAATGACACTGTAAATAAACACCTTGAGTTTGTAAAATTACAATTCAATTGTTACTGATTTATAATCTCGTTCTCATTATTACATCATTTTACATATCAGTGTAACGTATGGTTGTATAATAAAGGTTATTAGTGCTGTGTTTAGTAATGTTTACTATTGTTAGATGTGAAAATTAGTGATTTCTTGGAATGAATTCAATAAAACTTAGTTTTCAAATAATCATTGAGCATGGTTTGTACGTCTTAGTTCGAAATTTGCAGCTTTGAAATTTAATACATATTACTTAAAAATATTAGATCATGTGAGCTTTATAATTTATAAGAAATACAATTTCAAAATACATATATGCCTAAATATCTATATACCGGGTGTCCCAGACCCCTTTTAAAATTTACAGAATTAAATTTTAACAAAAAACAATTGTACCGCTATAGTAAACCAGTTACGCGAGGAAATGTAAACAAAAGTGAAAGCAGAACACTAAATTTACACAAGGGTTTTCAAACAAATGTGAAAAAAGGTCCGGACTGGGGAAAACTGCTGTAATGTAATAGACAAAAGCTGTTTCATTAGCGGGTAAAACGGTGTAAAAATTAGTAATCAAAACGTCACTAGCCTGATCAGCTGTTGCATGTTATTTTTATGGACATCAGATGGATTACGTCACCGGCCTGACTCAAAAGCAGCATTTTCCAAAATCAAAAGAATGAAACAGCCCTTCTTTGAAATATTTTCTCTTTGTTTATATTTTCTCCGCAGTGATGGGAAAAGGTATAGTTGGTTGTTGTTTTAGAGATGCTATAGTAAAAAAGGGAATTAGAAATTTAATAGAGAGCGCTACAAATGTTAAAACAGTTGTTTAAATGCAAAAGCGTTCAAAAGTTGTTCTGCCTTTGTAGAGAACAATTTATTTAAAAAAATGTTTTGTATGAAGAGAAAATTTAACCATAACCAAGTAATTAAATAAACCACTTTTACCATTTTCCACATTTCACCATGAGAAACCTGCTCCTAATTTGGACCTAAAAGAAAAACACCAAATTATATGTAATTTATAATACAGTACACACACATAAAACTTTTACATCTATAACTGTACATGCTGTACAGTAAAAAAAATTTTCTATCTTAGAGTTAGTGAATTTTGATAGTAATTTCACCCATATAGTTGTTATTAAATTTAAGCTATTGTAAACATCAAAAAGTAAATTAAATTTAATATGTCGTTTACAAGATACATACAACAAATTAGGGTTTCTGTATTATTATTATTTAATTATTAGTACCAGCGGGACCGAGCTTACGCTCAGTAAAATTATGATTTTAACTTTTGTCAATTGCTATGTGTACATTTGTATACCAATTGCAATAAATTATTATTATTATTACTTTAGTTTCTCAAGCAAAGCTCATTCGCTCCGCTCACTCGCCCTCTTCCTTTTTAAGATGAGCTCATTCACTTCGCTCACTCGCCAGGCCGAAGGGTGCTGCACTTTGGTACAGTTTTCCTAAACTACAGGTTAAAGTTGTAACACCTAAGAGGTTGAGTTGTTTATTTGTTTATTTTATCTACAGTTATCTGCTGATTTTTGTTCAATTTAAAAATCTCCATAATGATAACATGGTAAATTTGAAGGGCTATAGTACGAAAACCAGATTTTTAGCTCCAATCGATTTCTTGTGGCCAAAACCCCCATATTCAACCAAAAATAAAAAATCCTTGGAGCAAAAAATATTTTTACCCGTAAAAACAGTGCTTCAGCTCCAATCGATTTCTGGTGGCCAAAACCCCCATATTCAATCAAAAAATCAAAAATCCTTGGAGCGAAAAAAAAACTTTGCCCGTACAAACATAGCTTTTTTTAGAGTATAACCGGGGACTGAGCTTATGCTCGGTAAAATTATACTTTCGTTTTTCACACAAAGCTCGTTCGCTCTGCTCACTTGCCCTCATCCTTTGAGGAGAGCTTGTTCCTTCGCTCACTCGCCACACCAAAGGTTGCTGCACTTTGGGATAATTTTTATAAACCACATATTAAAGAGGTAATACATTGGTTTATATTTGTCTACATTTATCAGCTGATTTTTTTTTCAATTTAAAAATCTCCATAAGGATAACATGGGAAGTTTGAAGGGCTCTAGGACGAAAACTGGATTTTTCCTCGACATGGGACCAGCTGCAATTGATTCCTCAGGCCAAAACCCCCATATTCAACCAAAAATAAAAAATTAATTCTTGGACAGAAAAAATATTTTACCTGTACAAACATTGCTTGTTTTAGAGTACAATAAGATAATTAAACCATCTAATCTATTGAACCTCAATAGGAACTCTAAATAACGGATTTCTTCCTTTAATACCTTTATTGAAATTAGTCCAGGCTCTGAACAGGTTGAGCATGCACGAAAGTCTAACAAAATTTGACTTTGGATTATTGTTGAGGACATTTAGTAGATGTAAAAAACCGATGTTGCCACATTTCCAGAATGGGCACAACACGGGGGACGGCCTCTAGAGGAAGTCGTAGAGGAAACCATATTGGCCTATGTCATGTTGTATATCATTTTAAAGGCCTTCGAATGTAGATTCGAATGCCACAAACCCGATCTCCAAAGGTCGAATATAACGCGAGTTATTGCGTTTTGAAATTTCGGCAAAATGCTTTTTATGCAAAGTTTGACTACCTGCCATTTCTGATTCAAGCGTTCATTTAAGGTCGGCTTTGCGGCATTGCTTTCTGTTAAACATGATCCTAAAGCTCACGTTAAATATTTCATAAAAGATTTCATGGGTTGTCCCCAATCAGGCTGAAAATCATAATGTAATCATAATATTTCTGACAGCAATTGAAGACGGCAAATGAAGACTTAAAATAAAACATTTAACTTGATTTTCAGGATCTTTATAAAGAGTAGATAGATAGAATTCAAATAGAGTTGAAAACAATGCTGCCAACTCGACATCAAATGAACGTCTGAGCCAGAAATGGCAGGCAGTCAAATTTTGCATGAAAGGATTTTACCGAAATTCCAAAACGCAATAACTCGCGTTATATTCGACCTTTAGAGATCGGATTTGTGGCATTTTAATCTACATTCAAAGACCTTTAAAATGATATATAACATGACATAGGCCAATATAGTTTCCTTTACGACTTCCTCTAGAGGCCGTCCGCCGTGTTGTGCCCATTCTGGAAATGTGGCAACATCGGTTTTTTACATCTACTAAATGTTTCCAACAATAATCAAAAGTCAAATTTCGTTAGACTTTTAGTGCATGCTCAACCTGTTCAGAGCCTGGACTAAATGGCGACCTAACTCAATAGGTAGTTTAAAGCCATCGCACATAAAAGCAAATTTTAAAATTGCTGACTTATATATTACATTTTAGGAATGAGTATAAAAACAATCGATACAAAACAATATACGGTACCCTATGCTTACATATGATAATGCAATGGAAGTGGGAGAGTGTACTTTTTCAGTCTCTATCTACTAAGGCAATGAAGTAGTAAAAGCATGTGTAGATAAAAAAAAATGATGTGCTGAAATGGCATGTCAAGCCAGACGCATGTACCCAAAATGGAAAACCATACCACATTTTTTCTTCAATGCTACTGACTATTTTCAGTATTGATTTATTCATTTATAAACATTGATTTATAACTATATTATTTTCAACAAGTAATATTTAAAATAATCTATCTAGTGTTGAAAGGAAGAAAATAAAACAAAATAATATTTTCATTTTGTTTTGGATTTTCACGATACTGACGGAGATGTAAAGTTCGACGGACTGTTAATGTAGCGAAGGATATCTTCAACTGTTGATGAAATCTTGACTTCTTCGTCCATGTAAAGCTCTTTTACAGGAGGATCGGGCCAAAGCCGAAAAACTTGTAAAATTCTGAAAAATATTTGTAGTTTATAATTTGGCTGGTTGTTAAGTTAAAGGAAGTAAATATTCCTTCAAGTACTTGAATTATAAGTTTATCTATTAATGTTAGTTAAAACTTACTGATATCGGATAGACTCTTCCTTTTTGTCTTGGTAGGTAGTCGGAATCGGCTCGTTGATGTAGAAGGTGTAGTCTGGCTTCAGGAGGTCCTTGGGCCATTGGAAAACGGAGGAGTTTTGGGGTGGGAAATTTGGGAAGTACTTCTTAGCGATGGCAAATGTTGATTGATCCAACCAGTACCTAAAAATATAAAGTAATGTTCAGTATATAGACAAAATTGTAGACTATAGTTGAATGTAGTTTTACAACTCTGCCTAAAAAAAATATTTTTGTCACACATTTTAAAATAATTAATTTTTCGATTTATTTGTAATTTACTCTGTATATGATAAAAATATATATTGTATTATAAAGAAATTCTCTTACAGGTGGCACCTGTTCTAATCAATAAAGATCGTTACATTCCACTATTAGAGCCATAATAATATGTTAGATAACATTCTAGTTAATATTTTAATACATTTATCCAAAGAATACTTAAAAAAGTGTAGCTATAAGAAAATATAGGATTCATATTATAAACTTCTTTATTTAATGAAAACAGTTTTCAATCAATCACTTGCCATCAGTTGGTGCTCTTTAACAATTGATCTTTTAATATGAAAAAAAAAAAATATATAATCAGATAAAACTTTTAGAGATGAGATCAAGCAAGGGTAAATATGATAAAGAAGCAACCACGTATATCTTAAATGAATCCTATTAAATAGTATATTTCGTCACTAGTCCGGAAAGTGGTCGTTATCGGTGCAAGATCGAGTTTAAAGTACGAGGCGAAGCCGAGTACTTGAATTCGATCGAGCACTGATATACCATTTTTGGACGAGTTACGAACAGTACTTTTCATCATACCACCTTTAATAAATATACAGTTTGGATAAAAATTAATAAATTTTAACCTATATACCCCCTCTTACGTTGTTATTTGTTTATATTGTATTTGAACTATTTACAACTAAACAATCAGCTGTTTGACATTTATATATTGGAGTCAACGAGGTTTAAGTTACTGTAAGCAGAATAGCAGCGCTAGTGGTGTCAAACATTGGAAGTTTTTTTCCGGCCTAGTCCCGAAAACCACTGTTTCGAGGTCTAGTCCCAAAAACTTTGTTTACCAACACGTTTATCCAACCCACCGGGAATCAACTAGTTTCGATCACAGCTGACCGTTCCGAAAACAAGGTTTATCGCAATGGTATGATGAAAAATGATTTTGAACGTCCTATCCATGTGTTACAAAAAACACTAGGTTAGTGTAAAAACACTGTGTTCAGGGCTCTTATCGTGACTCACTAAGGGTAACGCCGTGGTTTGGGAGTTAAGTTAAGCCAGAGGACCCCCTTCATAGAAAACAAAGCAGTGCAGGCCTTGAGGCAAAGAGAACTGTTAGTTAATTATTGCTGATCTCTCTCCAATAAGTCATATGATATTTATTTATTTACCAAGGGTAGTAATATTTTTTGAAATCTTCCTTTCTTTAGTTAAGACAACATTTATCCTTATGGTTTTGTTCTATAAAACTGGTACACATCCTGTACCAAGCAATTGAAACAAGTATTACAACACTTAACTGGCTGGGTAACTGAGTGGTTATAGTGCTCGTCTTTTAATCTAAAGGTTGCCGGTTCGATCCTTAGAAAAGTTAGCAGCTTTTTAAAGGTTCGGTTCCGGACTAAGTTGCCATTTGTCTTTAGGCTATTAATTATTGATGCTTTCTAACAACTGGTCGATGTTAGATAGTAACAAGACTGGGGTATGGACCGTTCCCCATCAAAACGTAAAAAAATGCCACTGGCATAGATAGACACAAAATAAAAATAAAACACAAACTTAAAAGTGTGAAATTCAACCTTCCGGAGATTGTCATACCCAGACATGACGACCGGCTTGCGGCCCAGATGTTGCAGCGCGTTGTTGGCCGAGCCGTATAGACTGAGTGAGTGGAAGGCCCTTCGCATCTCTATCGTCTTGTTGAACACCTCCCTGAACTTGGACCACCCCAAGGGCGGGCTGAACATCACCGCACCTCCTATCTCTTTGGCAAGCCGCTTTGCTACCAAGAACCTCTCTGCAACAATAAAGAAAGATTTCACAATGATGAACTAAAATGTTGAAAAGAAGAAATACTTGTTGTTTACTAAAAAGTTACAATAGTGTTTTATAATTTTTTGTCAACTCTGTTGAACATTGACAGTAAAATGACATCATGTAGTCAGAAATTCAATTAGCGTAGAAGTGAATATTAGAAAATAAATTTAGATATGGCAATGGATTTAAGTGATACCAATGAAATCATTGATGATACTGATAACTTGTGAGTAGAAATAAGTAGAATAATTGTATAATTTTTCAACTACACATAGAAAAGATGTTTTTAGCCAAGTACTGTGTTATTAACTCAAAAGTTAAAAAAAATTATTGTGAAAATTATTATAAATTATGTAAAATTTTTTCCCCATCAGCAAACAATACTCCAGTTACTATGTTTATTTTATATGTCTCTGATATGGTACTGAAAATAAACTATCAAAAGTACTGCAGTTTCTTTACATCAGTAAATTTCTTTTCAAGTTATTCAAAGGTTCATGAATTTGTTATAAGCGAAGAATTAAAACTAAGACAAATTTATTGACGCTTAATTTTGTTATGACATAAAAAACTATACTTTTTCAGGTTATATAATAATAATACATCTTGTTGACACTGGTCTTATATATCATTTGTCATTAAGCTATAAAAGCTATTAATAATGCTGTCCAAAAACAGGTTTACTTTAGATGGTATCAGTTTCAGGGTTTCAACCTATAACAATCAAAACTTTCAAAAGGCCAATGACGTAGAAAAACAAAAAAATGAAAGATAAAACTTACTTCTTCTTCTTGGGGCCTCAATGACTATCAATGGGTATTTCTTGGGCAAACTATTCATGTCTCTGAGTTTACAGTTGTACCGATATTCCTCAAGAAGCTCGTTAACTTGTGGAAGACGTCTGTACTAGAACAGCAAAAATAAACTTTTCATTATAATTTTGACTTAAGTGTAAAATATTACATATAATTTCAAGAAAAAGGTATGTTTGGACATTTTAATATTTAGGTACAGTTTGTCAAATGCAAAGTTTTTCTAATAAATGTTTACATTTATTTGATATTACAATAAATTCCATTACCTGAGGTTGGTTGAAAGTTTCCAGTACGTCATGTAAGGAATAACACGCATCAAAGCCCGCTAATGCTCCCGATTTGTGTGATGCAGCTGAAAATTTACAATTAAATTGAATACTTAGTTTGTTTAGAAATATAAATATATAATTTCCAGCAGAATTTATATGGTCAAATAATTTGGTTGTACCATGCGAAACCGTTAAAAGAAGAGATAATATCCCATATAAATCTCATAAAATTTAAATATCATTGCCCTGGGTCATTAAAAAGTTGAAAATCACACTTTATGCAATTATTCCACTGAATCGTGCCATTGAATGATAGATTGCGTACATTAAATCTTCTATACGGTAGGTAGAAAAATGTTTTTGGCTAATTTGATATTAGTGTATAGAAACTGAATGTTGTCCAGAAGTCATGCTGGATGACAAATCGATCGATGAAGTCTACTCCACAAAGTTCCTTGGAATTTACCTCGATCGAGGGCTGACGTGGAACACCCACATAGAATCCGTTTGTTAAAAATTGTCGTCTGGGATTTTTGCTTTGAGAAAGCTGTCCAAATAGTGCCCAAAACAAGTTTTGTTGACGGCGTATTACGGGCTTATTTACCCCCATCTTTCTTATGGAGTAGCACTCTGAGGAACAAGTTCAAAAACTGAGTTTACAAGATTATTCAGACTCCAGAAAAAGGCAGTCTGAATAATTTCAAAATAAAAAAAAGAGAGTCGTGCAAACCCGCGTTCAAAGAGCTGTAACTGTTGACATTACCCTGTCTCTACATGCTGGAAACAGTAACATACTGTATGTCCAAATGTGCCCTATCAAGGGGCCGAGACATCCATGACCACAACACCAGAGGCAGGGATATAACCTCCGAATTGGACATCACAGAACGGAAGTGTTCGAACACTTGCCTTCCCAAGCTGGCGTCCAGTTGATCAACAATTTGTCAGGCTCCTTCAAAACCATACTAATGCCCAAGGCATTTAAAACTCGCCTAAAACGTTTTCTTGCCTCATGGGCGTTCTACGATGTGGGCGAGTTCTTGGCTCATGATTGCTGGGAGACACCAACTTGAAAAAACACACCCCTTGCAAAATTAAAGCCCGGTGCCTGAGAGGGGTGGTTATATCATTGGCGAATGAATGGGAATTGAACGAATGTATCTCTCTCTGTATGTTTGAATGGATGAGTGAAAGCAAAATTGTATTATTATTTTAATTCAACCAAATGCCTTTTGCAATACAATTGTAATTGTCAACTGCAATAAAATGATGATGATGATTATTATTATTATCATTAGTGTATGAGCATACAAAGCCTATTGTAAATTTTAACTTTTTGTGTTTTAGTTTCTAAGTGTGACACAGAAAGTGCAATGAAAGGAGCAGAAAAGTCAAACTGTAATTAAAAACAGATGTTTCAAGCAAAATCAACATTTTCCTAAGCTGAGTTGGTTCATCGAGCCAACCATAACAAAGTGAGAGTTTAGTTGAATTTTTCTTAGTGTTACACGTCTCTTATACAATTATTTGCTCTTACAGTTTACCACCAAACTTGCTGACACATATCAAAACTTTACATGTAATAAAGTATTGTAAAATGGTAAGAAAATATTTTCAGTAAAGTTTAAAACAATAACACTCTTATTCTACAAAATGAAAGAACGCTTTGATTAAAAATGAAAAATAAACTATCATTACAAACATACATACCAATATCTATTGGCGGATACAAGGAATAACTAATATTGAATAAACTGAACAACAATACGTGAACACTACAATATAACAACTTCATGTTTTGTTTTATTCACAAAGTGCCTGATTAGAACAAAGAAACTGTGTTGTATATGGACGGTAGACCGGCAAATGTGAATGTAATGTTTAGCAGTTAGTTTATCTGATAGCTATAAATTACTTCATTAACATGCGATTTGATTATTTAATTACAACAGTAATATGAATTGTTCTGCTACTATTGTCAGGGATATTGAACCACAATGTAAAAAGGATTTTTTTATTATGTTTCTGATGATTTCACAACTAAGGCAGAATGTATCTTAAAAAATAACTGTTCAAAATGGAACGACATGACTTTTTACTAAAAAGTATGATATTTGCACTAACCCAACAAATAACGATTTTGGGAAAGTTTTGGAAATCTATATATATAATTCCGTAAGTGAATCGGTCCCCACGAAATATCTCGAGTTAGAAGAAAGATAGGGTAACGTATGATGGCTCATTTTAAAGCTTGAGGGCCAAGGACGCAAGGAAAAATACCAGAATTATTGAAAGTTACCTGGGCTTCGCCCCATTGGACCTTGAAGTTCCAATGTTAATCTAATGGGAAGAAGATTTTTAGATCCACACGTGTGATTAAGCAGCTGTTCAAGTATTTATCATAAACTCAGCTGGTTATTGAGCAGATATTTTGAGTTAAGATAACCGCATACTTATAACTTTAAAAATTGGAAATGCACTATAAAGAAGGAGAACACTAATAGTCATGAACGAATTTAGGATCCACAGAAGATTTTATCTTCATGACCCCATCTATGTCTTTAAGGAAATATGAATAGAATGATTGGTATATGCAGCATACACTTTTTGTAAATTTATTATAATAAATTTTCTTCATATATATTACAATTTTCTTAGATGTGGCATGGTTGATATAATGGTTAATTGTCTTTACTCAGTGAATGTCGTTTAGTTATTAAGTTACTGCTTTATTTTGGCTATTAATAGGTAGAGTTGAAATGTTTTGTTGAGTGTTGTTTATTTTGGACTGAATCATTATATGTAAACCACTAACATTGAATAACCTCCGTATGAGGAATATTTAGTTTTGGTTTTATCCATTCTCTGCTTTTTTCTTTACGTAGGTTTGTGTAGGTTTTCTTTAAGTAGGTATATATAGGTGCTTTTTTTCTTACGTAGGTTATAGAGAAACAATAAGCGCCCGTTAATCCATAAAGACAGGGAGCTTTCAATGTAAATTATAGTGTGCGAAAACTAACAATATATATCAATCAGTGTTCTACTTTATTGATGAACAGACAAAATAGACTACAATCAAAATACGAGGGACGTCGGTGGCACGGAGGGTAAGGGGACATGGGGGCACGGGGGAGACATGGGGGAAATAGGGAAAACGGCGGGGGGCAGAGGAGGGCACTGAGGTACGGGGAGAGACGGCAGGGATGGCAGCACGGGACCACGGGGAGTACAGGGGAGTTCGGGGATATGGGGGCACGAAGGGCGCGACGGGTGTCGGTGATTAGAGACAGGGGGGCATGAGGGGCTCGGTGGAGGCATGGCCAACATAGGGGCACAGGAAGGAACGGCGAGCATGAGGGTACAAAAGCATGGAGGGTACGGGGGTGCGGGGCTTAAGGGGCACTTTGGGGAGGCATGGGGATGCACTGGGGCACGTGGTGGCGGGGGTAATGGGGCACAAGGAGCACTAGGTGCGTCGGTGGCAAAAGGGGTAGATAGGCATGTGGGGCACTCTTAGAAGAAAGATTAGAGCACAGCCACAGGGAGCAACGTCGGGCATGGGAGTACGGAAACATAGGGAGTCCGGGGGCACGTGGCGGAGCGAGAATGGAAGGCACAATGGGCACTACGGGCGTCAGTGGCACGAGGCATGGGGGGGCAGATAGACATGGGGACACGGGAGAGGCTTGGGGGATATAGAGGGCATGGTGACCATTGGGAAGAACGGTGGGCATGTGGGCACGGGAGTGCCCTGGGTGCAGGGACATGGGGCTACGAGGGTTGTCGGGGCACTGGGGTTAGGGAGGAATGGGGATATAGGTTGAATGAGGAGGAATGGTGGACATGGGGCATGGGGGTATGGGTGCATGGGAATGGGGGCACAAGAGGTGGGGCCCATTAGAGACGTCGGTGGCACGGAAATTGGTTTTGTATTTGGGGCATTGGGGAGGAATGAGGAATATAGATGGCACGGGAAAGACCTGCGGGCATGTGGGGAAGAGAGAATGAGGGGCACAGGGGCATGAGGGGGTACTCGGGCCCCGGGGGCATAGGGGTTACAGGAAACACGGGTCAGGAGTGGTGAAGGGGAGCACGGGGAGGCATGGGGTCACGGCGAGTGTGGGGGGATGGGGGCACAGGGGTCCAGGGTGAAGGATTGTACATTATTAATGGGCTATGTTTTATTGAACTACTTTATTGTTTGAGTTACAAACTCATCATGAACATGTTTAAGGTTAAAACCACGTTTTTACCACGTTCAGTATTATAATAGTGCAATCATTTTTCTTTTTCCCACAAAATAGACTACTGTACTTTAATACAGGGGAAATTATTAGTAAATTACTGATTTCATACAGCCAAAACGTTTCGTCAAGATTAGGAATTTTTTTTGAAACCCTAAACGTGTAAATCCACACTACAGTTTGAGAAAAATACAGTAGGCCTAATACTGCAAGGAGGATATAAATTGAAACATTTTGGGAGACATCAACATTTTGATTTTTAGGGGCATTTGCCCCTACACTCCACTAGTGTGTTTAATAATGTAAAAGCCGGAATTAAACAGCAAACATGCTTGCGTGAATTTGGGAGTAACAATAAAAAAAATTACATAATTTTATCAGCATGGCCCAAAATTTTTTTGGCAGGGGGAGGCCTACTAGGCTAAATTTTTAGTGATCAGAATAAAAACAGAGTTTCAATAACACAATAACTTCTTGATTAGCATTATACGTGCTGGTAATGATATTCAGGTTGAAATAATAAAACGTCTTCCAACACTACTCGATATATTTACACTTATACTGTAAATGTTTACAGACGGTAAATATATATAAAAGATCTTATAATGGCTTAACATTATATATAAGATCTTTTATATATATTTACCGTCTGTAAACATTTACAGTATAAGTGTAAATATATCGAGTAGTGTTGGAAGACGTTTTATTATTTCAACCTGAATAACACAATTTCACCCATTCTCTTTTTTACTGTTGGAATAACTTTGTTTATATTTTTTGTAGAAACCTATGTGTATTTGAGAATAGTATGGGGTCATGTTCAATGGGTAAATATTGTATACCTTTTTTAAGAGCTAGGTTTGGAGCTTCTCTTGATAACTATTATCAATAACTGCGCAATTATTGATAGATTTTGTGAAATTGTTAGTAATTTAATTTTTGTTAATTAGCTTACATTTCTTCTATCAGACTGTATTCCAAACCTGACTGTGAGATATTGCTCAGACAACCTGATATTAAAAAGTTTAAAAACAATTAAACGTGGGTACATAGGTACACACGGAGTGCTGAACATACAAACAACTACGAATTCAATTAAGTAATTTTATTTATTACAAACAATTCTCCTTGTTTATTCAAGGAAATATGACCTCCTTGTCTAAACAAAGATTTGAACCATAATCAGACACGAAATCTCGCCCTTGCCAACTTTGTCTGTCAACGGGCCCGCTGCGGCTGCGGCTGTGCTCAACTCCGCTAACCGAGTTGTGAGTTGAGCCCAAGTTTGTATAACAACTCGGCCTTTGTGTGGCTCCGAGTTTCTCAATCGTCTTCGGCTTATAACCTTGTGCTCGGCGCTATTGTCGTGAGCGTTTGTCGTTCAACAGATTAGCACAGGTAATTAATACGACTCAAAATCCACATGAGTAGTTCATTGAAAAATTAATGCAATTCAAACTATCTAAAATACCCTCGTCGCAGTAGACCTGTGTACTCAGCCAATGGAATTTCGGTATATTTTCTATTTCCTCATAAAACCCATGGGGTTGAGATTATGTTATTTGGCCACCATATGTTTTTTTTTTTTTTGGTAAATACAAGTTAAACCCTACCTAGTGAATGTACATACAACATTTTATCAAGTTATGGTGTGGTTTTCATTTTCCCCATAAACCCCATAGGGGTAGGTTTGCGGCCATGGGTTTTGTAAGCAAATTTAAGTTAAACACTTGATAATATGAATGTACATACCAAATTTTATCAAGATGTGTCAATAAATAAGCAAGATAGAAGGTTTTGTTGATTTCTCATAAGCATAACATGAAAAACATTGTTTTTGGATTTTCTCCATAACCATTTAAGCAAAGTAAAAAAATTCAAAATACTAGATTGTTTGTTTTTAAGCTCTTTTAAATGGTTTAAGTTAATATTGTTGACTTTTATAAATAAAAGTAAAAAAGCCAAAAACACATTTTTTACTCTTTTGAAACCCTATTAAACCCATGGTCCGATCATTCTGGTTCGCGAAATCATTCAAGTAGATGCGTGCTTAAACCCCTGCACCAAATTTCATCAAAATCAGAATTTCCGTTCAAAAGTTATCGCGTTTTCAAAGAACGTAAACTACTATTTTTTGTACTTGCAAATAAAAAATTAAAAAATAATAATAAAAAAACCTCTTATGACTATAGATTCAAGTAACAAATTGTACATCAAACAGAAATTCAACATTTCAAATTATCCAATAACATATATGCCTACTTTGAATGTTATTTGATCAGATGATTATTCACTCAAATAGGAGTTGTTGTTTAGAGGTAATTTGAGTTTCACATCCGGTTACACAGTAACACTGATTGCAAATGTTCTGCTTAAATCTATGTTTAGACCATCACCCAATTACCTAACAAATCCATTAGTTCTGAGACTCATTTTAATCTTATCACCGTATCCTGCACGTAGATATGTAGATATTATAGTTTTGTTTCGTGGTTTTTTGAATTAAAAGCAGAATTGTAGTAAGGTATTGTGTTAGAAAAATAAGATAAACCTTTAGTTATAATTTTGTAACATGCAACACGTAGAGGCTTTTTAGGAAACTATTTAGAATAAGTAGCTTATAAACACAAAACACAATAAACTACTAATTCTTTACTCGAATAAATAAGGGATAGTAGAGGAGAACTTTGCGCCTTTTTGAGATATAAATTAACTTTTCAAGTTTCAATAATGTGTGGCAAAGGATGAATTTTTAAGAATTTTAAATATTTTTTAAGAATTTAAGAATTTTTAAATTCAAAGAATTAAAAATTCTTACTGTTTACAGTCAATATATTTTTGATACGGTTGTTATTGCCAAAAATCTTCTAGAAATCCCTGAAATTGATAGCCACCCATATAACACCAGACACAAAAAATTCATCACCAAAACCAAACATAAATTAACATTTTTTGAGAAAAAACCCTCATACATAGGACTAAAATTTTTAAGACACTTGCCATCAGTGATAAAAGATGAAAATAATATACGTAGATTAAAAAAAAATTTAAAATGCTTTTTAACGGAGAAAGCTCTTTACTCCCTTGACGAGTATTTTTCCACCTCCTCTAACAATTAAAACAATTAAATTTTTATTTCATTCTTCTTCAAATGTATATATTTTTAGCATAAGATTTTTAGTTTTAGTTTGTAATCATGACGCTTATTCAATGTACATTCTGTATGTATTATATGAATAAAGATTATTTGACTTGACTTGACTTGATGGCCTCTTGGAAACAGTGGACTGGAATAAACTTGGAAACAAAGAGATATTTTGCTCCACGCTCAAATACGAACTGTTCCAAGCTGACCATGCCAGCTGCTGGATACATTAAAGTGTATTTAGTTAGAGCTCTCAACTTGGCCGACAAAGTTGAATGAAAACTGCTTCTATTTTGTTGCATTCAATAAAATTTCCAAAATATTATCACTATCTCAGTTAAATACATTTATTTGTAGCTCTGAGGAAGATTATAAAGTTTTGAGCTTTAAAAATATTTTTATTAGGAATATTTTCTTCTTATAATAACAGTTTATAAAAATTTCCTTTCTGGTGCTCACTGTGCGAGATTTTTCCTTTTGACCATTGTGACATCTGGCCCACTCATTTATTATGTAGAGGTGTATCATTTGTAAATTACCAATGTTATGATCAACTACCTTCGGGAACTTGAATTTAGACGACGCCCATGCGGTAGAATGATGTCCCCTGAATGTTTTTGCGTTTGTTGTTTGTTACTTTTTGAAATGTAACTCCGACTTTAAAATTTTAATCCACCTAGTTAAAAAATTTAATTTATCATATTTTCAATATTTTTGTGTTGTAATGGAGTGATTTTGTTTACTTTATTATCAATATCATCTCAGTAACAAACTACAAAAAAATATGTATACACTATTATATTTCTTAAGTCTCCTTTTAAGCAAACAACTAAGGAGAGTTTGTTCACATTGTTCGCCACTCTCCGCTTTACATTTCACAAAGAAGTGAGAACTTTAGAAAAACAAACTAACTTGGGTCGAGGTCTCTTCGTGTCTCCATTCATTTAACTTTATTCATTAGGGAAGATATAAATCTGTCTAGGATCCTAAAGAGCTGCAAAGTTTACATCGTAATTAGTTGTAAGTCCAGAGATATAAATGCTGTTATATTACAAATAACGGTTTCGATTTGTAAATGAAATACATTAAAGTAAAGAATGTGATATTTATAATTGTTTATAAATATCACATTTGCATTGTTAATTTATAAACGAATACTGTAATGTTTTAGCGCTTTAGAAATAATTAGTTTAACAATGGTATATGGGGAGTAAGTAAAAAGCGAATTTCGCACTTGCCATCCATATATTAATAGGCAAACATGTTTCGTTTCCTCCTTTTTTCTCAGCTCGTGTATGTCGTAGGAGAAATCCGCGCATACCGTTAGAAAGGTATAGTCCTGTAGATGAGCAGAGTCCCATTCTAATTCAAAGTTGACTATAGGGCTACGCCCCACAGGCTTTCAAAGTTCCAATGTTAATCTTATGGAGGAAGGAGGATTGATTGAATCAATAGACAGCTATTAGTTGTAAAAAAACTTCTACAAAAACACGAAGAATAGATGTTTTTGTTATAAAATGTTTTTAAACATCTTGGTTCCAGATCAACGGAAATTTTGATCGAATTTCGATCAAGAGGCGATCTCTAGTTATTATAATTTCACATTGTTGCAGAAAATATATCTTGAAATGGCGCAACTGACTGTTAAATACAAAGTCAATATATTTACCCAACGATTAAAGTTTTTGGGAAAATTTAAGGATACTGTCATAGCCACCTTTACTGTTTGTTAATTTTAAGCCTGTACAGTTATTTAAATTAAACAGAAATCATTATTGCTTGAGTTTGAAATTCTCGAGCAAAAGTTAATCTTTTAACTACAATATAAGTTACTAGCATTTTAATGCATGATTAAAATACAATAAAAATACCCCTGTTGCAGCAGATCTGGTTCTGGATCAGGGAATTTCCAATTCATATCTTTGTTTTTGATTAAAAAAAATTATGGGATAATCAAATTACTATAACCTTACAAGAAAATGTAAAATAATTAGGCCTAATGGAATTTTATTTTTAAAATCAATGTTAAACTGTGATTAATTAACTTTTAGTTAAATATAAACTGCAATTAACTACACATAATGCAAATAAAATGTATAAATAATCATTATCTACACAATTGAAAGTAATACTTTTGAACCCTAAGGTTGCCGATTCGATCCTGAGAAAAATTAGTAGCTTTTTAAATGTTCGATTCTGGACTCAGTTACAACTTGTCATTGGACTACTAACTAATGATGCTATTTAACAACAGGTTGCTCACAACACTCATGTGGCGGCAAACCTACATACTCACCCCATGGGGTTTTTATAGGGAAAATTAAAAAGTGCCGAATATTGATAGAAATTGATATTTACCTTAATTAACCATTACATTTCCTTACAACTAACATTTTCTAATGGCATCCCGGCAGCAAAACCTACATACTCATTCCCATAATTTTTATGGGGAAATAAGAAAATCTCAAATTTTTTAGGAAAATCGCTGAGTACTCAGGTCTGCTGCGACGGGTAACATTATTAATAACATTATTATTTTGCCCTCAAAATTATGTCCATTCTGTTGCCCAGGTTGTTGCCCTTTGTTAAAATTAGTCTAAAAGTCAATTTTCAACTTGTTATATGACTGAACATTTTTAAAAGAAGTTATTTCACACAGTGATTTTTTTGTATTATATAATGTATTTATTGAAGTTTATAATTTAAATATGTATCTTATTGCCTGAGCTAATAAAAAGTATGTTATCAAGAAAAACGCTCCAAATAAAAGACAATTTTATTTATTTATTTAAATTAATTTTAAATTCCACAAGATAATATTTTTTCATTCTTCAGTGTTTTTCATTCCTCATTGTCTTTCAAATATCTTTTTGTAGTAATGTAATGGTAGTTTGGTGGTGGTTTTTAACATACTAAACTTTTAAGGAGATTTTTCTATAAGTTTAAAAAAATTACATTTCAAACATTATGAATTAATTTTTATAAATTAACTTAATTAAATAACACTGAGTGGCTAAAATATTTTGTACGACCAACTTTAAAGTTTGGGAAGTGTTATTTACCTATGCTTTGTAATATTTAATGTAAATATAGCAAAACATTTGAAATTGTAGCATTTATCTGAAAGATAAAATAAATATAATTAAAAATTAAATTTCCTTGCATAAAATCTATTATAAACACAATTGATAATAGAATTAATAATGCGTTTGAGTAAGTTTGCCAACAAGTTGTGATATTCATGAGCTCCGGCGACCAAGTTGAAAGCTCTAAAATTCTATTTTATGAACATAACAGCTGCCTCGATTACTGAGAATGGTTTGACTTTGAATCTGTTTGGAAATGGAGTTTAAATCCCCCTTGCTGCTCAGTCACACTATATAATGATTTATATGCTAATTACCGGGTATTAAAAAAGTCCATTCACTTTTTTACAACAACTGCAGATAAGGAGACTACACTTTGGCAAATCTTGGAGCCCAAACAAGATATTTTTGTGTCCCAATTAATGTGTCCTTTACAGTTATTGTTATTTTACAAGGACCTTAAGATGAGGTGTTTTAATGTTTTTTCATTAGAATATCTTAAAGCGGCTGAATTACCCCATTTTGGAATTATGCGGGTAATTACTATATTTATAATAACTTTTAACTTCCTGTGAAGTTGTGCCATAATTTTAATAGAACACAAAAAGTTACTAATTTAATAATAATATTGCTTAGTTTTCAAATTTTGATCACTTGCTATTCGGCACAGGATTGATTTAAGATCTAAAAAGAACTAAAACTAACTTTTACCATTCAACTCAGTTATTTAATATTATTTAGTTTATTACCTCAGAAGGGGTTACTTTTTAAATTTGATATCTTACTCCCCAAAGCTAATTTGGGGGAGTGTTTTGATTTTTTTTCCATAGCAAAAGTTTTCTTTTTCAGTCTCAAAAACTTCCTTAGAATATAATATCATAAAAGAAAATAAAAATAGCGTCAACACGAATTTTGGAACACATGGTATAGCCAGAAAACATAAATGGTTTCATCGTTTACTGCTCGATAGGATTATATATAAACCGAATAAAATATTCTTATTACTAGCGGGTATTAATTTTACTCATACAGTAACTTCATGTGTTAACAGTATTTTATATTAAATCTTTAATAAAGATTATTTGCATTTAATCATCGTCATTACCATCGTTTAACAAATCTTTAATTAAATACGTTTATTTAAAAAGATAATTTATATGTTACATACTAAGTAATTATTTTCATGATAAAAAGCATTGGTTGTTTTTAAATACCCACATGAAGAAAATGCATAAGAGACATAAATAGTAGGGGAGGGTAAAGTTTTTATTCTTGCTCTTTTTTGCTTGCCATTGGATGAGACATTTTGTATACATTTTATTTTTATTGTTTTGTTTTATTTGAAAGTAATGACGTGGGTGGCAATTTTACACCACAATATTTGAGGTGACACTTTCATAAAGTTCTACAGGGTGGTTGAAAAGAAACTTCCTATTTTCATTTGGTTTAAGGCTTTACCAGCCTAAGCCGAATTAATGTTATTTTATCTTAATTTTTTGTGGGCTAAGAATTAAATAGAATATTTTAAAATCTTTTCTTCCTGCCACGATTATGGGCGGTCCCCCATCACGTAGCTACACCCGATATCGCTTGACCTAATCGTCGATCTTACTCACATATGTTCTCACGTATTTATTTATTTATTCCAACGGGAAAATCATTACATTACAATAATCTTTACATCATAATAACAACAAGATAAATGCATAAGATCAATCTATGACGAGATTAAAAAAAATTGTCTCTCGTCACGAAGTGAATTAACATTATTAAGAAAAAAATAATTAAGGTTGAATTCTCGTTACCATTGAATACCATTCGGTATTCAATGGTAAAATTCAAGTAAGAAGGTAGTGGCTGAATATCAATGGTCATGCTGCATTGGAATAAAAACAATTAATAGTTGTCACTCTACTTTGATTTACAACTGAATCAATGACGGGTAGTAAACAAACCAGCCGTCCCTCAACAGCAGGTAGGCGTTGGAATGTTAAAAAGACGTTTTTACCGCGAGAATGCACTTTTGGCTGTTATAATAATCTGCAATCCAAATGTTTGATACAGTAAATTTAAAGTCCGTGCTAAACTGAGATACAGACATTTGATTTGTTGGTTCATCATATAGTAAAAAATAAAACTAGACAAATAAAACTATAGCATTACAGTTTGGCTAGCAAGACCCTTTGAATGGTACAAGTTTTAATTGGAGTAAGACCAGATGGTCATAGAAGGGTGGAAAGGTCTAAATCTGAGTAAAGTTTAACCCCAACTGTGGCAGCGTCTGTTTCACCAAATACAAGCACTCCTTTAGTTAGCTTACACATATTATGTTAACAACCTCAATGATTGCAGTTTTTATGATGTTGCTAATAAAAAATGTGGAATAAATTATCAGATACTTCATTAAGGCTCTAAACACAACTAGCAAGTGTAAAAAATCCGTCAAAATTACATGTAACTTTTATTTGTCTTTTATTTATTCAATAAAGCAATACATTTAACATATAATTTAGAAAATTTAGCTTGTTTTTATACTGGATGTCCCAGATAACCCGTGCACAAGTCTTTTCAAATTTACAGAATTAAATTTTCATAAAATCAGATTGTGCCATTATTGGTAAACTGGTTACGTGCTATTGATTGACACTAATTTCAATATGGGCCCTACTATGTGCTCCAGAAGTCCTTTACACAGACCAAAAGTAACTAGTTTTTAAATAGAAATCCACACTTCTTATGGCAATTTTGAATTCTTCACGTAAGTTTAAAATAACTTCACAATTTGTAACCCTTATATACTAACGGTCTACGAGATAACAGCGGTTGAGGTTTAGTTTTTGCCCTAAGAACGACATAGGACACATTTTACATCCTTTATCTCTAAAACTTGTACGTTAAATAAAACTGTTCAAACATGGAACTGTCTTAGAACCTCATTTAAAATTATGTTCCACAAATGATGCTCTCATAAAATTATGCCCCAATATCACAAATATTATTTTCCATACATATTCAATAATCTTCACCGCATTGATAGCTTTATAGGAAATAAAATAATTTATGACAAAACTAATAATTTAAGACAAAGACGTTTTTAAAAGAAGAGTTTAGAACATGCTTATGCTCTGGGTCATGTTTGTTTACCGGAAGATTTAGATAATGGTTAACAGATGTGAAAAGGCACCATGTTATTCTTGAAGGGGAAAAAATTTCGACAGCCTTTTACTGTAAAACCGTAAGGTTTAATGGTACAAATTAAATGGTAGAGTTGTTTTAAAATTATTTTGAATAAAAAATGCAATAGAAAGGGGGGGGGGGGGTTGTATTTAAATTTCTTGATTTCCGGTCTGGAAAGGTTACTTCTGGTACACCCACCAGTCTGTATAGTTTAAAGGCTGTATATTTGATATGAAACTTATTTTAAAACTATTTAAATAGTTAATCCTATACCAAATTATTCACGAATTTATTATTTATATAAAACAAGATTTTATTTATAATCGGCACGAAGGAAGAAGAGCACCTCGGGACAGCATGTGGGTGGTCGACTGTTTGCTAATGAGTTATGCCGTATCCGCCTCCCACACTAAACTTCCTACGACAACCAAACACGCTTTAATATTTAGAAATATTTCTTTCCTATTTATGCAGTAAACAGATATTTTAAATTCAGTAAAATAAGTTTAAAAACCCTTTCACAGTTTCCATATAGCATAAACATTAAATTCTAAGCAATTTACACTTGTTCTATTAAAAAAAAAAATAAATAAAATAAAATAAAAAAATAAAGATACAGGGGGATTATAATATGCTGTGTGTACAAAATGTTGGTAATAATGTATTCCAATTATATCATAAATTATTAAACAAACAAATATATTAGAGTTAATTTAAATTACGCACACACCGTAAAAATTTCAATTTATAGATTTATAATTTCTAAACTACATTCAGTACAATCTGTGCAACTATCATTCTGTTAAAACCGTACAAATTATGTTTAGAGGTATTGTTTTGCATCACAGGACCCTGGAGAGTACATGGCTTTTTACGTCTGACAGCTGCCTTCCCAAGCATTGCGTCACTGTACTCAAAATTCTGTTGGAACCGTTCAACTATTGTTTAGAGTTTTCGTTTGATGTCGTGAAACCCTGGAGAGTACACGGAGTACGTCTGACAGCCACTTCCTCCAGGACTACATCACTTTACTTAAGATTCTTCGGAGCTTCAGAATATGACATGCATTTTTAGACAATGTTAGTCTAGAATACTGTATGTGATTTTTAAATATTAAATGGTAAATAACATATTTACTTAATGTTTGGTATGAGTGTGATAGTTTTTGATGCAGAAAGATTGAATATTCATACTTTAAAAAGGCCCTTCCCCATTGCTGCACAAGCAAATCATATGACTTTCGAATTTAATGTTTTTACCCTAATATTCAAAACTCAAAACAGAATAACACTGTGATATCATTTTATAATAAAACTATACAAAAACAAATCCTTTTTTGCATACTGCAGCATAAATTAAAAAATTACCCAGGATAAAAAAATTGAATTTTCAGCCGGCTAGGTATACAGCATACACATATACATGTACATTGTTACTGCTATCCTTGGAGATTAGAATAAAGATTGACGGCTGAGAGTATGTACATATGATCTGATTGATTGACCTTTTGTCTGGTAGCATCCTTGTACAACTTGATCACACTTTACATTCTATTTATTTCGCAAAAATATTCTTAAGTATTAATTTAATATACGGAAAATAAAATTGTTATCCGAGTTTTCGCAAAGCAATCGTAATTAGGTCGTAAACCTCAAACCCTGATATTGGAAAACTGTCGAACTTATAGTAAATTCAACATTGACTCACGTTTATTTCACGAGGATTCAACTTTATTCTACTGATTTTCCTAAATGTTTGTCTTTTTAATGGTTAGTATAAAATCAACCATTTAACACCATTAATATTGTCAAGGAAATAAACTTGAAATTAGTTAAAATGTAAGTTGTTCAACGCTAAATTAATTATGAAACAAATCTTAAATATCCATGAAAGGCAGTGTAGTAAAAATTCTTTTGGTAAAGGAAGTAGCCTATTTTAAAATTTTATTTCGAATTATATATATATATATATATATATATATATATATATATATATATATATATATCCCTTTATTACAATAATCATATCCATAAAAGTATATATACTTACTCCTGTATATACAGAGAGACTTTACAACAATAAAGTTAGTTATTTATTGATTCGCAAAATAAAATCTAATGGTTAATCAAGTATTACCATGGTATCTCATTTCGTTAAAATTTATTTTCCTTGCAACTCTTTGTTTATTTTACATTAATTTTTGACAATCACAGTTTTTAAATTGTGAGATATTAACTTTGAGATATTAAATTTTATGGTTCAAATTCTCTATAGGCCTATGTTTGTGGAAATTATCGAGTTCTCGAGCAGACTCAAATTTTCTAAAAGTACTATGAAATTTACTTATGCAACTAAATTAAAAATGGATTGAAATAATTAACCACTTTACGTTTTTACAGAATATATTTGAATAAACACAATGAATTGAATCTAAAATATAATGGGGAATAGGTTAATTTAGGGTGTAAACATTGTTTCCTAATATTTTGCAATTTTGTTATAATATGAATTAAATTTTAGGTTAACCTCGACTGCTATTGAAAGTACAGCATTTGCAGCTTTTACTTAGGTAAAAAACAATATACATTATTTGTTTGTATAGGCCTACAATGAAATTGATTTTTTTGTTAATAAACGGTTTTTAGTGAGTTAGATCATACTAAGAATCCGCAGTATTGGCCACCTTGAATATTTATTTCCATAAGACTAATGTTAAATTTCAAACACCTGCTAAGCCATTAATATTGGTCGCAAAACATTCATTCTTATGCAGTTTTAAAAGAAATTTTAATGTCTAGAACTCTGTAAAAAAAACAAAAAAAAAAACCACACACAAACACACTCACACACACAACATAATAGACCAATTTATGAGATTGAACTACAAAGAAAAAAACGCCCATTTTCGTATACAAATTAATCAAATAATCAATAGCATAACTATTTCTTATTTAATAGGGATCTATGTGTTAAATTTAATTTAAATTGACATAAAGATGATTTTTCCTACTAATATTAAAGGCGTAGCAGATATTTGAAACTTAACATTAGCCTTATGGGAGTAAAAATCTTTGGCGGCCTGTACTGCAGACTCTAAAGGTGATAGATAAAGTTCACAAGCATTTGGCTGTTAATGAACAAAAGTGACACTTTAACAAAACATTTTCTTTATGTTGATAACACTTTAGTGATATGAGTTGGAAGAAGAAAGCGTTATATGAAAATGAGTATTTCTCACCCGAGGGGAGCGCAAGATCGGTTCCACCAACATGTGGAACTCTGTCCAGTGGGTGTCTCTGCCTCGATTCTCGGATATCGCTGGGTCAGCATTTCTACCATCTGCTGCTGCTTGTTTATAGTATTGACTTCTCTCAAATAACTGTCATACTTAAACTTTAACATTTTTTATATTATAAGAATATAATAGGGAACATGATAAAATTTACAGTAAAATATTATTTCCAAACTAAATGGACACAAAAATATTATAAAATAACAACTAATTAAAAATTTAAGAGAACAATATGGATAAATAAAAAAGATCAATATCAGTGGGTTTTATTGTTTTTGAAATGGTATAAAAGTTATTAAAAAAACATATCTTTACTCTATGTTGGCGTTTGACTTTGTTCATGTTTGTTTATGAGGTAAATACATTGGTTTCCCTCCAAACACGCTTAGTTAAACTAAAATACAATTAATTTACATGTAGTTTGCATAATTTAACTATACTGTATAAGATTATTTCCGCCCTTGCGAAGGTAGTTTATGGTGCCAGGTCCATAATCCAAAAGGTGCCTTGGTGTGATGTCTAAGTTCACTCATAGATTAAGCATACTCCTCAAGGGAGTGCTCCTTGAGGAGTATGCTTAATCTATGGTTCACTCTAACTCTTTAAGAATACCTACAATAAAAAAGTTTATTATAAAATATATTTTGTTAAAAATATTATAAATGATAAATATTAGTTTTTTATGTATAAGCTTATAGTTAATACTTAAAACCATATTGTTGTTTTACATTTTCCTTATTTAATATATTTAACATCTCACTAATTCATGTAGGGGAAGGTCGGGTAGTATCGGACACCTAAGCTTTTTTTGATTTTCTAATTAGTGATAAAAGAAATGATAATTTACTATGTAAAATATCAAAGTTTGAAATGTTATTTATATACACATTTAATATAATAACTATTATATGGATGCATGTACCACTTTTCCACACTTTTTCTAACCCTTACTTTCGAGTCCATTTGATTTTTGGAGGGTAATATCGGACAAGGTTAACTACAACTGCTTGTAGCTCAAATAAAACCACTTGCAGTCTGAAAACACACTTTTATCTAAACTAGGTTAAATTACCTTATGGTCCGCCACTAATTTTGATCCGGAAACAAACAACCAAAAAACATGAAAAAAAAACACTTTTATCGTTGCAAATTGTTTAAACACTGTAAAAAACTTAACTAAACTTAAGTCTAAAAATAAAGGAAATTGAGTTTCAAAGTCATGAAATTAAGATCACTTTGGCTCAAAACATTGTTGGTGTTTCCATTTAAAGTCTTTTCTTCTTTGCTTCGTGCCCAACCCAAATATCATACACACTTATAATAGAGATGGCTGTCCTCAAGCTGAGCACAGTTTTCGGGAGGCCAACCCTTGAAATGTGAACATTGTATCCAGTTTTCTTGAAATGTCTTATCACTAATAATGCAATGTGTTTGAGACCTACTTCTTTCTTCAAACTGTAATTGCCTTTTTGTATTTTTTTTTTTTTTTTTTACATTTATGTCTTTTGTCTTTTTCAAAACTTTCTTATTTTCCTCCTTTGAAGGCCTTGGTCCATTATTTATGTTTTAAAGTCCATCTTTGCGCTTTTTATTTTGTTAATTTTCTCTCTAATGATGTTCGAAAACCTAAAAATAAATAATGGGAGTTAATTATTGATTACGTTAAGTTTTTTTACAATTATTTCAACAATTTACTACCTATCCATTCTGTCCGATACTACCCGACACGAGCTTGTCTGATACTACCCGACTGACATGGTCCGCCATTTTGACTACCACTTCCATAATAACCTAACTAAGATAACCACTCACCTACAAAACAAAGTAAAGCCTCTTTACTATCAAATAGTGGTGTTGAATCATAAAATTATTGACTCAGTTTAGCACGCTGATGTCTCAAACATACGTACGTGCACAGAAATTGTAACAAAAACAAAAAGAAATGTAACAACACAGACGATTATTGAGGCACGAAACGCATAATGGCGCTCACATAGTCTTTCTCCTTGGTGCTTCCGCTGATGTCCTAGTCAGTGCTGTATCTAGCGGCAAAAGCTGGAATCAGCGTTTGTCCGATACTACCCGCCGTCCGATGTTACCCAACTTTCCCCTATTAATGTATGAGATCGAAACAAAACAAAGAATCGGTTTTTGGGCATTTAGTATCTGTAAACTTTTGGATTTATGCATAGAGTGTTCAAACTGTTGATTAAATATACTAACTATTAAACAATATTAGTAGTGGCAAAGTGGGGCTGCTGGACCAGGTCAATGACCCCTGAGGAATGCTGACGTCACCAAGGTCACTGACGTCACGAATGACGTCATCGGTGACGTCATCAATGACGTCATATCTATGCCGTCAAAGACATGACGTCATGACGACGTCATCACCGCTGACGTCACCATAATGACGTCACTGACGTAATTAAGGTCAAGGTCACGTGGAAAGACAAAAAATTTTTCTTTGCACTTTTGTGGTTCCTCGTATCCGGATGCGGAGCGAAAACCCACGAGGAAACACAAAAGTGCAAAGAAAAATTTATTTTCTCAGCGACCCGACCGAAAAACCTACCAAATGTGACGTGCGGCATTCCTCAGAGGTCATTGACCTGAACCCCAGCAACCCCACTCTTAAAACTAAAAAATAAATAATTTTTATTTCCACTTACCCACTGGAGAAACCCGAAGCCCAACTGGAAACAAAATTGCGAACAGCCGATGGTGGTGGTGGTGTCATCACCGCGCGGGAGCCGGACGCCGACTGACCGGACAGCACCGTGCCGTCGGGTACCAGGCCGCGTGGTGGGGGTAAAGTTGTCAGATGCAAAAAATAAAAAATTATTTTTTTTCCAACAACTCATTCGAGTTTGTCCTTGTTGGACACATAATGAAAAAAAAAATTTTTTTCAGGTAAACTTGGGACTTTATGAAAATAAAAAAATAAAAAAATATTTTTTTCTAAACGTTTTTTTAGGTGACCTTGATTTTTTTTCGCTATTATAAATTTGGCTTAAAATTTTTGAAATATGTAAGTTTTAGCTAAATATTTAATTTAGAACTCTAGTTATGTAAATTGAGTGTAAAAAGTGTGATGTGCACACTGCAAGAGTGGATTTCAGGCGTTTCGTGGTAACGATGATCGGTTCATTATTAAAGAACTAGTATTTTATGATATAGATAAAAATATTCCTTATACATTTTTATTCAAACCACCATGCTCTTTTTCTTCACAAACCACCAAAGCCGCAACAACAAACCGATGGAATTGGAAATATTTTCATCACATCGATTGGTATGACGGTTTTACCAGTTATTCAGACTTGTATCATATTATGCATCAATTTTCAAATAAATTTACTAATATTTACACAAAGGGACTTGAAAAGAAAAGATGGATAGAACAATATACATCAAATCCAGTCAAAGATGTGCAAATTGATAAAAATTTTAAATTTATTTCTGAAAACGTTTGTATTTGCACACAAAGCGTAGAACATGAAAGGGACAGGCACTGTGCATTAAAAAACGCTTTAAAATTAGCTACTTACCTGCAAGATGGAGAACTTGGTGGTGGTGGTGGGGGTAACGTCGATTATAAAAGTGAGGAGCAGACCGAGACTTGGCACGAGTATTACTCGAGACTCCGAGACGACAACATTTCAGAGCTAGAAGACAGCGAGGACCTCTAGAACAACCATGGCATCCAAACAGTTTCTGCAGACTTTGGTGGAACAATTCAACGCCCACTCCAAGTCTAAAATTTTGCCGGTAAAAAAATGTTCAGAGCTGAAAGATGAAAAACATTACATTATACATGCTATGAAGAAGATGGAAACTACAGTCGGCGAGGCAATCTGCTGCAGCTTGAGCGAAGCACCATATACACCGGGAGATGAAGCAAAATTTCAAATTTATTTGCCAAAAAGATTCGTCCATCTGCTACAAAACGAAGACCTGCGCTCCATTCAACCGGGATGCCTCTACTTGGTGTCCCACGGATCCAACGGCAGCAACTCCATCGAGCTGACCATCCACATGGCCGAGAAGCAGCAGTGTTAAATAAAATTTAAATTTTTCTTGTATCTGTTTGTATTCACTATACAATTTTTGTCATGTAATCTTGTTTGTACTGTATTAAATAAACATTACCAAAAAAAAAATATATATATAAAAAATAAAAAAATTAAAAAAGGCAATACATCAATATGTGAAACAAATAACAAAAAGTTTCACATATTGATATGTTCCCTTTTTTTTTTTTTAAAAAGCTCTGGGGTGACCTTGACCTTTGAACTTTGCACAAATTAAACAAAAAATATTTTTCAAACAGCAATGTGTGTGTGTGTGTGTGTTTCCCCCCACCATTTCGGGTTACCAGCATACAGACTGCAAAGAAGTTCAGTTTAATTGCAACTGTCAAACGATGAGCACCCTATTTGAGCTTTGTGTAAGAAAATTTATTGAAGATCAACAGCTATTCAGTCACACTTTACGATCCAACGCCCCACAGAAAATAAAAATTTTTATCAAACAGTACAAACTAGACAACAGAGGTTACAACACTTTTGGTTGGTACAAGTTTGGTGATGGTACAAAATTTTGTCGTAGTTGTGGAAGGGCTGCTGTCACCAACCCGGCACAATTCCTACAAGATGATGGATGTTTACAATATGGCCATGTAGCTCCAGTTTTAAGTTACGAAACACCTAAAGAACTTTGCGCCATTTGTTCAATAAACATGTTTAGTTGGCAAAAATGTAACCACCTCCCATCTGACAGCATATAAAGTTCTTCCCCCACCACTATTTCATACTACCTTCAAACAACCATGCTAATATTCATTCTGCCTTTGGACATCACATGGAAAACATCAAGATGGCTCTGACTGTAAAATGCGCAAATTATGAAGAAGTATTTGTTAGAAATCTGCAAGAATTAAACGAAATTGTTCAAGAATTTAAATCACTAATCGAACAGGGATACCGACTCAACATGCACATTTTTGCATGCAACACAAAATGCACCCATGGCTTCAGGGACGACGAGCCGCCAAGGTCACCATCATCATCAACTTCCTCGGCCTACTCCTCCAGATCGTCCATGAAGACTCAAGCCAGTCCAAACTTGGAATATTTCTCCTGACTAATATGTATATTTTGTATCCTCACTTTACTTCAATACGCATATTATTGTATTGTAATAAAAGAATAAAAAATAAAAAACCTATCTTGCTACAGTTTTGTAGCAAGATAGGATTTTTTAAAAACATAAATTGAATGACCTTGAACAGGTTCTAACATGTTCAGGTGTAAACGTAAGCACAAATTAAATTTTTTATTTCAAAATGGATAACCTTGAAACTTCCCCCACCACTTTTTCTCTTGGAGACCTGAGAGACAACACCAATGTGTTTCATTACATCTTGATCTTTCAAGCTACAAACATGGATGTTCCACCACCAATATATGAGGCTGATGTAGCAGGAGGACAGAGGAGGAGATGCCAGCATTTGGATCTGGTGGAGTTAATGGAAAGAAGAATTGAAGAAAGGCAGATCAGGAAGGATACCATCATAACACAAAAACTTTTAAAATTTGATCTACTCATGCTCTAGGCCTTACTGATTGCAGTCTTCATCTACTTGAGTAGTGGCAAAGTGGGGCTGCTGGACCAGGTCAATGACCCCTGAGGAATGCTGACGTCACCAAGGTCACTGACGTCACTAATTACGTCACCGATGACGTCATCAATGACGTCATTTCTATGACGTCATGACGACGTCATCACCGCTGACGTCACCATAATGACGTCACTGACGTAATTAAGGTCAAGGTCACGTGGAAAGAAAAAAAATGTTTCGTTGCACTTTTGTGGTTCCTCGTATCCGGCTGCGGAGCGAAAACCCACGAGGAAGCACAAAAGTGCAAAGAAAAATTTATTTTCCCAGCGACCCGACCGAAAAACCTACCAAATGTGACGTACGGCATTCCTCAGAGGTCATTGACCTGAACCCCAGCAGCCCCACTCTTAAAACTAAAAAAATAAATAATTTTTATTTCCACTTACCCACTGGAGAAACCCGAAGCCCAACTGGAAACAAAATTACGAACAGCCAATGGTGGTGGTGGTGTCATCACCGCGCGGGAGCCGGACGCCGACTGACCGGACAGCACCCTGCCGTCCGGGTACCAGGCCGCGTGTTGGGGGTAAAGTTGTCAGATGCAAAAAATAAAAAAAATTATTTTTTTTCCAACAACTCATTCGAGTTTGTCCTTGTTGGAAACATAATGAAAAAAAAAAATATTTTTTTTTTCAGGTAAACTTGGGACTTGTGAAATTTGGAACCATATGAAAATAAAAAAATATTTTTTTCTAAACGTTTTTTTAGGTGACCTTGGGACTTGTAAAATTTTGAAATATATGAAAATAAAAAAAAAAATATTTTTTTTCGCTATTATAAATTTGGCTTAAAATTTTTGAAATATGTAAGTTTTAGCTAAATATTTCATTTAGAACTCTAGTTATGTAAATTGAGTGTAAAAAGTGTGATGTGCACACTGCAAGAGTGGAACAGCGACTGACCAAGTCACTCCGTGCATCCTAGGTACCCAGTTATGTGGTGGGGGTTAAGTGATCAGATTGAAGAAATTTTTTATTTTATTTTTCATCCACATTCTTCAACATGTTGAAACCTGTTCAAGGTCAACCATTTGAAGTTTTAAAACAATTTAAATTTTTATTTACAAAAATCCGTTTTTATCCTCATATGTGCTGGATGGACTTGTGCTTGTTGTTGTTGAAGTGCTACTTTCACAGCAACAAGTTTCTTCTTCTGTATTGTGGACCACTCCTTCGGGTATATCCATACTGTCGATGGTTGGACAGTCGTATTCCAAATCCATTTTAATTACCATCCATGGATGTTGAAGTAATAAAATGTGCAGTTATTGATAAATTTCTTTGAGGTGTTCAAGGTTGTCAACAAGTAATTCCCACTTCATTGTATCGTGTAACCACTAGCGTAGCTGAGCTGGAAATGAAGTCAGACTTGCATGTAGGATTGCTCTTTTGGAATTGTGGTGGTGGTGGTGGTGGTGGGGGTTGGGTTGCTTAAAGTAAAATTATTTCTGTTTCATGATACAACCAGACAGGTTGAGACATGTTCAAGGTCAACCATTTGGAGTTTTAAAAAATAAAGTTTTATTTAAAGAGTAGTGTTGAAAACTGGCAAGTTGCCTCCTTTATCAGCAAACTGTGTGCACCTTAGGCAGTAGAAAAATGCGTACACCAAGTAGATGAAGACTGCAATCAGTAAGGCCAAGAGCATGAGTAGATCAAATTTTAAAAGTTTTTGTGTTATGATGGTATCCTTCCTGATCTGCCTTTCTTCAATTCTTCTTTCCATTAACTCCACCAGATCCAAATGATGGCATCTCCTCCTCTGTCCTCCTGCTACATCAGCCTCATATATTGGTGGTGGAACATCCATGTTTGCAGCTTGAAAGATCAAGATGTAATGAAACACATTGGTGTTGTCTCTCAGGTCTCCAAGAGAAAAAGTGGTGGGGGAAGTTTAAAGGTTATCCATTTTGAGATAAAAAATTTAATTTGTGCTTACGTTTACACCGGAACATGTTAGAACCTGTTCAAGGTCATTCAATTTATGTTTAAAAAAAATCCTATCTTGCTACAAAACTGGAGCAAGATAGGTTTTTTATTTTTTATTCTTTTATTACAATACAATAATATGCGTATTGAAGTAAAGTGAGGATACAAAATATACATATTAGTCAGGAGAAATATTCCAAGTTTGGACTGGCTTGAGTCTTCATGGACGATCTGGAGGAGTAGGCCGAGGAAGTTGATGATGATGGTGAACAATTTCGTTTAATTCTTGCAGATTTCTAACAAATACTTCTTCATAATTTGCGCATTTTACAGTCAGAGCCATCTTGATGTTTTCCATGTGATGTCCAAAGGCAGAATGAATATTAGCATGGTTGTTTGAAGGTAGTATGAAATAGTGGTGGGGGAAGAACTTTATATGCTGTCAGATGGGAGGTAGTTAATTTTTTGCCAACTAAACATATTTATTGAACAAATGGCGCAAAGGTCTTTAGGTGTTTCGTAACTTAAAACTGGAGCTACATGGCCATATTGTAAACATCCATCATCTTGTAGGAATTGTGCCGGGTTGGTGACAGCAGCCCTTCCACAACTACGACAAAATTTTGTACCATCACCAAACTTGTACCAACCAAAAGTGTTGTAACCTCTGTTGTCTAGTTTGTACTGTTTGATAAAATTTTTATTTTCTGTGGGGCGTTGGATCGTAAAGTGTGACTGAATAGCTGTTGATCTTCAATAAATTTTCTTACACAAAGCTCAAATAGGGTGCTCATCGTTTGACAGTTGCAATTAAACTGAACTTCTTTGCAGTCTGTATGCTGGTAACCCGAAATGGTGGGGGGAAACACACACACACACACACACACACACACACACACACACACACACACTCACACACACACACACACACACACACACACACACACACACACACACACACACACACACACACACACACACATTGCTGTTTTAAAAATATTTTTTGTTTAATTTGTGCAATGGTTTGACGCAGGTCAAAGTCACCCCAGAGCTTTAAAAAAAAGGCAACATATCAATATGTGAAACTTTTTGTTATTTGTTTCACATATTGATATATTGCCTTTTTTTAATTTTTTTTATTTTTTATATTTTTTTGTTTTTTGGTAATGTTTATTTAATACAGTACAAACAAGATTACATGACAAAAATTGTATAGTGAATACAAACAGATACAAGAAAAATTTAAATTTTATTTAACACTGCTGCTTCTCGGCCATGTGGATGGTCAGCTCGGTGGAGTTGCTGCCGCTGGATCCGTGGGACACCAAGTAGAGGCATCCCGGTTGAATGGAGCGCAGGTCTTCGTTTTGTAGCAGATGGACGAATCACCAATTTCTCCATCTTGCAGGTAAGTAGCTAATTTTAAAGCGTTTTTTAATGCACAGTGCCTGTCCCTTTCATGTTATACGCTTTGTGTGCAAATACAAACGTTTTCAGAAATAAATTTAAAATTTTTATCAATTTGCACATCTTTGACTGGATTTGATGTATATTGTTCTATCCATCTTTTCTTTTCAAGTCCCTTGTGTAAATATTAGTAAATTTATTTGAAAATTGATGCATAACATGATACAAGTCTGAATAACTGGTAAAACCGTCATACCAATCGATGTGATGAAAATATTTCCAAGTCCATCGGTTTGTTGGTGCGGCTTTGGTGGTTAGTGAAGAAAAAGAGCATGGTGGTTTGAATAAAAATGTATAAAGAATATTTTTATCTATATCATAAAATACTAGTTCTTTAATAAAGAACCGATCATCGTTACCACAAAACGCCTGAAATCCACTCTTGCAGTGTGCACATCACACTTTTTAAACTCAATTTACATAACTAGAGTTCTAAATGAAGTATTTAGCTAAAACTTACATATTTCAAAAATTTTAAGCCAAATTTATAATAGCGAAAAAAAATATTTTTTTATATTTTCATATGGTTCCAAATTTCAAAAGTCCCAAGTTTACCTGAAAAAAATATTTTTTTTTCATTATGTTTCCAACAAGGACAAACTCGAATGAGTTGTTGGAAAAAAAAATAATTTTTTTATTTTTTGCATCTGACAACTTTACCCCCACCACGCGGCCTGGTACCCGGACGGCACGGTGCTGTCCGGTCAGTCGGCGTCCGGCTCCCGCGCGGTGATGACACCACCACCACCATCGGCTGTTCGCAATTTTGTTTCCAGTTGGGCTTCGGGTTTCTCCAGTGGGTAAGTGGAAATAAAAATTATTTATTTTTTTAGTTTTAAGAGTGGGGTTGCTGGGGTTCAGGTCAATGACCTCTGAGGAATGCCGTACGTCACATTTGGTAGGGTTTTCGGTCGGGTCGCTGAGAAAATAAATTTTTCTTTGCACTTTTGTGGTTCCTCGTGGGTTTTCGCTCCGCAGCCGGATACGAGGAACCACAAAAGTGCAAAGAAAATTTTTTTGTCTTTCCACGTGACCTTGACCTTAATTACGTCAGTGACGTCATTATGGTGACGTCAGCGGTGATGACGTCGTCATGACGTCATTTCTATGACGTCATCGGTGACGTCATTCGTGACTCCAGTGACCTTGGTGACGTCAGCATTCCTCAGGGGACATTGACCTGGTCCAGCAGCCCCACTTTGCCACTAATATTTATTAGAAAGATTGTAAATTTTCTTATTTAGTTATATTCATTTAGTTGAAAAGGTTTATGCATTATTTGGTTTAGTAAATGTTAGGTGGTAAATGGACTTTCAATGACAGTTTTTTTACAATAAAAGTGACTGTGAAGGTTACACTAACAAAAATATTCTTATATTGATTAAAAAATATTTTACGTATTTCGCGTATCCAATAAAGAAACAACAAGATTGAGATACTTTGATCTGTAACAAGCCTACATCCATGGATCGAAAGCCAATCCCGGAGAGTAGGTCTATCCTTTGTGTTTTACAGTATTATTCTGAATACCTTTCAGTAGAGACTTTCACTGTTTTGTAAACTTTTTTCTATGTTCATTCTATGCTAATTTTGTTTGATTGACTATTGTTAATTATTTTTTTGCCTAATTATAACTTTTATTATTTGTACTACTTACGAAAAAAAGTTCTATCAATAATAACATATTTTATTGATATATGCAAATTATTCAATTGTTAATTTGTAATTTATAAATAACTAGTTTATTTTTATTTTAGGTCTAATAAAACTAAATGTAACCACTATGTTCTTTCAGATATAAGTTTTATTTGAATAATATTGTTGTAGATTAAATATACAGTACATAAAATATTAAGAATTTGCAGTTCCTTCGTATAAAATTCAGTTAGTAATCTTTTAATCTTTAGAGGTAATATACGATTTATGTTTGGTTTTATCCATTTCCACATAGCTGAGTCTTTTTAAATTTTCAAATTATCCATTGCTATAAAAATGTTCAGGTTAGGTAACAAAACCTATATTAAGATTTGTATTTTAAAGTACGCCCATAACTTTTTGTTGATTTAGTTTTTTTCATTCACTTTGTTGTATTAGATTGTTACATTGACACATTAAAATCATTAATTTAAAAAGTACAGATTTTTATATTATATACATTGATTTTTTGGCAAAAATTAATAAAAAAAGTCAGGAAGTAAGGGACAAAGATGAAACCATTTCAATATTAGGTTTTCCTTATTTTTAATAAAAACTTTAATTTATATGACAGTACTTTATGAATGTAACACTTAATTCATTTTTACTTTTAAATAATTTTTATATTTTTTCAGTATTTATAAGTGGATTTATAATTGTTATATAAATATTTTTGTACTGTAGAAGCTATTATGTCTTCTATCAAAGAAAGTAATATAAGACAAATACGGCCTAAGCCAAATTTGGATGTTGTATAATCATAAAACCTGCTTAATTCTTAGTAAAATATGTGCTAATAATTATCAAACAATTTATTAAAAAAAATTTACATGTATGCAGTATAAAGAAAATATAAAATATACAAAAAAAAACATATGTTTCAACATAGGGACAAGTTTATTTTTCATTTAGATCCTAATGTCCCGTCTTGAAGTATTGAGAACGAAAATATGCAGTAAACTGGGGTTTCAAAGTTGAATAAACTAGCTTTAGGATTAAATTATTAAAAAAAAAATTCATTTTTAATTTAGGATTAAAATAGGAACAAAAAAAAAATAAGTAAATGAGTAGAGTATGAAAATTACTTGAAAAGGGCAACAACTGCAACGTGCTTCGAGTCTGCGAAGGTTGAGCTAAGACTGAGCGTTATTACAGGTAGTACCAATAGGGTAGGGCTAAACCAGGGTTTGTATTGACGGATCAATAAAAATTCACTACTAATCTTTGTCAAAACATTACCTACTGTCGTGCGAGTTGCATCAGTAGTCTTCGCGGCCCGCGTGAAGGAGCTAGAATAGATTAAATGTAGATGTCTACATAAGATAAAACTTAGTATGATATGAGTCAGCATCAGAATGTTCAAGGAAAGATCTTTGCTTGGAGTCCACCCCCTTCCACCTAAAGTGCTGCTTATCCTAGGTGGAAAATGATTTAAATGTATTATTAGGGTGGGGAGAGGCCCGTTGAACAATCTTGCGGGGGGCCCGTGGGTTCATATCGCCACCACTGCTGAGAGTACCAAATTTTCGAGGGTTAAGAACTCTCACGTGTAAACCTAGTTTAATGAGGTGATAATTGTTAGATATATTTGGTTATTAGGAATTATCTGGGTGCAATATCTATAAAGTATCCTCTAGTCAATATTGAGTTTATCAGTTTGACAGTTTTCCAATATCAGACTTTGAATTTCACGACCTAATTACCCCAGCTCCGCTGAGAACACTCTCTTATATTTTATTTTCATCACAAAGCTAACTTGATTACATCAAACCATATTGTCTGATTGCTATTGTCTGCTTTCAAAAAAATGTTGAAATATTTTATTAACAAAATATATCTTGAGAGGTTCTCTTTATTTTTGATTGTTTTAATAAATTTTGACGCAAATTGTCCTGAAAACCAGTTTATATCGGAGGAACGCTTGCACATAAAGGCATTTTTTATTTGTTTATTGTTTCACTTTTTTGTTATTGTTAAAACACGAGTTTTTATTCAAGATACCTACTGTGTAACACATTTGTTTAATAATTGGATATAAACTTTCTTACTTTGTAATATGAGGTACTTAAAAATGAATTTCGATTACTAAGATAATTTAACCTTGTAATGTAACAAATAGGCCTAACCTAATTTTGACATGAACATATTGTTTGCTTACCTAATATTGAATTTCAAGTAGGCCTAGCCTATGGTGTAATTTGATAATTAATTTGCCCAATTGAATATTACAATAGGCCTAACCTAAGTAACATTATTTGTTTTCCATAAATGAAAATGATTACCAAACATAAAAGATAGCATTAAAGTTAGGCCTAGCCTCGACAAATTTGGTCAGAGTTGTTAATATATAGCCTAGATTGGATTTCTGTGATATGAACATTTTATTAGTTGAAAGTATGATGAATTATTTGTTGTTAGTTGTAAATATTAGCGTAAGCAGTAATATTCAATTGTAACTTAAATGGTTTGTAAATAATGTATTGTACTTACAGCAGACGATAGGTTATGTCAACATAAGAATTGTAATAATGAGTTGGTAGATTTGTAGGAATAGTTAAATCATTTCATTGCAATGTTTAATTAAATAATATTAACAATAATGAGTTAAAATAATACAAACAAGATAGATAGATTGATAAACATTATTTGATGTTGACATTAGTGCGTCGGCAGTATCGCCGTCAGATGTTGTAGTGCCGTCAGCTGTTTAGCGGCAACAATGACCGGGCCGGTGTCGCTATCCCAGTCACGTGACACCCCGGCCGGCAACTCGGGTATATAAGGGGGCAGTGCGGCGGCAGCTCACTGGCATTGTTTCCGTCGCTGCGTGCACGGCTACGGACTGTGCTTGTAAAATGTGTATTGTTTATTACAGAAACATTAAATAAAAGGTCAGTAACATTTAATCTGTCTTACTCTTTCATTTCTTTCATTAAGTTAATACAGTAAAATAATAAAAGGTTACATTGTCCAAATCAATTTCTTGGCTTTCCTCAATTTTAAATTAAACATATTCATTTCACGCCAACATTAACACCTACACTTTACACGGCTGCGTGTCACGTCTTCGGACTGTGCTGTAGACCAAACTCTAACACATACACTTTACACGGCTGCGTGTCACGTCTTCGGACTGTGCTGTAGACCGAACTCTAACACCTACACTTTACACGGCTGCGTGTCACGTCTTCGGACTGTGCTGTGGACCGAACATTTACATCTACACTTTACACGGCTGCGTGTCACGTCTTCCGACTGTGCTGTGGACCGAACATTAACATCTACACTTAACACGGCTGCGTGTCACGTCTGCGGACTGTGCTGTGGACCGAATACTAACACCTACACTCTACACGACTGCGTGTCACGTCTTCGGACTGTGCTGTGGTCTAACACTTACAAAAACACTAATCACACAAATTTTCCTTTCAATTGGATCAGCCTTGGCAAAGAACCGCCCTTGAGATCTCATTGCTCAGAGTTTTAAGAGCTAGTTTGAGGCATCACAAGCGAATAGACATAAAATATACACAAAAATTACATAGGTAATTTTACAACCTTTCTACTGTGTATGTTGTAATAACAGTCAAATTTGTAACATCATATTAAGTTTATGATGGGGGGGGGCCTAATTGAAATAGAATTGGATTATGACAGTAAAAGTTTCTTTACATTGTGGTACCGGTTCTATGTCTTGATGATTTAATTCATAGAGAAGTAATGCCTACCTTTGTTCGGGATCAGTTATTCAGAATAATGTTAGGTGTAGTGTCAGTTGTGAGTTTTCTCTTTTGACATCAAGTATTCACCTCACGCACTCATGAGTATATTATACTTGGACCTCCAAGATGTTGACGCATCGACAATCGTAGCAAATTAAAACCAGTCAAATAATAAAAAAAAAAAAAAAAAAATAATAAATAAATAAATAAAAGAAAATGAACATTTATTTCACAGTGTGGAATCAAGGGTCAGAGAGTCAGGGTTGCCAGGTATTTTGGGCAATAGTAAAATTAGTGTGAAATTAGTGAAAATTGGGCAATAGTCATTAGTACTGTAGCAAGAAATTATAAGTAAAGTAGCGAAATGAGTTTGAAAATCTGAAAAATAGTAAATTTTGCGTTTTGATGCTTTTTAGATCATTTTCATTTTAGCCTTTTTAGCTTGCATTTGATACGGGTATAAAGTGCTCATTAGGTGAGAATATAATTAATTAAAATTAGGAAACGTTCCCAAACTACTTAATATTCTAATTTTGAAAATAAAATATCCGACGAATTATCTATTTAAGGTACAGCTACACAAGTAATATAATTTTACAGATAAGGCCTCAACATGACAATATAAAAAATATACCCTGCATTATAAAGTAGTAGTTTCAATTAAATAACAAACTTAAATTGTTATTGTTCAGTCAAATTTTTACGGACATTTTTCATCATTGATTAGTAAAAACAAATTCAAGACTTTTCGGGATCTGGAATCTGATTCCGTCTTCAGGTGAAAAAATACCTAGAACATAACAAAGTTAATAAAAAAACACACCAGGTGAACATGGAGAAGTTCATAGCCAAACCTTTAACAGAAATGGCAGTCACAAAAATTAAATAAAACACAAAAAATGTATAAAGCTTAAACAGAACTGTAAAAGCAGAAAACTGTAAAAGCAGCCAAAACAAAGCACAACAAATGCAAATGGAAAAATACACAGCACAAATCAGAAAACGTTACTCTGGAGCCAACCACACACCAGCAATGCCGGGAACGTAAATGTGCTTTTCTTGACTGCTTTTACATTTATTTGTTTTTTTATTTGTCTATATATTTAATAAATTATTGTTACCTTCGTGATCTAAAATAAGTTTGAAACATTAAAAGAAGTTAAAAATATTGTTTGTATGAAAGCTTTGACGAATTGCATTGAACTTTAATAATTGATTGAAATATTTTATAATATTTCTTAAGGACTTTCTATAAGGTTATAATTTGTATTACAAACAGCAGTGATAAGAAAAGGGTTTTCTCTTTTGGGATTTATTTCTGCCTGCCAAGGAGATAGTTCATTCTACAATATATTGTCTTTGTTGAAAAAGTAATGTACCTTGAAGATTTTCCATCTCTGCCCGTTTCAGGTGTTGAGGGTGGCAGGAAATATTACTGCGGCTTTCGGAACCGGCTTGGGAATATTGAATATATTTGCGGACACTTGCCTCACGCCGCCGACGTCCCTGTGAGGATGAAATTTAAGATTTGTCCTCAAACTTATTTTCTAGAACTAATTGAATAGACATCATAAAAACTTAAATATAAGAACGTTTGCTCCATTCTTGTGGATTTCATTAATAAATCAAAGTTACTTCACACTTAGCACAAAACATAACACTCTTTGATGTGTGCTAACTTGCAAACGATTACTTTTTTTTTGTTCAGTGTAGTAACTTTTATTTAAAAACGGATTTCGCAAGAATGGAGTAAACGTTATTATATTTAAGTTTTATGTTAGCTACGTAATAACCGAAGCTATAGTAAATTGAGTTTGTATTATAAATGAATTGGGGAAGTCAAGGTAACCTTGACTTACCCTATAACGGATCGGTTATAACGATAACCAATCCGAAAGGCTTCAACATAAATATAATTTATTGTTTACAACATTCTTCCCAGCCTGTGTTTAGCAAAATCCGTTAAAGATTATTAATGTATAAATACGTTTCAAATAAAAATTTTATAATACTAATAAAAAATATATAATATTGTAAAAAATGTCTAATATACACGAAAAGGATTAATTAAAAATGTTATTAAACCCAATATGTAACTTTACCCATAGCACAACCAAACAGATTTACATTTTCAACTGTTTCTCATAAATCACAAATCTTTTGTTTGAACTTCGAGTATTTTAAAATTGTTTATGAACGTGTCGTTTTTAGACTGGACAGTGAGAGTTATAGAACTCTTTGTCCCTCTGCTGTCATCCACACCGATGATGCTTTTGACCTTTTTATTACTTTGGTTGGGTCGGCTTTTTACTATAGTATATTCAATAAGAACAAAAGTGACATTACACAAAGTACACTTGCATGAGGAATTTGCTCCCATTTGTGTTTTTGTGTTGAGTAATTTCAATCAAATTGTGTTTTACAGTACAGTCACAACTGTTAATAAGTGTCAAATTATAATTATTAAAACACAGAATATGTTATCGTGTAAGCAGGACTTTTTTACTATTTAAATCATATGCATCCTATTTCTCATATTATACATCTAGTAGTTTTTATTTAAACTTTAGACGCATTTTGAAATTAAGAATCACACCTTTTTATTAAAATGGTTCTGGGATTAGGATTGTACAATGACTTATTAAACCCAAGACGATATGTATGGAACAAGATACCGTGTTAAATTAATCATGGTAAACCATGCCTAATGCGTGTATTTAATACTGCTAAATCTATGGGAATATTAGTTTATAATGAGGTAGTAAATTTGGATTTTTTTTTAGGTATTTACCTTTTGAATTAAGCTTTAAAAAGGTTGCTTTAGATAAATTTAATTATTTGAAGTTCAAGATTTGTTGTTAGCACAATGTTATTAGGCAATCTTAAATTAATATCCAAGGATTTTTTTGCAGAGAAGGTTTGTATACAAAAGTTGTAAACTTTCCAACTATCGTTGGATAACAAACGTTTATCCATCGGAGGGACGGTTTGTTCCCAGTTATCGCAATTGTCACTGGTCCTTCGGGCGACAAACAGTTCACCATTTTATTTATAGATATCAGCCACGCTTAGATGATAATTGCTAAAACAAAACTAAAATTGGATTCCATATTATTTTTACTCAATTAATTGTCTTAAAGTAAATAATATAAATTGATAACATTTATTTTTTAATTAATACTACATTACAAAAACTTATTATTAATTTATTTTCTAGTGAACTAAATCTATTTTTAAAATTTTGTATGATTTTTTTTAATGTGTCTACTTAACAATTCTCATTCAAGGATTTATTATTTAAATAAGAACATATTTGTCTTGTGTCCTAGTAGTTAGGTACTATATTTAATTATGAACAGTTTAGTTGTGAGTTTTATCTTAGGTTAAGCACATAGTAAAAAATAATTTACATGTGTGGTATACACGTGGGTACAACATTACTTTAGAGTAAAAAATAATAAACAAATAACTTAATACTAAATTTAAAATTTTTTTACAAAATTCAAGTAAATTTTCTTATTGTTATTCTTATCAGTATAATTTTATTTTTCTTATTATTAATATTATTTTTACTTTTAGTTTTGTTTTCTCGTTAAAAAAGAAAAAAAAACATGAGGACAGCTGGTGAGGATTTCAATTTAAACGTGCAAGTAAGCTTTGGCTCTTCTATAAACCCTTATACAAGTCTTTATCTTCTTTGCAATCTGTTTATTGTGGTTCTTAATGTTTGCAGTATTAAGGAATTTGTCTTTCAACGTAACTATATTCTATCTATTGCTCATACAAAAATTTTTAAATTCCTCAACATTGCAGATACTTACAAAATATTCACCTTGTACTACGTAGTTAAAGGTTCTATGTTTTTTTCAGTTATTGAATCCTAAATAATGCGAGTTATGTAGGTAAACTGATTACGAAAAAGAGGCAGACCTATTGTAAAAGGCTGACCTAGTTCATAGTGATTCCCATATTACCATTGCCATAAAGTGAGTCAGGGCATATCATCCAATAACCGTCACAACACGACTCGGTGGTTAACTGTACATGACCTTTATAACGCGATCGGTTTTATTACGTTCTATTCCTGTTATTACTCATACGGGTTGATTAAATCAAGGAATATACTGACTTTCATATGTCGTTTGGAACCGGCTTAAGAACGATGGTTAAACTTTAATTTCTATTCAATTTTAACATACACATCCTTAAATTTAATTGATTTATATTCACGCATACAAAAAAATGTTTATTTTTAGAAATTTTATTTCATAAAGTTGTTATTCATCTTTCATTTTTTAAGTACCTCTGATAGATAATCCAGCATATACGTTGCATATTTACTGTTTTGTTGTTTTTTCCCAAGTACCTGCTACCTAGAAATATTTTCCTAGCTGAAAATATTTTAACTTATAATTAAGTTAAATAAATAATTAAAAATAAAACCATTTACAAAAATAAACTCACACCTGAAAAGATAAAGAAGCTAAATCGTGCTGAACTTAATTTGTACAATAAATCTTGACTTAGCAATAATGTTGGAAAACATTTGACTTAAATCTACCTAATACTACTAATATTTTATTCAATTAATACTCATTATACATAATCCTCAATACTGTTATGTTTAAAATCACTTTCCTTTTGTTGATTTAAAACCTACGTTTTAACAGCTAGAGCAAAATAACCGGACCCTGTCGAGGTTTGAGAGTTGTAAACAGAACTTTATCAAAGCCGGCCACTTGAATTATGTATTTAAAGCTAGGAGAACGTTCGCCCTTCTGCAAACTTGTGTTTCGGTGCCCAGGACAAACATGCTTTACGAGGCCTAGGATTAAATTAACAAAGCCTGCATTGAGATCAAATATGTTTTTTCTTTAAGTGAACTGTTTCAACAAATCAAAATATGCATATAATATATCCAGTATACATTCCTGGTTTATTTAATTTTTCATCGTTTATTTATTTCCAACGGATACATCCATTTATAATCATTGTACAATAGATTAAGGCAGGTTTTTTAAATAGTCTCTTACAAGGCACAAAAACAATATCAAAAGCAGGATTCCACATGCAAGATTATAAATATTTAACATGCACCAAAATACGAACAACTAGCTTTTAAATAATCCAAATAGGTATACACAGGTGCTTAATACATCCATATCCATATAAAAACAATACAATAAAAAAAAATAAATTAATACGAGAGTATATACAATAAATACAGGATATAATGCTTTAAAACTACATAACAATAATAAACAGCAAAGAAGATAATTGAATCTTTTTAATAACAATGACTAATTTACTGCCTAGCAATTGAAAAATGAGAAAGAAGGTTAAGTGAACAGTTGAATGAGTAATGGGTATAATAAGACACAATGATTTATAATGAAGAATTGAAGAATATATCGAACAACGGCTAGTAACTAATGGATTGACTGAATGTTTGAAAAATAATTAGGTCATAATCTAATTTGCTAGAAAAAAACACTTTTTCTCCGGGTTGACAATTCACTAGTGCAATATCGTTGACTATGTTTATCTTTATAATGAAAATATAATTGTTCTGGATAGACATTTAACAAAGGAAAGGCTAGCCAACACAAATACAGTTTCTTTATTAGAAGTATTTTCTGTTTGGCATTTCTTTAAAGTATGAACCAAAAATAAATTGTGAAACGGCAAAAAATATTCAACAGAGTTATGATATTCTTTTAACTATAACCATTGTTCTTTCTTTACAAAACACTTTAAATGTCATTAAATAGAGCTTTTTGTTTGAAAATATTGACTTAAGACCAAAGTCCCCTTTTTCTTTGGACACTATAATTTGAAATATTGGAAAAACAATGTTTAAGAGTATTTTAAAATAAAAATTTCTTTTCCATTTTCTCAAATACTTACTATTAACTAAACCACAAAAGCTAACAAGTTAAATTACAGTACTTATAAAAAACTAAATTGTTTGTATTGACAAGTTTAACTACACACTATTAATTTTTTGTATAAAACTGCAACTCGATCAATTTAATTTAGTTTTTATAAGGAAATAATATATCAGAATTGATGTTATATATTTCTATAAATATTTATTATTATTAATATCAAGAACATACTACACACAAAAATATCAAATAAAGATTAATATCTCTAATAGCTAAGGTTTCAATCGGTTCTAAAGTGAATTAAGGTCGTGTATTTGGTGTCTATTGATTCAATGAATCCATAGCACATCAGTCAATACCAGTAACATTTGAAGCATTGTCTGTCTCTGTTTGGGACTGCGCTTGACAGGTCATAGGTTAGAGCAATAATATTGCTGTCTATTATTATGTGTCTGCAATATTATGTGTCTGTTTACTCACATTTAGACAATCTTTACCAATTAAAACATGCTACAAAGAAATTTTTTTTCACCACTCTCTTTTAATTTTCTGAAATGTAGTTATAATACTTCCTTTTGGGAGCGAGCCTGGTTTTGTCATAGATGGGCCTATCTCATAAATGGGAATTATGTATCACTGTAAGCAGTCCAGAAATTAAAGATAAAAAATACTTGTTCCTTTTTTCCTTGAACCAATTTTGAAGATTGTTTACATTATTGCACTTTCTAATAATTATTAATTAGGCTTATTCCCCTAATAGTAAAGTAAAATTAGCATAAAAAATTACTGAACCCAGAAGTAATGGTAAACTAACACATTTTGACCGATTCTTATGTAAAATTACCTGAGAAAAACGATGTGAAAAGTCTACGCCTCTCTAAAGCTGCGTTTGGCTGCCATGGCCGATTTTTTTAAATGGCGGCTATAGTTTTATAATTTTTTTTGAATATATTTTGAACCATTAAAGACGGATAAACTATGTATATAGTTAAATATAGAAAGGAAAATTTTTCATATTTTTATATATAAAATGTATTAATTGTTAGATGTAATAAGGGTGATATTGCTCTTTAAAGCTACTTTCAAATGTGGTATTTTAGGCAATTTTTTAATTGGATATACCATATTACAGTGGTGCCTAAGGTTAGATATAAGAATTTAACAATGATAAATTGTTACTACATTGCCCCCAGATGACAAAAACGTAATAAAACTTTAATATAATTATACACATAATTATTAAGATACATATATAATTGTGTATGTAAATTCCATGAAAGCAGTAAAATTGTAAGAAAACGTCAGATTTTTATCAAACTGGACATAAAGGTATGTGGCTAGGTCTATTGTCATTAGTTATGTCAATTGGGATTATCGCACTATGTAAAAGGGGTGATACATAGGTTAAAAGGTGTCCAAAATAAGCTTTAAACACGATTTTGCCCCCCCCCCCCCTTGATTATGTCAATTAATTAGTTTCATCGAGAAATATAAAATTACATGAAAGTCGACCTTACTACCCATTTGAAAATTTTGAGCTACCCCTACCCCCATTACCCCTTAGTGTAAAAATTTTAAAACTAACCATCCTTATGGTAGCCCCTCATATCCAAGAAGGTTTCCTCAAACTAAGTTAAGGTGGGTGCAAGTTACTTTTCAACCACCCTGTACATATTATATAACACTTAATACATATTGTATATCAAAATGCTCAAAATTAAATTATATATTTTTAAACAACTTACATAGTTTATCTTCTTTAATGGTTCAAAAGATATTCAACAAAAGCATATAAAACTACAGCAGCCATTTTGGAAAAAAATGGCTATAGCAGGTAAACGCAGCTTCAGAAAGTGGTAGTCTTTTCACCATCGTTTTTCTTAGGTAATTTTACATAAGGCTTCGTCAAAATAGATTAGTTTGCAATTACTTCAGGGTTGAACAATAATTTGACTAGACTATAAGGAAATATATATAAATATATAAATATATAAATATATAAATATATATAGATTGGTCATTCATTAAGCCAAACCTCCGTTTGACTGGTCAATTATCATTTTATGCCTCCAGAAGGAATTTTTGCCTCCGAAATGAATTTTTGCCTCCGCGGAGACATCAAATACTAATCACAAAACTCTTGAAAAATCTGCAGCCAGTTCTCATCTCAATTTCTCTCTGAATCAGAAGAGCAGCCATATTGGATTCGTTTGTCAACAATAAGCTGAATGTCTTGATAAAGGTTAGTATGTCATATTGTTGTATTACTTACTTTTAGCACAACCATAAATTAATTATAGGTTGACTGTGATTATTGTTGAAATTGAGTTAAATTAATTTATTAATCTTAAACTAGTCTGGTACGTATTTACAAGCCTACAGATTACTGTAAGTAGTGTTGTTAAAATATTACATTTTCAGAAGTCATAACTAAAGATATGGTTTCTGATATTAAATGATTAGATTTTTTTATGGTAATTCATATCAAACCTAACCAAAATATAAACAATTGAATCAATCGATAAAATGAATAAGTTACTGTAAATAAGCCTACATTTGTTTGTTCAATTCATTCCACTAATTAACTTAAAACTAATGTGTTTTATATGTTAGCGATCAGTGGTTAATGGCCTAGTTTTAGCTTATATTTTATCATCATCATTGAGAGTATGCATTTGTTGCATGTTGTTAAAAATCAAATAATAGGATAACCTAACCTCACAGAGCCCAACTAAACTATTCTAGTTGTGTTAACTTTCCAATAAAAGGCAAATATTTAATAAAAACTAGGCCTACCAAATTTATTTTTGATTGTTTTTAGCCAGGCCTACCAAATGTCAATATGAATATTTTTAGCTAACAATGCAGCATAGCTTTTTATTGGTTGACTTTGTCAACAATGATTGTTCATGCAGGCAAAACTACAATAAAGTTGAATACACAAATGTAGATAAACGATGTTTTCTTTTACCTGCGAGAAAAAGTCAGAATTATAAGATTAAAATCAAAGTACAGGAATAACTTCCACTGAGAAAAAGTATGAGTTCTGGGATATGTACCACAAGCTACTAAGTTGGTTCGCTACAGCTAATACAACTTTTATCTGTTGTAAAAATGTATTACTAATATATATTGGATGTTTAAAATTAATATTCTAATATAAATTTATATTCTAATTGACATTTATTAAAACTTGTGCAACTCTATAATAGGCTATTCAAATGATAATACGCTACAAATCTCTTAGTATGACTAGAACAGATAAATGTTAGCACAGCGGCAACGATGAAACTTGTGCCTTATTGTGGCAACATAAGCTGTAGCCTTCATGTGTAGAACAAGTCAGACTTTCTTCTCAGATGCTTTCATTCTGAGTTTGAACTTAGAATAAAACATTTCACAGGTGAGCTTTACCTTTAGATCAGCATTCAGACTTTAATCTCTTAGGTAAAGATAAATTGTTTTATCAAGTTGTTGGCCCTAATATGTTTTAATATTCTCTCTCCATTTCTCCTGCAGAAGAATTAACTGGTAAATTTGGTTGTTAGTAGTTATAATAGGTTGTAACAATTAGTAGTCTACATTATATTGATTTGTTTATTCAGGGTTTGGCTCAAGCTAGCATCTTGGCCACCTCTTCAGCCGAGCCATGTGAGGAAGTCAATACCAGCATCTTTGTACTTTCTTCTACTTTTCATCTTCGTGATTGCCTTCTGTGGTCTTCATGGATCATTGCCGTTTCTTTTTTCAGAAGGTATTTATATATTTCATTGTTTGGTAAGGTATTTATTATTTTGTAAAGGTAAATGCCCCAAATACCGACACTGTATAACAAATACCGGTACCAACACAGTCACATTTAATCATTGATTATGATCTCTTTGTCGTGTGTATTAGCTACTTTAAAAGTCAGATGAGTTTACAATCTCTTTTTCTTTAAGAGAGAAGAAGGCCATTTGTTAGTGCTAGGCAGAGCCGCCGAGAGGGGGGGGGGCAGATTGGGCAGATTGCTCCGGGCCTCAATAGATAAAGGGCCTCATCTTCAGGGGGTTTTTCTCCATACTTACGGAAGTAAAATTTTACCTATGCATAGGCTATGTACCACCATATATTTTTCAAGACCTATCAAAATCTAACAAAGTAGGCCTATAGCCCATGACCCGAGTACTGATCAGCCTGTATGAGTCTCCGAGGTTTGAAGCTCTGTGTCAGTGAACAGACTCCGCAGCGCCAAGCCGCCACATGTGCTATACCATTTGGCAGCTATACCACCTCAACCAAAATATTTTGCAACCGGTCCTTCACGGCCTCAATTTAAAAAATATTGCCATGTCTGTTTGTTGTTCCAAGTATAAAAGATACAAGAGATACAGTATATAAAATAAAACTGTCTTTTGGTATGGTTTATTCCATAATTAGGTATATATTCTTACTTTACATAAAACTTTGCTCAATATGACTCACATGATCGTTAGGCCTTGGTTAGGTTAGGTAAATATAAGTTTTTAGATAGGCCTACCAGTATTGTATACTAACTAAGACTGTAGGCTACATCAATAACAACCACTTTTAACACAGTTGGTACTTCGAATATGACTTTCAGCGTGGTTTGATTTGATTTCTAAATGTTTTTTATATTTATTTACTACTAAATTGTCTTATTCAAGTAATATGCCATATTCGTATTCTACATGAAATTCCGCGTCATTTGAGTACCGCCATGACATAGTATAAAAATAGTTCATCTCATGGCTTTTCCAAAACTTTTCTTGCAATTTCCGGTTTATTTCAAATTGGATGGAAATAAGTTTCACATATTTGTAATCAGCTTAACATACCGGTTAATTTGAGTACCCTTTTGACGTATTTTTGAATAAAATGGTCACTATCCAGTTTCCAAATTTCCACCGCTTTTCCGGCGATAACTTTGTTATTTATGAACGGATTTTAATAACTCTTGAGCATTTGAGTTCAGCTCGGTTTCCCCGTCATTTTGAATACCCACTTAAACCATTTTACTTGAAAAATGTTTTTCCGGTTTTTCAGATTTTCCTGCATTTTCCGACTTTTTCCGTGGAAAAACTATCATTTTAAAAATTAGGGCGTAACTTTGGACAGTTTGGAACAAAAAAAATTAAATTTTTAAGAGGTGGCACATAAATGGCATAATTACCAACCCTGCCCTGGGCCAAAAAATTCTCTCGGCGGTCCTGGTGCTAGGAGGTTGAATGTGACGTCATTTCAGCTAACAGTCTAATTGGTTTCCACTAGAAACATAGAGATCTTCATTGGGGAATAAGAATTTGAATAATTATATGATTAGATTAACTTCTTTATTAATTGGAAACTAAATACCGTACCTAAATAAGGTTTCTAAATAATATAATCATTCAAGGCTATCATTTGACAGTTTTATGCATAATTATAAAATATTGTTAGATGTTACTGGTTGTGTTATAGTATCATAAGTTAACTGATTGCACTCAGCACGAGTATAAATAACTTTTATAATGAAGGAAACTTAAAATACCGTATACAAAAAATGTAAAAAATAGGCCTACTTGGATTTGCATTTTTGCTGTATTATGCTATATTATATATTAATTCATATAATAAAGCAATTTCACTGAAGTAATTACTTCCATTATAAAGAATATTCAAATGCCTAGTTGGATCTTTTAGGTCAAAATAGTTTTAAGCCGGGTTTACCCGCAACGATAAATTGAACGACAAAATGTTGTCGACAAGTCGTTACGTTTTATCAGATATCGGACGATCGTTTACACGTAACGATTTGTCTGAACGATATGATGGTGCATTCACACGTTTCGTCTTTCCATACAAGTCAGTCGGTGTTTTCCCCTCATTTGTCATTTTTATTTCTGTCAGAATAATCTTTACTTTTCCTTACTTACCATAAGCTTTTGTATAGTTCTATAAATAATAATAATAATAATAATAATAATAATGCTTTATTAGCAGGTATCATAACAGATACATAGCAATAATAATTAATTAAACTTAAATATAATTTTCAATTTTACTATGATGTCCAAAAATCTTTAGATAGGCAGTCTTCAAAATTGTTTGGTGTTTTTGTTAATAGTTTTTCCATTATACTTCTTTTAAATTCTTTTACTGGCAGTTCCAACCAATTCAAGGGTATCGTATTAAATAATTTTTGTTCCATAAATTGAAGATTTTTTTGAGTTTTTGTGTACTTGCATAAAGATATTTTTAATTTATTTCTGTTTCTTGTTTCATATGAATGGTTAAAAGAATTTTGAGGTTGATTGTTAATTTTTTCTCGAACGTTTAAAATAATTTGTAAAATGTACATGGCTGGCAATGTCAGGATATTCAACTGTCAAAAAAGTGGTTTACAGTCTGCTTTTCTTTTTGTGCCACAAATAATTCTGATTACTTGTTTTTGTTTTTTAAAAACTTTTTTGGCTATTGGAGCATTGCCCCAAGCTGAAATTCCGTACAAGAGATGACAATGAAAGTAGCCATAATAAGCCGTTATTATTATTTCCTTTGTCACATTTCCTTTTCGCCTTCTTATGACATAGATTCCTTTAGAGACTTTAGTTAGAATTTAATAAACATGATCTTTCCAATTAAGTTCCGAATTAAACTCTATCAGGAACTCCCGAGAGGCTTGAAGCGGGTCTGACATTTCTGTTCCTTCACTAAAATAAACTTTAAAACACTGGTAAGCAACAAAACTTCAATTCTTAAATAACAAATGGAACATATTCAGTGATCACTCAAAAATACGAGACGAGATATGAGACGGCGACAAAACTGCGGTTGGTCGAGACAGGGTGTATCTGTTTACACGCTACGTCTTGTCGACGCCAACCCGCGTAGCAACGACTTGTCGTTGCGATCTCAAGAGATTAGTGCAAATTTGCACAAACCTTCCGATCTGGCTCCAACTCCGACAAGTCGTAACGACTTGCGGTTTACACGCTTCGTCTTGCATGCAACGTCTTATCGTTTAGACAAAACGTTACGTTTTATCGTTGCATGTAAACCCGGCTTTAGAGTATATCACAATTTTGCAAAGTTTTTAACGGTTGCAAGCACTAAGTATAAGCTGATTAAAAAGTAAGATTATAACTGATGAGTATAAGATTTATTTTGAATTATTTTGAAACTTGTTTTAGTATTGAATTTACTGAATGAACATATAATGAAAATCTTTTAATACAAGCTGGGACATTTTACTGCCCATAAAAATCATTGTTTTTATTAGATGATGCCTTTTTTGTGGAAGATATTTACTTTGAGTATTAATTATTACACTTTTGCTATATTTTTTTAGAAGTTACTTAAAACATACAACAATATTAAATCGCCTTTTTCATGATTTGGCCATCGCTTATTCTTGTTTGATTAAACAATTAAGATGTGATCCGAATTATTTAAAATTTTGTATGAAATTAATCAGTGAAGTGAGACAGATTGTAATATATTATGTTGTCCGTTCTGAATTAACAGCAAAAATAAACAATCTAACATAGTTTTATCCCTCGCCACAACTGTGAGTCACGGACGGCAGCCGCCATATTATCGTAGGCCAGTGAAATATTCATGCTTCAGCTCGTGGATGACGTGCTCCACCTATTGCTCCTATGTGATCGTTGATACCAACTGGCTGGTGGCAATAACTCAAAATGACCATTTTTGCAGAAAACCCCTCCGTGAGCTGACAAATAAAATGATTTGTTAAAAAAATTAAGTTGTAAGAGGGGTAGGCCTATGACATTTTGACTGACAGTAAACCTCAATTTTCCTCCCCATTTGTTTTTGGTTTATTTAAGGAGTATGCTTGCTTCAGTGTTAAATGCAATATAATTTTTATTCCCAGGTAACTCATAAAATTACAATTTATAACAGTTTTGTAGTTTTTTGTCAGACTCCATAAAAATTAAAATTTTTACTACACTGTTTACTAACTGACTTGGTAGCTGAGTGGTTATCGAGCCCAACGTTCAATCTGGAGGTTGTTGGTTTGATCCTGAGTGAAGTTACAAGGCTTATAATGTTTAAAACTGGACCCAGCCGACTTTGGTAACTGGGCTGAATCTGCTGCTATTTGTCCGTAACAAAGGTACACCTCATCATGATCTTGCATCCCTTTTTTCCTGTGGCCGGCCTCTAGTGTTCCTAAAGATTGCTAAGGTGAATACGGTGATGGGCATAACGTGTCACTATAGCATTTTTATGTGCCCGCATTTTCTTAGAGGTAATGAATTGTTGCAAGTTATCATTTCTCCTGGTTGTATTAATTCTCATCATAATGATGGTTAACTTATATTGGTGTTGTTTTTTTCAGGATTTGGAAAAGGGGTGACACATGACCTGCAGACATCTTAGGCCTACTTTTATTTCTACGTTATTTTAATTATCTGCTTTGTTTTATACTTTGATTTTAAAATACATATAATTATAAATTTTCTATATATAAGTATAAAACTTTTAAAATTAATTTAAATAATAACCTGCTTAAAATATTCATGTACATAATAACTTATATCTAACATGTTATTAAGTACGGTATGTTCAATAAATATTTATCGCTACATTATCATGTTTGTTTTTTAATTTAAACCTTTTAACCTGTTTGATAAATAACAGAATCAAATTAAAAATCAGCAGTGGTTATATTATTAATTAAGGTATAGGCCAGACAGTTGAACACAAGGCCTGTAATTTACCTAGGTTAATGCACTTAAAAATTCTGTCAACAAATTCCATCACACTGAAACTCTGAAGATGAATGCGTTTTATGGCTGAAGAATTGAGAAATATTGTTTAGTATTAGTGTCAGGAAGTCCTATGTAGTGATGTATTATGGTAATAGTCCAATTTTTATTGTGTCAAGTGTAAATTTTACTGGATTATTAACTTAAATAAAATGACTATGCCCACAGTTATTACACTTTTAGATAGGTAGATTTAATTTATTCAAAACTATAAAGGCATACAATTTAAGGAAGTTTACATTAACTTTTATGTAACACCAAATATTTTTACCCATTAATACATTGGAAAAATTGCTAAAATCAGAGCAAAATAAGATTTTAATGTTGAGGTTTTTATGTAAAATAATGAGATAGCAAAATTATGATAGGGGCTATTTTTGTTTTTGTAAGTTATTATGTTTTATAATATTGACTATATAGCATTCTAACAGACTTTTCATTCAATGTATTTTGTTTGATACCAAAATTTTGAAGGTATGCTGTGACAGAGGAGGTGCAACCTATCAATGCTGTAACTATTCAGTTGGATTCAAAGCTATGCATCGTAAACATAAACCAAAATTTTAAAATGTGTCATCCATGGTTTAAAATAATGTTAGTAACTTACCGATTTACCTATCATATGCCACTTGTACTTCTTGTTTTCTGCGGAAGATCGTGCCACTGAAAATTGATTTCAAACATGCATATGATGTGAGAAGTCAATTTTTTAAAATTTACTGGCATATAGGCCTAGTCAATTTTTATCGGTATTTCTCAGTTTTTTTATTTGGACCATTAAGCTGGAAGTTTTTTTACGTTCTATCTTAGATTTTGCCATAGGTGTGTTTTAGTTAATTTATTTCAAAATTGTTGCTTCTTTACTTTCCATTTAATGAAGTTAACATAAAAAAAAATGATCAAGGTGTATTATTATTAAAGCGATTTGTGAAGTGTTTTGACATTCCAAAATCAACAAACTGATGTGGTCCCGAGTATAGATGAAAGACCTTAGGATAGCGCCATAATAGCGTGGGCCTAAATTGGTCTCCAAGTAAAACTTACCAAAACCATCCTGTAATTATGCCTAAATAAATATTTCGTGGAATAAACCTCACTTCACAGGTATCAGACTCTCTTAAGGGAATATTTTCCTTTATCACAAGTAAAAAAATCTCTTAACCGTTTTGAGTGCTATAGAACAATATATCGTTGATCGTCTTTTTAAGCGGAAATGCTAAGCAACGAACGATAAATCAAGCCTCTCCTTTCATCCAAAAATTCGAAGCAACGATATATTGTCATGCCGTCGATATCAATATGGTGAGCGGGAATATCGGTTGACTCAATTGTTATTTTGAAACACCGATGATTTCATAAGATTCTCCTTGCGATCAAGATACAAAATATCGTTGTATAGCACTTTAGGATAACAAATTTTTTTAATCGAATTTTTATTTCATTTTCTGAAGTTATATGAATTATTCCCCAGCACTTCTCAAAAGTTAAGTAATATTTTTCAGCACTTAAAGGATAACGAAAGGAATACTTTCAGATAAAGGTTATGTTGATTCACAACAGTAATAGCATTGAATAAAGTATTAATAATAAATAAAAATACCAATAAATGTGACACCCCTTTGCACAGTAAGTGAACTGTTTTTCTATTAATTTTCTCTTGGCTACTTACGTGTGGAGTTCAATGGAAATTTTGACCCATTGCTTAAGCTTAGAAATAGAAAACCTCAAAAGATTATTTCTATATGAATCATTAGCAAAATTATTCAAATAAGAGAATTTATTTCCTTATATAAAGATTAATAAGCAGTAATAATAACTTTTGTGCTTTAAATTATTAACAATACAGGATAGAAATAACAATAGGCCTACTGCTTTTCAAAAATGCTTTTGTGAAATGTTTTAGAGTGGATTGCCTTTTAGGTACCTATATTTTTTTTTCTGGGCGTCAATGCATAATTTATTGGTAGATTAGTAAAATCATACTTGATAAGGACTAATCTTATTACAATTAACATATACAGAATTACACACCAAGACAGCCTATTTATAACAGATCGGTCAAAGTTATTCTTAGGAATTGCATACTTGTACTTTGAAACTCATGCTTGGCCCCAACAAATTTGTTGTACAAGGCGTTAAATGAATTATGCCTACCACCAGTATTAATGAAACCTTAAACACCCAAACTATCCTATATAAAAACTTGATTTATAGTAGACCCCTTGGTACCAGACCATAACTTTTTTATATGGAAAGTAACAATAATTATAAAATAAAATAATGGGATTAGGAAGTTTTAAAAGAGAAAGACCTATAACATTAGACATCAACATGTATTATTTACAATTAATTTAAGTCTCATCTACACAATATGCAACAACAGTTTAATTCTTTTCTTTCTTCATTGGTGTTTTTATTCATGTGGTTTGTTCTCTGGGTCGCCTCGTTCTCCCTAAAAATGAATATTCATCAATCTTTAGACATTATAAAACTCTTTTCAAAAGACACATTGTGGATGACAAAATCAACACTCCTCCTTTCGGCCACTACTCTCTTAACCCTATAAAAAACTTACCAATTCTTCGTCCTTCTACAGCTTTGACCTAATTTCCTTTTCCTTTCGTAAAAAAATGGGGAACACGGCAAGTCCAACATTAGGATTTTAAACAAATCTAGGTTTTATTCCATTCTTAACACTTAAACTCTGCTGATTCACAACAATGCAGTTTATTTATAATGAAGCACAAAAACAAGTGCAAAAACAAAATCAGGAATGGCAAGACAAGTGACTATGTCCTATGGATCTACGAAACGCACTTGCCCAAAGATAGACTTTTCATGTGAACATTTTTAAGATGTGTACTTAATGTAAAATGTATCAAGAGGTCACATTTTTGTGAAATAGGCAGTGTGCGCCACTTAGAAAATGTTAACTAAACCTGGAACAAACTAAAACTTACCAAAAAGATTTAAGAGTAAATTGAAGCAACCATATAGAGATGTACATAGTTGTAAAAAACTTAAGAAGTCACTTGTTAAAACGCAAAATAAAACTTTACCCTAGCCTACCATTGTTTGTTTTCATGGCCTAAAGGCCTACAGTAGTCTAACTCTCAACCAGCCACCTTTTAACCAGGGTCCGCTTTAACCGGCCTTCCCGGGCTCAAAAAAACAACATCTTTTTAACTAGCCATTTTTACCTCAACATTGCTTTAACCGGCCATGTTTCGCAAGAAACTTTGTTTTTTAGCTACTGTATCATTCAATTCAACATAATATCATGATATTTTCACGCCACCTAAAATGTACTGTTCTGGAAGGAAGTGTATTTAATTGTAATGGCATAATTGTATTTAAGCCATATGAAATTGTAGGTTGGCATTTTTAAATGTACATCGGTTTAACCCGCGAAATCATTATTTGCTCGAGGCCTGGTCCCGAGTTGGCCGGTTAAGAGGGAGTCTACTGTACTTGGTACGCACACCTGGTATTTTGCCAGCATACATTTAGTATGTCATAATTGACTCTATGTCACAAAATGCGCCAATGTGATTAAATGTGATGTCAATGACATTCAATAAAGATATATGTATTATGCATTGTAATGGGCCTAATACCACTTTGGCAGGCTTAATTGGTTTCCAATATTGCCCTGGCATCTGGAAAGCTAAAAATACAGTAAAGAGTCAATTTTCCGAATGTCAGTTACTGTAACCCCAGAATGACATGTACTATTCACTGGTCCGTACTTCAAAATAAAAATTTTGAAAAGACAAACATAGAGCAAGTAGCCTATATTTCCAACAAATAACCAATAATGATATTACAAGTAAAATCATAAAGAATTACCTTACTAAATTAGACACGTTGCTTAATGGGGTCTTCAAGGTACAGGTTTCAAATTAAAATACACGTTCTAGATTAATATAAGCTCAGCATTTAACAAAATTAGTAGGCTAGTGTTTTAATAAAAAATTACAAAATTCGCATATAAGCTAATTGTTTTATTACGATTCAATTGTGGTTGCTTTAAGCATCTAATCTCGAAATAGTGTGATCATATGTGAGTGAGAACGATGATTTGGTCGAGCCACATCCATGTGGCTACGTTTTATTTTGGATGGAAGACCGTCCATAACCTCTAAATTTTTAATATGTTTACTACAGTAATTTTGTCGCAGATAAAGTAGGCAACGATTGTATTTTGCCTTTAAGCCACTCATGAGATATTTAAAACACTCGTGGCTAAAAGGCCCTCATAAAAGAATCGCTGCATAAACTACTATTAATAAATATTTCCGGTATTACTCGGTTTAACCAACCTTTTTAGTTATCCGACCGTAGTCCGGTCCCGTAGAGGTCGGTTAAGAGAGCTTCTACTGTATTCGATGTACAACTTTCCGGTGGTTATAAATCGTAAATGATTTTTGTGTTTAATATTCAAACAATTTGGTTATCTGAACCATCCCTGGTAACAAGTGCTTGGATACTTGACACTTTACTGTACTTCGATTTTTGTTAATCAGAACATCCCTTTGCCGCTCCACAGTTGTGATTTATTTGGCGAGTCATTGTATGTGTGATTTCTTTACTATAAATTATCTTTAAAAGTATTCCCTACATATTAAGCAATAAAATGACGAACTTATAACCACCCTAGCGTGAAACTGGCTAAGTACGGTACATAGTATGGCAGGCCTGTGTCGCGACCGAGGGTGGAAATTCATTCTGAATTCCTAACAGACATAAATGTCTATTGGGAATCAGAACTCACAAGATGTTCAACATAGATACTTTTTGCTGTGTTACCGTAATAAAACCCACCAATGGGCGCAACAATATTGAAATGTCATTTCGCACAAGCTAAAGTTGCTTATGCAATAAAAAAATTAAAAAATCATTCTTTTAAAAAATTACCATATGTACTTAAAAAATTAAATAGGATTAATTTTTATGCATATAATAAATACAGAATGCTATAGTATTTTATCTAAGTATGCCTAATGTCTTAATAAATATGTAAGGAGGTTCAAAGAATTAGGCGGACGTGAAATAATAATATATAATAATATGTTAATTAGAAGTTAAATTCATCATAATAATCATAATAAAAGAGTACATTTTGTGTTACCGGTGCTGTATTAATTTGTAACTTGAAACAATATTGTTCACATCAGTCATCTACCTTCATACTATTTTTATTAAGTTTAAATTCACAATGTAAATATGGTATTGCAGTTTTTTTATTCTTAAATAATGTAAAATCTATAATTATTTAATACTCTAAGGGAATTTTTTTTGTAATTGGACTACTCCTACAATTCTCGATCAATTTTCAAGTTTTTGGTGTCATTGAGTGAGTAGTGCTTGGTCTGTAGTTGTTTCTGCCAAAAAATAATGAAGATCGGACTTAAAATAAGAGAGCTAGGCTATTCATCATTTAAATTGGAAAATTTCCCACTAAAATAACATTGTGATAGGATTGAGCGTTTTAAGCATCTGTTAATAAAGCTGTAAAAACATGAATTTTTGGGTGATTATTGTTAATCACAATATTGGATTGGTCCGGTGTAATTGATTTAGAACCAAATGTAACATTTTTAGCAATGACAGTTCATAGTTAAATTGAATTGCAACAAGTACATTAAACTTAGTTATTTAAAGTGTAGCATTACACAGTTAAAAGACTGCACTCGAAGTAATAGTCCTTCCAAATCAAACTGCATGGTATTTGGAGGCAGCACCGCTCTAAATACATGTCGTCCAACAGCAATGATTGACGATAAAGTCATTGACGAAGTTGGTTTCACAAAATTCCTCGGAATGCTTGTTGATGATGAGCTAACATGGACTGAGCATGTGGACAGTATTTGTAAGAAGGTCTCTTCAGGGATTTACCTGCTCAGGAGACTTTCTGAACACTGTCCCACTGAGTTATTGCTTATGGCTTATCACGGTCTGATTCAATGCCACTTTACTTATGGCATTGCTCTGTGGGGTAGCTGCTCACAGAAAAACTTCAACCGTGTCTTCATTCTTCAGAAAAAAGCCATACGGATCATAGCAAAACTCAAATTTAGAGAGTCGTGCCGAGATGCCTTCAGGGAACTAGGATTGCTAACATTGGCTGAGCTCTACATCCTACACACTGCACTCTTTTGCAAGTTCAAAAGTAACCTGATTCAGGGCAGTGATGTGCACGATTACAACACAAGGTCGAGAAATGTGTACAGGACAGCGCAGCACAGGTTGGCGACAATGGCACGCCTACCTTCTCTGGCGGGTGTTGCCTTCATAAATAAAGTTCCAGAAGGCATTCGAAATGAAAATTCGGAATCAAAATTCAAATCTAAATTAAGATGCTATTTAGCGTCGTCCGTGTTCTACTCGGTGGACGAGTTCATGAACCACAACTCAGGGGAGACATCGGCTTGAGTCCTTTTATTATTTTGCAATGGTACTCTCTGACTGGTACTCTTTCAACATATATGTGTTTACACTATGAGTGTTTATTTCTTAATGTATGATGACGCATGCTATGCAATACTTGTATTGTCCAACAGCAATAAAGAATTTATTTATTTATTTATTTATTTAATGATCTAACATTATACAACTCTATCGTCGCCTTCCAGGCATAAGGTCGTATCTAAAAAAAAAATGGATTTTTAGGTTACGACAGTTTTTGAATCTCCCAGACAGCCTCTACACATCACACGAATCGTCGTATGTCTATCCCTCCTAGTTTAGAAGATACAGACTATGGTTTATGAGTCGTATCTCAAAAAATTGTAAATTTAAATCAGACGAAAGGTCGTATCAATTAATGATACCGACTGTTTGCCTGATACAACCCAGTCAAAAAAGGCGTCGTATCTCAAGATACGACTTTTTGTCTGAACTATAATGTTGACCTTGCCTAGTATAACCTTGCATAAAGTATTCAGGCAAACTGTCGTATCTTGTTTATATATATAATTTTCAAAGTATATATATATTTCCAAATCTCTTAGCGTGTACTTTAAAGTTTAGGGTGTCATGCATTACTAGCCTAAAAATAAACTTTCTAAGTTCATTCGTTTAGAATCTCTGAAGCAAAATGTAGGTGTGGTTTTTGTTTTTCTGCTCTCCTGAAAAATCACTGAAAATGAGATACGACCATATGCCTGGAAAGCGACGCTATATTGTATACACCAGGAACGCTCATACAAGACAAAACTCGAACCAAAAACTGCTACCTGTGTTCTAAAGGGCAGACAAAAACGCAAAATGAGCATCTAAAGCTTTTGTGTGCGCGCTTAGGCTATTTACCTACACGCTCCTCTACGGATGCTAAATTTATAAATTTATTAAAACTTATAAAATAGTTTTAAAGCCAAATGCTGGCTGATTATAAGAGCGTAAATATCTTAGCCATTACATTTAATTAGAAAACCCCATGACCAAAAAACGTACGTCAATACACAACTAAGACAGGAAAAAGTTATTAAGCGTAAACTTTTTTTATTTGTTGGTTAGGAAAAAACTTGCAAGCTACAAAATTGTAGATAATGAAATGGACTTTAATCTTTAAATTCAACATTTCTTGACAAAGTGAACAGTAAAATGAAGAAAATGTGTAAACTTGTGCGTGGCGGGTCGCTGAGGATTTCAGAGAATTGCGTCTTCATTTTCAATGTCCGGAATGATATATAAGCCTATTTAGAAACCCGTTCATGCAATGTGGAGTGTTTTTACTTATTCTCAGTACAAATTATTTAATTAAGCTATTTATGTTAAATAAACATGTTAGACAAAGATTAACGCACCCGCCTAAACAGTCATTTAGCAATGCAGTGGCATAACACGGTGTTGCATAGCCTTTAATGCAGCAGCAAGAGGAAAACAACTGACTACTGCTTTGTGCTCAATTATTAGACAAACTAAAAATTATTACGAAAAAAATGTTAAATGTAAACTTTTTAGATCAACTTATAATCTGAAACTTTGCCACTGGAAATTCGTTCTTAGCCCAAAAATGAAAAAAAAAACTTTCTTGTTTATAAACTTTTTCATGTAACGTTTTCAAAAGTATTTGTTTTCTTATTTTTGTAATTTTATAATATTTAATATAACTTAGGACTAACAAATATTTTTATACCGTCAGAATCAGCAATTTATGCAAATTAAGAATAAATACGGTTCAATTTATGTATTGTGTGTGCGAGAAACCAGCATGTAAATGACAGTGTTCGCACTGCCAGTATCAGTAATTTGGTCATTCTTGCCTGTCTTCTTTCATAAGGTGGCGGGGTCTGATAACGGTGTGAGCGTTCTAGATGTACATATAGATTTATATGCTTAATGAAAGGCACTTTAAAGCATAGGTAGAATATCATATTTGGAAATACAAATTTAAATAAGTAGTTATTTTGGTAACAAATAACCTAAAATACATTAAGTAAAACATACCGTTTCATCCCTTCACTCAATTTGGCTTGTATCAGTCCCTAACACTTGCAGGAATAAGAATGATAACTTATCCTTTGTAGTGGATCCAAAGTGTTCTCAAGCATGCGTCTGGAATACAAACATAAAACTCAGTAGACATGTAATATCCAATTTAGGACATGAATAAAAGTTACAAGATTCATATTTCAAAAGATGAAATGTAGGTCTAAATCTACATCCCTCATCAGCGCTGTACTAAATTTAGATAAACAATGTGTTTAGTCATTTAATGGATAAGGTATTACTTAACTGTTATGTAGTATTCAGCCTCTTATTTGTGATGTCTTATTTTTACATTACTTTTTTGTTGGCTCAGCCCACAATAGTATATTTCGTCACTAGTCCGGAAAGTGGTTGTTATCGGTGCAAGATCAAGTTTCAAGTACTAGGCGAAGCCGAGTACTTGAATTCGATCGAGCACCGATATACCACTTTCGGACAAGTTACGAACAGTACTTTTCCTCATACCACCTTTAATAAATTTACAGTTTGGATAAAAAATTAATAAATTTTAACCTAAATGTGAACAAAAATAAAATTCTTAAATTTTAACCATGTTACGTTGTTATTTGTTTATCTTGTATTTGAACTATTTACAGCTGTTATTAAAAATAAAAATAAATTTAACTTGTTTAGTGTCCTGAAAACCACTGTTTCGCGGTCTAGCCCCGAAAACTTTGTTTACCAACACGTTTATCCAACCCACCGGGAATCAACTAGTTTCGACCACAGCTGACCGTTCCAAAAACAACGTTTATAGCAATGGTATGATGAAAAGATATAAAGAATGTCTGAAATAGGCCAGCCAGATTGAGCAAAGTTTCTTAAATAAAATTGGAAGAAACTTATATGTTGGTAGAATTAAAAACTGTCCTATATGAAAAGGGAATAAGGTTAGTACCTACTGTAGTATTATTACTGAATTTGTTATAGGACCACATTAATTATTTTAAGGCTGCACTTGCCAAAACAAAGCATACTTTGACATCACATTTACTTCAAGAATCATTACCTGTTCTTTTTACAAATATAACTTATTTTGCAATAGCCTAAGTAATCTATTGAGCCTAAAAGTGTGTCTAAGCCAGAGGTTGACAACCAAAAGTTATTGACTTTAGCCACATGAATATAACAGTAAAAGTTGATAACTTTTGGCTGTCAACCTCTATTGTAAACACACCTTAATATGTAAAGGTGTGTTTACAATAGAGGTTACCATATCATACAAAAACAATAGAATACTATACCATATCATTAGCAAAAATGTAGGCTAGCCTTTTGTACAAAAAATTTGTAATGGAAAGCCAGTAGTTGAAGTAGGTTATTCGGCTGTTTTCTTCTTGACAGCACTAAGTCTAGATTTAGTTGTTAGTAGTAATAATAGCAGGTAATAAATATCATTTTTCTTATTTTCATTAAAGGAATGTGGCAATAACTTAGTCACATAAAGAATTAAGCCCGGGATGGTGTTACTTTTTTGTTTTGCCATCAACAAATAAAGCAAAAGATGTGTCCGCTAATATTTACCATGCGTCTGTTAACATGATAACTTTTTAAAGAAGCCTCCGATGTAGATAAAGTTTGGTAGAAAAGGCATCATCTATTTTAAAAATCAGTTCGCAAACCAATAATTGTATCATGGGAACGTGATTTTTAGGGTTTCAAAAGGTGAAAGGTGTGTTTTAGGGATTTTTATTCTCATTTTTTTAAATTTGACAATCTAAGCTATTTCAATAACTTAACAATTTAATAGCCTATATTTTGAATAATTAACTAAAATTAGTTACCAGTACAAAGAAAATAAAATCAAGTTTTCTGCTGTACCTATATCATTATTAAGGGAAATATAAAGAAACCTTGCCTTATATTGCTTATTCATCAACATACTTTTGATAAGTTTATTTGATTAGTAAGTAACTTAGCTTTATGCATTAAGAATTAACATTATTGCATGCGCCTTCCTTCACTAGGTTGTTGGTAACCCTTATTTTTACTTAAAAACTCCGTGGAAACAATACTACAAACTAAATCCCAAGCTATCTAATGCAAAATTGGTTTATTGTTTAAGAGAGCAAATAGATATATGGTGTTTGTTCTTAATTATCTGCTCAACTGTCTTCCTCATTCCTAAGATTTAAAAAATTTATGTTTTGGGATTTGTAAACATAAACAGATCATTTATTTGTAATGGCAGCTTTGGTTGTGCACTTCAAATAGTACAGGTTAACACATTCACTGCAGCATGTGAAATGATTGACCTTCCCCCTATGCTGAAAAATTTTGCATAAAAACATGCCTTGTGGTTGCTGAATACCATCTGTTTGCATGAAAAGCGCTTCCCGATTAATTTTCTTTGCCAGCCACCATTTTTAAAATAGTACTCACTGGTGAGTGCTCAGCACCTGGCGCCCTCTCCCACATTTTCCAGCCATATCAAAGATAACGTTATTTTAATAAAATGTAACTAAATTTTTCACTAATCAGAAAAAAGCACTAAAAGTTTTAAAAATGTATATACGATTATTTTAAAAGAGCTCTGTCATGGCACTCACTGGTGAACGATTAGCACCTCTAGCGTTGTCATTAATTTTGTCGACTGCAATTTAGAAATGTTTGATCATTGTCTATGTCATCTCTGGACCCATTGTTCTTTTATGGGATAAAGCCATAGTTTTACTTAAGATAAAACTATTATTATAATGTAGCCCTAAACACATGTAAAATGAATGCAAAATTTTGTAAAATATAATAGCTAGCAATACGCTTAGAGATGTTCGGAAACGGATTGCACAGTTAATTAGACAGCCTGAGTCGTCCATAAAACGTGGGCAAAAGCGGCCCTTACCTCACCAGTGAACTGCCGCACAGCAACTGAATGAAGTAGACGATACAGGAACGCTCACCGGTGAGTGCGCAGCACGCAGAAAATAACAAGACCACTCACTGGTGAATGCCCTGCAGCAAATGTGTTAACAAAATAAGTTAATTCATCATAACATACAGTAACACCATTATACCAATAGTAAAATAATGAACCTTAGGTTTAGGCCTACTTAAAATGAGAGTGGAAATATATGCTTTATTTTATTGTGAGGATTATTTATTAGATTATTAAGAATTTTTTTTGTCTTAGGGTCTAACTGTAACTGGCTGGGTAGCTGAGTGGTTATAGTGCTCGTCTTTGAATCCAAAGGTTGCTGGTTTGATCCTAAGGAAAGTTAGTAGCTTTTTAAAGGATCGATTCCGGACCCAGTTGCCATTTGTCATTGGGCTAATTAATTAATGATGCTTTCTAACAACTGGTCGATGTTAGATAGTAACAAGACTGGGGTTTGGACCGTTCCCCGTAAAAACGTTATAAAATGCCTCTGGCGTAGATAGACACAAAATACAAAAATACAAAAAATACAAAATAACTTAAATAAAATTAACCATTGGAAATCCGGTGAGAAAGCGGATCTGTTACAACGAGTTTTATGATTGACATTGGCGATACAAGTGCTTTGTTATACTTGTATGACTCCATTTATATTATTAACTACCATACCCGGCATCTTTGCAAAGCTAACCAGAGGAAGTTAAAACTTCCTCTGGTTTTGCCCCTTCAGATGAGCTCGTTTGCTACGCTCACTTGCTGTCTCGCGACTCGCTGCAAGTCTATAATTTTCCTCTTGGTTTTATTATTACCGAAATCCGTTCAATACTTTAAGTGAAAACAGCTGTTTAAATAACTAATATTTCTAAATGTAAAAATATGTTCCAATACAAAAATGTTGCTTCCATAAGAATAACATGGTAGGCCTAACTTTGAAAATGTGAAGAACGGAGCCCTGTGGAATTTTCTTAACTTTTTCTTTCTTACCTTTTCCTGTCAATAACAAACACAACAAAAAAAAATAATTATATCAATCCAGCCGTTCATGTGTGATGCCATTACCAAAGAAATATTGATCCATTTTTATGTGTAGATATCTAGGTAGGCCTATGGTATGTAGGTGAAAGCAACATTGCAATCTTACCATTAAACTTAGGGCCCAACAAGTAATCAATTTTTTTTTTTTAAGAGTTCTTATCATTCATTAGGCTAACTTATTGAACACTGAAAATGCTTCTAGGCTAGAAAATTAATGAACAGAAACAAACAGATAACTAAGTAAGTTTAGGCCTAACACTAATTTTGTGGTTTTTTCCTTCTATAAACATAGGCTACTGTACCATTCCTAAGTTATAAACTATCAAATAAAATATCTGAAAGATAGTCAAACATATAAAACTTAGTTTGTTAGAAATTAGACAGCTAGTTGATGCTGTCAAATATGAATCAGAAAGGTATTTTTTGCTTTTGTATTGAGGGAATATGAGTTTTAAATGTTTCCAAACACCATTAATTTTGTTGTTACAAACATCACTGTCAATAAAAGTGACGGTTTACGGTTAGATTGTTAGGTTACATTATGATACATTTTCGTTAATGATTGTATTACGCATATCTTAACTCAAACGATTACAACTATCGAATAATCGAAATATCCAAATTGCAACTTTGATAATAACGGTGGAGTAGGATGACGAAGTTTCGCAAAAATTTGTAGACCCTACTTGTTTTTGTTACTGTATTTTCAGTTACTTGTTTGCAATGTAATTTTTTTATTGTCAAAAGGTTAGGCCTATGTTTAATATCTTAGAACAAAACTAAATTCGGGGATAAAATTGTAATCGTATCGTGGAATTGTATCATCCATAGTGTAGCAATATTAGGCTATCGAAAAATCAAACTTTTTTTTGCCATTGAATATTAAATATTCAATGAATAAATTTTATTCATTGGCAATGAACGGCATACGCCAGTATACAAAAAAATTACAGTGAAGTGATCAATACAATTAATCAATAACACATTTGAACAATACATTAATACATTTCAGCATTCAAGATGACATATTAGAAGAAAATTTACTTTCAAAGAAATTATTTAGCATTTTAACATTGATATAACGGTGGAGTAGGATAACAAAGTTTCGCTTGATATTTTTAGTGAATGCCAGGCTAGCAAGGTAACCCAATAAAAAAGGATAACCTAAGGTCACTTGTTTAAAGGTAACTTAACCAAAAATCAAATAGCAAGACTTCACTAATCACTATTTTGACTCTAAATAATACTCTACATAATAACATTAGCTCCCAAGATATAAAAAAGAACTAGAGCCTATTTTATAATATTCTTTCAATAATATGACATATGGATCTGAAGGCATTTTACCAGTTTTAATCCACTAAGTTAGACAATGACAATCTTTATTGCCGTTTTCACATTGTTACATGTATGGCATTGTCACAATTTATAAACATGACTTAAAACAATAAAGTTCTATACAAAACTAGTTAATAGATTTCAGTTTGTTTATAAATTCATCTATGTCATAAACACTTAAATTGAACAATAAAGCTTTCAAGGTTGATTTGAACTTATTATGGTCTCATGGTCTTTTATGGTCTGATATTAGGTAGAGGAACAAAATATGAGATTGATGTAGGCCTAAATATGTAACTCAACTCTATTTTTAGCTAACCTTATCAGAGTAAAAAAACAATTAATTTTCCAAATAAAATGAAAATTTTCACAAAAGACTTGAGGTGTTTTTCAGCTCAAAATAATTGCAGGTTAGTATAATAGAAAGTGATAACAGCTCCACTTACCTTGATTACAAAATTGATGTGATTTTCTTCCACCAGTCGAACTTAAAATACTCTCAGGTAAAAATAATCGGAATTTTCTGATTCTGTTCTTTATCCTTTTCTCCTACATGTATAAAATAAGTGAGGTTATGTTGATTACAGCTAGCTTCAGACGACGGACGGCTTCATTTTTTTTCTGCGTCTGTATGGGCGGAGGTAACAGCTGACAATTGGCTTCTTCAAACAACTGGTCAATTGTAACCAACTGCCTCCGGAGGCCGAAAATCAAGATAGACATATATCAATTGTTAATTTTTGCCTCCGGAGGCATTTTTTAATGAATTTCATAGTAATAAAATGAGGAATATATCAAAATTTTATGGAATATAAAGGTTATTTATGTAATTAGAATTATATATTCAAATGTAACCATACTCATAAAGTTGAGTTTACTACCTGAAAATATGTGCTAAAGTTGGAGGCAAAAATTCAGGAATATAGCATTGGAGGCTTGTACTCATAAATGATATATATATATATATATATATATATATATATATATATATATATAAAATTACAGTTAAACACTTTAAATTATAATTAAAAATTATATATGAAGTTTCAGAGTATAAATTTGCTTTCTTAACCATACTAGATATCTAAGGAAATTATGTAATCATGTTGGAGATCTTGTAATCCTTCAATTCAATTATTTAATGTACGCCTTTTTCTTCTTTACACGTTTATTAAAATTTTAATAATTGAGAAATATTATTTTTGTGAAGAAAATAAGTTATGTTTCCTTACAAAAGAGTTCATCACAATTAGATTACTAACAATAAAAAAAAATTACAATAAAGTATTTAACAAAAAGTTAATATTACAAAAAAAACCATTCATTAAAAAAAGTATTTAAATAATGCTTAAGTAATATATATATATATATATATATATATATATATATATATATATATATATATATATATATATATATATATATATATATATATTTACCTAAGCATTATTTAAATACTTTTTTTAATGAATGGTTTTTTTTGTAATATTAACTTTTTGTTAAATACTTTATTGTAATTTTTAGTAAATATATATATATATATATATATATATATATATATATATATATATATATATATATATATATATATATATATATTTACTACAGACACAAAACAAGTAACAGATGTTTGACGACTAATAACTGGAAAACTCGATATGCCTGAAAATACAATTTAGTTCTACGATTTCTCAAACAAATGTGATTCTGTGTATAAACATGACCATTATTGGCATTATTGGAAATCCCGTTGTAATGGCAGAACTCCAATATCCATATTTACACTTGGCTGCTCTATAATTCAGACAAAACGCCCCTCTCCTAATTATATTGTTTTGCGTCATGTTTACGATAATTCTCAAACGATTTTTTAAGTTCTCCTATAGTGTAGTGGGATAAAAGTTTAGAAAAGACTAAAAGGTTCAAATAAAAAATGGAGGTCAAAATTAATTTATTTACAAATAAATAATGCAAGCTTTGTAGAAAGACATTTTTAAAACTAAAGTATTACAGTATTACTAGTAGTAAATGCATTACTGTACTGACAATTTTGTTAAATTAGTATTATGACTTTTCTGTGTTCTGTCGTCACCACTAGCGATTACTGTTCTACACACTGTATATCACTAGGGACGCTTCACAATAAAAACACCACTTCACTAAACAGAATTTATTAATCACCACAATAGACACATACAAAGATTAGCACTCAATAGCACTATATCAATGTAACACCACTGTTCACTAACTGATTCACTGTTCACTCACTACACTGACTGACTACCACTGACTCACTAAGTTACAACTGAACCATTACAACTGAACTACTGACTCACAACCACAACTACAACTGAACTGACTAATACTCTACAACCAACTGAACTCAACTGACTGACAAGTACTGACTGACTATGCGGGCGCAGCCCAAATATATACATTCAAAAACTGTACTAGTCATTTCCAGAGAATTCGGATTTCTCTATGTCGTGTATATTCGAGAGACAGACGGCTCTGGAACAAAACTTAGAGGTTATGTTTACTAAACAATAACACATATAAACAATGTCTACAATATCCAATAAAAGAAATGTATCTCCTATCATAACTAGATAAAAGCGTAAGTACTGTTAGTACTGTTAAATAAACATTAATGCTATCAAACATATATTGAATTCCTTATTCTATCATTTTCTAGACGTTCGTTCTATTAATTTCTAGATCGCTTTGCTAGCCTGTTCCTGAAGCCACTATAGAACTGACAACTAATTAAATAATATGCAAATAATAAATTATAGAACCTAATAATAATTAATTTTATTTACAAGGTTACTGAATGAATAAAGGTTATTGGGATATTGAAGGTTTTAACAAAAGGCTAAGGCTAGGTCTAGGCAAAAAATTGTAGGCCTAAAGCAATTAGGCTAAAGCATACATGCAACAGTTCCTACGCTAGAGGCATTTTGTAAAGTTTTGTCCAATCCCCGGTCTTCTTACTACATAACATTGACTATTTGTTAGATAGCATCATTAATTAATAGCCCAATGACAAATGGCAATTGGGTCCGGAGTTGATAGCCACTTACTGTTCTCAGGTTCGAACCGGCAACCTTTCCATTCAAAGGCGAACACTATAACCAGTCATTTACCCAGCCAGTTATTGCTCACACTCTGACTAGAGTACGACACTCTTGCTAACTGTTAAAGTAATTAGGTAAACCGGAGGTTTACAATCAGATAGCAATTACAATGAGTTTTTTTTACAACTATAAAGATACCTAGCTCAAAGCATTTTTTTACTCAAAAATTCTTTATAATATAAGCATATTATAAAGCATTTTTAGACTATAATATGCTTATAAGTTATTAGAACTCAAGTTCCTAAAAACGTTGAAATAGAACACGTGTCTAGTAGTAATGTTCTAGGTATATTAATTAATCCTTAGAAAACTGTAAACCTTATGATTAGTTCAACTGTTATCGTCCATTGGGACTCAAAAGCTATAAAACAACGTTTATAAAAGTTGCCGAGTTTTATGCATCAATTTTGTAATATCCAACTACAGTATGAAAAGTTAAGTTTCTTACATTTAACTAGGTTATAAATTATTAGTGAGGTACTACATTTTCATTACATTTATGTCATTAAATAATTTTTTAGTTTTTACATTTAATTTGCATTTATTTATATTTATTATTATTATATTTATTTTATTTTATATATACTAAACATTAAAATTTTTTTAAGGTAAACTAATTCAATATATTTCAGTATATTAAAAATAAAAATTTAAAATATTTGTTTTTATTTTGTAGTTTTGATTTTAAAATTCATACTTATGTTACTTGCAAAGTGATTAATTTTTTCATTGAGTATACCGTAATAACCAGTGAATTCGGTCAAAGCAATCAATAAACATTTATTTATCACATTATCTGACCACTAAGCACAATACCCAACCAATTTTTGTCAATGTGAATAGAATTATTTATAACTTTAAGCAGCCATTTTACATAATATCTTTCATCACCCAGAGAATGTAATGGATTACCAAATAGATTGTTTTACCAACCTGGTGTTTTATTTGACATGACTAATGGAACATGAGGAACAACCTAACCTAATGTAACCTAATTTATCCTAACCCAGCCTAATCAATCCTAACCTATTATAATAAAATTTTTAACCTAACCATTCTCGCGCGCGCTTTCCCTCCACCTGCCTACAACACTGAGTGCAAATTATTACATTTGCCTAGCCGTAGCCGGCTACTATTCATAATCTCCAACACCCCGTTGGCTATTATGGATAATAACTGGTCAAATAAAAGAAATTTTTTCTAACCAAACTGCGCTAGTCATTATTAATGGTGACCGGTTAGAGTGATTAATCAATCACATTCGCCAGCTAAATTAGTTATTACAGTATGTATAATATACGATTAATTACTTTGACCATAACACATACAGTACAATCAAAAAGATCTTTACGATAAGATATCAATTTGAGAATATCAGTTAAGGTAAAATGCTAAGAGGGTCGATCTCGCTTGTAGAAAAGTAGAACATAAATCTCAAGGTATAACATTTTAGTGTCGTCTTGAAAGTAAGCCCTCGTAAAAATGCTCAATGTTCCCAAGTTACAGAGAATATCACGACCTACCGTACATCACCACTTTTTATATTCAAGAGCGGCTTGAAATTCATTGTTTCATTAAAATTATATATTTTTAAACTATTTGGTTTTTGTTACTATACGCATTAATATAGTTAAGTTTTAAACTATTGGCCTACACCAAGATATATAGCTGTCATAGAAATATTAAAAATTGTTGTGAGTTACACTAATTATTAAACAAATCATTCCTTTAAACAATTAAATTAAACTTTAAGTAGGTTATTTCAATTTCAATAAAGTTAATTTAACTTCAATAGATTTTATTACTCAATAATAAAGAAAATATTTTAGTAAGGAAAATGTGAAATGTAACCAACAATATGGTTTTAGTATTAAATCTAGGCTACTATACTAATAATTAAAAAAAAAAACATAAACTAATATTATTTATATTTTTATATTTTGTTAACAAAATATATTTGTATATTGAATTATTTTTATTGCATTCTTAAAGAGTTAGTGTGGACTTAGATATCACACACAGGCACCTTTTGGATTATGGATCAAAGCACAGGAACCACCTTCGCACGGCGGAACTAAGCTTATACAGTATAGTTAAACTATGCAAACTACATGTAAATTAATAGAATATTTGTTTATCTAAGAGTGTTTGGAGGCAAACCAACATTAATAAACATGATCAATGTCAAATGCCAGCACAGAGTAAAGATATGATTTTTAATAACTTTTATACCATTCCCAAAAACAATTAATCCACCAAAAGTGATATTTTTATTTATGTATATTCTTCTTATAGATATTTAATTTGTTGTTATTTTATATTAGTTTTGTGTCCATTTAGTTTCAAAATAATATTTTACTGTAAATTTTTTCATGTTCCCTATTATATTCTTAAATGTTACTATATAAAAATGTTGAAGTTTAAGTATGACAGTCATTTGAGAGAGGTCAATACTATAAACAAGCAGCAGCAGATGGTAGAAATGCTGACCCAGCGATATCCGAGAATCGAGGCAGAGACACCCACTGGACAGAGTTCCACATGTTGGTGGAACTGATCTTGCGCTCACCTCGGGTCAGAAATACTCATTTTCATATAACGCTTTCTTCTTTCAGCTTATATAAATAAAATGTTTTCAACATGAAGAAAACATATTGCTTAAGTACCACTTTCGTAAATTAACAGCCAACGGCTTGTGAAATCAATCACATAAGAGTCTGTGAAACCAGCCGCCTATAATTTTTACTCCCATAAGAATAATGTTAAATCTCAAACATCCGATACGCCTTTAAAATTGTTTAAAAGAATTCATATTTATGTCATTTAAAGGAAATTTTATTACCTAGAGTCCTATGAAATAAAAAATTGTATAATATTGAATCCTATACTACAATACGAGCACTGTCTGAAGCGATGTATGTTCCACGATCTCGAGATTTAGCGGTTAGATTTTGCTTTTGCTTAAACTTTGTATTTAAGTCTGTTTTAGCCCAAAAATGAGTTTTTTTTTTTTTATTTAATACTTGAGAACCCGTGCTGCTCTGCAGCATTGACATTGGATACGGATCGGTTTTTTTTTAAGGAGAGGAAGGAAAAATGCATTACGCACACAGGGGGCAAGCTGTAGTGTGGGATCTCCTAAAAAACGGGTGTATCCAGTAAAAAAATCTCCTCTACCCTTTAAGAATCTAGCCTGGAATTGTTTGGATATCAATAGTGATAATTTAATAATACTAATAATAAAATTAATAATTCTTAGTATAAGTACGTAGGCCTATATTTTTATTTGTTTGTAAAAAATCAAATATAAACACATCTAATAATATTAAAATTAAATATAAACAATAGCATAAAGCCAATCGTAATTTACAGAAGTTTACAAAAGGAGCTAATATTAAGATTTAATTAATAAAAGGGTATATATTAAGAACATTTACATTAGTCCTTCTTGCGTTTATTAAAAGAAATCGTGATTGGGAGTCAGCAATTTATTTAAGATTCTCAGGCCTAAAATAATACCATAATCTAATTAGAACTGGATAGAAATGCCTTAAATTAACAAAACTATCAACAAAAAAATGTTTACATTTACTTATAATATTATTAATGCATTTGCATTAGTGATGCAATGTAGGAGTAAGATTATTATATTTGCAAATACAAACAATATTCACAAAAAACAGCTGTCAATAGTCAAACTACAGCCCATGAGCCACATCCAGACATGCTTTGACCTGCCACCAGCATCGCCACAAACAACTCCGCATACCTGATTGATATCTGGTCGTTTGCGGTCCCCTGTAGCCCACTGATGGTGATATCGCTGTAATCACCACTAAATAATCCTTGTGGTTACAGTTTTTTTTTTTTTTTTTTTTTTTTTAATATTAATCTTTATCTATTTTAGAACTACATGACGAATTATAAAAGTTTAGGCGTTTTTTTTTTTTTTTTTTTTTTTTTTTTGTAGTAAAACATCATCATAGTCGGTTCGCACAATACTTCGTTTTAATTTAAAGTCGGTGGACTATGTTGCCTTACTTTATCCTATCTACTTAACCTATGGATCTGTTTGTGGAACATAATAGATGTTGGAACACAAAGTAAGAGGTTGAACCAATAGAGGACATAGTTTTAGTGATAAAATCTACTAGGGAGACCCCGGATTCGAAACCACGACATCTTTGTCATGTTTCTAAATTATATTGCGCAATCCTCTTATCCACCTTATCACAAAGAATTGATCTAAGATTAATTAGAAACTAAGACGCCCAATCTCGGTTAGATATCTGTTTTTTCGGGTAAAATTCATTATTTAATCAGTATTTTATAAAAAAAATTGAAAGATCTTGTAGGTTGTTGACAAGTCGTTGCGAGTCGAGAGCAGATAAGAGCTCTTAAATATTGATGACGACCCTATATATTGGTGAATTGTTAAGTCACGTTAAAACCCTCTAACATTATTAAGTATACTGTGGATGTTACTAAAATTAGTGTTAGGACCTACTTTAAATGTTCGGTAAAGGAAATAAATTATGCAAATAAATATATATTGTATAACAATATGATACTATTAAAAAGGGAAAGAGGCTTTTAATAGAACAATTTTCCATCAGTGTGGGGTTTTAATCTTTTATTAACAATAAACTCCTTTTAATTAAATGGAACACTAGGTCTACACTTTGTTAAAGTGCCACCTGTTACTTACTAGCATTACTTATATTATTTAGAATAAATATTAAGTATTATTAAACCCACATTGGATATATTTTTTATGAATTGTAAATTAAACATGGTTAGCGTGTGGATGTCTTGGAAATGACTCGATTAGTTAGAGATGCCTATATCATTACATTAGCTTGATAAAAAAATTGATTCCAAGAATTATAGGTTACAATTATAATTCAAAGTAACTATTTGATCTTATTTTTTTATTTAGACAGACAACAATAGCTGTAAATATATGAATAATAGTGATAAAAATTACTATCTTAGATGAAAAAAGAAAATAAATAGTAATGTTAGACGTTTTCTTCAAACTTTGTTCTTACAGTTAATTTTAAGGTGATAATAATGAATTCCTCCTTAACGTCTTCAACAGTTAAGTTGCATTCCTCCGTTGTCTTTAATGTTGCTAATGGATTTACTCACTTCAAGTAATATTTTTATTATTTCACAATCTATTTTCATCAGAGATCTATTGTAAAATTAACATTTTTTAGACTAACTAAAAATTAACGTTCAGAAATATATTTAACATATAATTAGAGTTTGAGCTATCGTAACGTAATAGGGTGTATTTTAAAGTCTGAATAAGTTTCTTTTAAGTGAGGAAGTGGCTTCTTATTCAATTCAAATTGTACAGTATGATTGTCCATGTACTATTTGTCTTAAATATCGATTATTCAATAGAGTTTTGCAACAAAATCTGTAAAAATTATGTTCTAAGTTAATATATTTTATAAGAGGGGTTAAAAACATTCTTAATACTACGTGCCGTCATCTTAAATCAGTAAAACCTGAGAAATTAAAAATCTTAATTTATCTCTTTTTGATACATCTTAACCTACTTAAAGATCTATTTAAAACTCATAAAAAAGTGTGTAGATTTACATTAAGTACATTTATTAGTGTTTTCAAAACATTTTAATCCAATTAAGGATTTGGATACGAGATATAACGTATTGTTGTATCGTTTATTACAGAAGAACAAAACAAGTTTTGCTATATGGTTTATAGGTTTTTGAATCACTAGGCTACCTTATATTTTGTAAAAAAGTAAACAAAACTAATTTATCATGAACCGAATGTAATATACGAGTAACTACAATTCTACAATTGACGTTTAGAATATTATTTTACAGTTGGTCAGTTTAACGGCTGCATTGTAAGAGCGAGAATCGACCGACCTTGGCGCGTTTCTTATGAGTCCGTCGCCTAGCAACGACCCGACTGGTGACACATGAACGATATCACTTGTTTCTCTGATCCTGATCAATGATTGCATGCACCTAGAAAACAGATAATTGTTGTGTCGTGATATGCAAACATTAATTAGGTTAACGTGCTCGTCAGACAGACACAAATTACAGAATTGGAAACTGACATTTTGTTCCTAATAGGTTATACTCTACATGAGGACGTTACTTTAAGTTTTTTAAACTTCGGAAAAAAATGTGGTCCTGGAATGTAACACAACGGTCAAAAATCTACCTCGGTTGTAAATAGTTATATTGCATGATTTGATTTGCGTTTGATTTTTTTCTTATTTATTGTACCAATAACGAAAACATGAGAATTTTCAATAATTGTTATGAATTAACAGCGTTCTCATTGAGAATTAAAGATTATAAATGGTAACCATTTTAATTCTAAAAGTAACATAATTTTGAAAATTTCAGTTGAAATGTGATCGACTAATGTATTCGGCCATGTTTGAATTTGGTATATATGAGGAAGTGCCATGCAAAAGGGTAAAAGTAAAAAAAAACCGGAAATTGATATTTTAATTGAATGTTGTACATTTTTCAAAGCCGCATCGCATGGCAAACACAGATTGAAAAAAATATTAGTCACTGTGTTTTAGCTGCTAAAAATATCGTGTTTAAAGCAAAAAGATACATGTCGTTAAGTGAGTTAGGTAAATAAAATGCAAGTCTCATCAGCCAATTGCAAGCTCAGTTTGACATCATGTGACCATCCCGTGATGCTCCAGTACACCTTACTGTTGTTGTTTGTGATTGAGATTAAATAAAGTTCTTTTAGCAAAAGATATACATCCTAATAGATCTGTGCAAAATGATACGTGTCCCTGTTTTGTTAGAACAAATAAATACATGCCCATATTTAAAATCAAAATAATTTATTATTAATTATGTTTTAAAGTGATTTGAACCACCTATTTAAATCGGTTTCTTTAGGTTTTGCTTTGTATATAATCATAAAGTTATGCCAGAAAACATCTGTTGTAACTATTATATTTAGTACAGATTCTTTACTAAAAAAAAACCCCACATACAGATGGAAATGTACCAAGGTAAGAGGTAAGATATACACTTCTACATTACATATTGAAATAAGTTCGTTTCTCCCTAAGGAATAATCAAGGGAAGTTTGGGTCAATAGTTTTTGGGAAACCGTGTAGTGTTACAACAGTTAAATATATTACGGTCTTAAGTTGCTCTTTACTGGTAACTAGGTAAATCTGGACTTGTATGAAAAGCTTTACTTTAAACGCTACAGTGGTGAAATATGCACTATAATTAACAGAAAATAAAACGTACTCAAAAGTTTGGGACATGAAACTCCTTAAGCAATTAAATTGGATGCAAGCCTTTTATCGGATCCAGTTTAACTTTATCATGGTGTCAGTATAATAAAACTGATCAAAATCTATACCAATTTTAGAGTTAACGTTTAACCTATTGTCGTCTTAATTGTAACTGGTTGATTATATTGACCATTTTTTTTTATTTCTTGTAAATTATCTAAAGAGAAAGAAAATAAGAGTACTTAACATAGTATGAAAAATATAACTATGATAGCACTATTTATAACTTATCTTCAAGTGACTCTTTTTGACTCAATAATTGTTAATATATTTGTGTAAATTTTACAAAGAAAACATTTATTGTTGTCAGTCTGTATTCAAACCTAATTCTTAAAATATCTTGCTCATTTACCTCTCCCAACCTAAAAGTTTGTTTGCTGAACGACATGGAACAGTCATTTCTATCTTTGAGCAACTGTGAAAAACTTGAGGTAAGGATATATTAGCAAAAACAGTAGATACCTAAACTAAAACAACAGTAAAAAAATTCTCAATTTTACAGTTTCGAATCATTATTTACAATTATTGTGCTACCTTGGCCACGATGTGTAACTAGTATGTGTTCGCTATTTCTAATGATAATTAAAGCTAAACCAATGTAACGTGATGTTTCGCAAAAACCAATGCACGTCACTGTTATTTTAATCATAATTTGATGTGTTTGAAACTTGAAACTTACTTCACAAAATTGTTGTGAAGTAAAATACTGAAGTAGAAGCACATGTGTATAAACTGACAATTATTCTATATAGTCAATATTACAGCTCATTCTAACTACATAAAATTAGCACTAAAACCTGGTAAAATTTGATTCTCGAACGATTAAAGTGGTATTCAACTCAATAAATGTTGCTTTGTAACATATCCAAAATCTGACAACATCCAACCATGCGAAAGTAATTCTTAAAAAGTCCAGTTAAATTACAACCTGTTAATTACCTTGTGAAATTTAATGTATTAATTGGTGCAATTTTGGATTCCCAAGAAGTAATTTGGAGACGGATTTTTTCAGGTGAGGAGTTACTTTAGTAGGTTGGCTAAAGTGAGGAGACTTGTCATAGGAAGTCTTGGTTCGTGTCCAGAATAACAATGTACATATTCAAGTGAAAGGAAACGTTTGGACCACCTACGACATAGAACATTGCTAGTGCTACATATATATGTATTATGCTTCAAAATTATGTTGAATTTATGTACAATATCTTGTTTAATACTCTCAATTTTTTTGAGAATCGTATTTTACTAAAGCAACTTTTTTACATTAACATTTTAGTTACCAGCTAATTTTAATCAGAAACAGCTAATTGGTTTTCCTATCTCAGTTGTATTAGTTTAATTTTTTTAAACTCGTTAAAATATATTTTTTACAAATACTATTAATACTATTATACCATTATTTTTTACAAATAATACGAATGGATAACAACGAGATTTATTTGGTAGAATGAAATGAAGAAACCTGTTAAATAAAGATTTCTTTCGCTTCTAGAATAACCAAACACTCCAAGTGAATGGGAAGTTAAAATTTAACTCTTGGATTTTTTATTTTGTAAACATATCTACTATGTATTTGTCAAATACCACTCACTCACGTATCAGAGTATCTCCAAAACTATAAGGCCTAGAGGGTTAAAACTTGGCATGTACGTTCATCTTTGCTAAAAAACGCTCACTAAGAAACGATTTTGCAAAATTCCGTCAGGGCTCCGCCCCGCACGACTTGGAAATTTCGTTACAATGTTATTCTTATGGGAGAATTTTAATACAAACCAAAGCAACAACGAATCTCCAAAAGTAGAGAGCATGCAGGATTGAAATTTGGTATAGACGTTCCTTTTTACTTATTGATGCTCACTAAGAAACGGTTTTACAAAATTCCTACAGGGCTCCACCCCACAGGACTTCAAAATTTCGTTACGATGTTATTCTTATGGCACACTTAAAATACGAATCCAGGAAACAACTAATCTCCAAAACTATAGGTCCTACAGGGTTGAAATTTGGAATGGAAGTTCCTTTTTGCATATAGGTGCTCACTAAGAAATAGTTTTACGAAATTCCATCAGGGCTCCGCCCCACACGACTTCAAAGATTTGATGTAATTAGCTGTTGAAGATTCAAAGCTATCAGCTGTTAGTGAAATACATTTAAAGGTTGACGTAACCATATGACAATATTTTTATCTTTGTAAACAATTTAACTTAAATTTTAATTTGGTGTAAAAATGTTTATCATTTAGAGTTTAGGTTAGGTTAGTCTACTTTGTCAAATACCACTCACTCAGTATCATCGAATATTTGTAACCATAGGATATAGGGGGTTGAAATTTGCCATGGACGTTCCTCTGTGTTACAAAATGCTCTCTAAAAACGGTTTTGCAAAATTCCTTCAGGTCTCTACCCTATATGACTTCCAAATTTCCTCTTAATATTATTCTTATGACCAATATATTATACAAATCAAGACAACAACGAATCTGAAAAACTAAAGGACCTACAATGTTAAAATTTGGCATGGGTGTTCTACTTTGCTCATAGATGCTCACTAAGAAACGGTTTAGCAAAATTCCATCAGGGCTCCGCTACACAGGACTTCAAAATTTCTATCTAACGTTATTCATAGCTAATTTTTAGTTCGAATTAAGGAAACAACGAATCTGAAAAACTATAGGATCTATGATGATGAAATTTGACGTGGACGTTCCTCTTTGCTCATATGACGTGCTCACTACGAAACTGTTTTGCAAAATTCTATCAGGGTCGTCACACACGATTTCAATTTTGGTCTAATGTTGTTCTTATGGCCAATTTTAAATATGAATCTATGGAACAACGAATAAGAAAAGCCAGATGACTTAAGGGGTTGAAATTTGAAATGGAAGACACACTTTGCCCATAGGTGCTCACTAAGAATCGCTTTCACAAAAATCTCACCATGGCTCCACTCCACATGTCTTCTAAATTTCGATATAATGTTACAATTATGGCCAATCACAATACGAATTGAAAGAAACAACGAATCTATAAACTATAGAGACTGCAGGGTGGAAATTTGGAATAATCTCTTTGGTCATAGGTGCTCAATAAAAAAAGGTTTACACATTGCCTTCATTACTCTGCCCCAAATAACCTCAAAATTACTATAGAGACTACAGGGTTAATTTTTGGCATATCTTTGCTCATAGCTATTCACTAAGATACTAGATACTGGAGGGGAACCAATAAAAATACTCGAAGGACCTAAGAAGTAAACTATTAAAAAGAAATTAAGACCTTGAAAAGAGAGATGAGATAGTGGTATATTTAAAACAAGAGTAAAGAATGTTATAAACAATGACTTGTGACTTAAAATACAAATATTGAAAAGATATGATGATGGAAGTAAATTAAACTAATGGAGAGTGATTTGCTTAATGTAGGCCTTTTACTGTATGTAAATTGAACAAATACGGTTTTGGAAATATAGTCCTTTAGGGCTCCAACCCACTGGTCTTAAAAATTATTCTATGGCCTACTGGGTTAAAATTTGACATTGATGTTCCTCTTTGGTCATGGGCATTGACTTAGAAACGATTTTGCAAATTTCCTTTGGTGCTCCGCCCCACAGAACCTTTAAGTTACAATATATCCTACGGGTTAAAATTTGACGAGGACATTTCTCTTTACTCAAAGGTACCAAGAAACCAATTTGCATATATAGTTTTTTAACTCCTTAAGGGCTTCGCCCCTCAGGACTTAAAAACTACTAGAGAGACTACGGGGTTGAATATGACATGGATGTTCCTTTTTGCTCATAGGTCACTAAGAAATTGTTTTGGAAATATAGTTTTGAATTTATTTAGGCCTCCGCTCCACTTGTGATAATAATTATTCTATGGCCTACGAGGTTGGAAATTGACATGGACATTCCTCTTTACTAAGAAACTGTTTTGGAAAAATAGTTTTTGAAGTCCTTTAGGGCTCCATCCCACTGGACTTAAAAATTACTATGACCTAAGGGGTTAATATTTGACATGGATGTTCCTATTTTCTCATAGGAAGTCACCAAGAAAGTGTTTTAGAAATATAGTTTTTGAAACCCTTTAGGGCTCCGCCCCACTGGACTTAAAAATTACTCTATAGCTTACGGGGTTAATATTGGACATGGTCGTTCCTCTTTGCTCATAGGTGTCCAGCTCACTCTATTTCAATGTATTAATCTTAATGTATATCTTAAGGAAGAAGATTTCGTAGGTCTTAAAAGAGATTAAAAAACAAATTGAACACGGGCGAAGCCGTGACGGGCAACAGCTAGTATTTTATATTTTATGGTTATAGAAACTACCTAAATCAAATTAAATCATTAAAATCTCAACATTTCGAGAACAATTAGTCAAATATAACCTTCATTAAGAATAGACGGCGTGTCTCATACTTTAAAAATACAACATTACAAACTAAGATAGTAGTTACACTATTAGTTGATGGGAAATAATTTACAACAACTTATTTTACTTATAATTGAAGCAAATGTAGCTTATCTTGCATATAGTGATAACATTACAAAAATGTTGCCTTTGAAGGAGTGTTTCAAACTACGTAAATTAAATTTCAATTTATATAGCTACTTCCTAAAGGGGTACCGGTAAGTTCATTTTTGTACTAAGCCACAATTATTTAAAATAATGTCGAACTGCAAACACAACTACGAACCTTTTTCGTTTTCAGTGCACATCCTGGATACATAGATAAAACATGGGATAAAACGGTTTGTAATCATGTAATCACTCCAATAATTCTCTTGCGGAGAAAATTTTTTTTACGATTTTAACCAAAATTCCTAGTGCTTTGAACGTTTTTATGAATTAAGCTGCCATTATTTTGTTCCCAAGAATAGTTATTAGCCATCCTCCTTGTATCTTATTGACGTTCCGCGATTGAAGGTTTTAACGTGAAAATCTTCAATTATGGTAAAGTAACTCAAAGACACAAAGAATCAGACTCCAAGAGTGAAATTTGGGAGCTAGTTTGCTTTAAAGTTAAAAATTCTGATCACATAATTTTGTGAGATTGTTAATAGCCTAATACGTGATTTGGATTAAACAAGCATTTACCTAATGAGTCTTAGTCATTTAATTGCACCATTAAATGAGAAGTAATAAGTTTACTTACATACATTAGAGATTTTTTCGTGTACTGACATCTATTCTAAATTAAAAAAAAGATGTTGGTATATATATTTGTATATATATATATTTATATATTTTTGATCGATGGACTAGGAACCCACTGTACCGTTTGCTATGAAACTCGGTACATACATGGAAAATTTCATGGAAAAGGTTTATAAGCCATTAGTTTTTGTGCCTTAGGGCTTAGCTCCAGGGCAGTCATAAACGTGACCATGTAAGGGTTTAAAACTCGCTTCCAGCTGTTGTTGTGAAAACAATAAAACCAATTTTCAGATTGGCTTTGCAAAGCAGTAAACCTTTTGTAAGTCAAACAGTCAAACTTGATTTTTTTATGACCGCTTAACTAGGAGGGTCAGAAAACTGAGACTTATTTTGACATCAATAAAATAAAGAAATGGATATTTTTATTTAGATTGTTATAGTCTATTTTCTTAATTTTGTATGACTAAAGAATGCTAAAGAAATATTTTTGTAATATATATATATATATATATATATATATATATATATATATATATATATATATATATATATGGCCAGAAAACGCAATCGGAACCTTTACAATCGTGTTATGGTCCACCTGATAACTCCGCACTACAATGGTTGTCTGGCTCGGCTCTCGTACTCTCTTGTTTACGCTGGAACAAGCCCAAACAAGTTTTATTGCTGTGTATTGTTATGTCGGACCCTGTCTTGTGGACTTATAAGTTTATTGGTCGTATCTGGATAAGCTGGTCGTCAGTTTATCTTACGTTCTCAAAACGACTAGACTTAAAAATATTATTTAAAAAGTTGCGATGTTTCAATACATTATTTTTCTTAACACGTTCGTGGCTACGGCGATTTTTGCGAACTCCTACCCAGATCCTGAAATTTAAAATTGTCATAAAAGCTTACCTTAGTGTGTAATAATGGCGGTAGTATTGTAATAATAGGCACCAAATATTTTTCAAAGGTGATTAATGACGTCATTTCCATGGCAACATTTGTTGCCGTCAGCACTGTAAATATGACCTAATATGTGAATCGTTGAAAGAAAAGCAACGTTTATTAGGGTGGTGCGTAAATATTGAAGTTGGGAATTCAGAGTTGCTATAGTGCGGAAAAGTTGCAATTGGTATACACAAGAAAAACAAACAAAAAATTATTGAAATCGGAGTTGATCTTCCGATCGCGCAATCGGCCGAAAGTTTCATAAAATTACAAAAAATTTGAATTTTTTTTTTTAAATAAAATTATTTTTATTTTGTAATTTTTTAAGTTCCTATAGCGTTTTCTTTTTACTTTAGGCTTTGAAAAATGTAAATAAAAATTATTTACCTTCTAGAAGTATGTTTTCCGATCGCGCAACCACATGAAATTTTAACAAAAATCACTATTTTTTGACATTTTTGATAAACTTAAAAAAAATCATATGAGGCTTAAAGCTTGTTGATTTTGAATTTCATGCCAATTGTGCAGCTCTTTGCTTGTTTAGATAATAATATTATCTAAACAACCCAGAACTCACCACGAGGAGTTGGCTGCACTTCGAGTTCCACCCACACCCTTCCCATCCATCCAACCAATGAGGGTGGGGTTTTTATTTACATTATTTACACATTGTAAGGTATCTTTCTTTGGCTATTAGTATTTTTTTCTCTATCGTATCTATATTGTTGTACCTGTTTACTTAGTACTGGTACATGGTTTAGGAATCACTCTGTATTTTGATTTGCTTTCAAAATTTGGCATGAGGGCTCTGGATTCTAGTGTGGCTCTGATGTAGCCGTCTCTTGATTCGGACCCACAAACCTTAAGGGACGCTTCAGTAATGAGATTCACACACCTTTCAACAGCTTGTGTGTGACAGGGAAAATTTTTTACATCCCAATTAGGAATATTACCAGACCGAATAGACGAAGATATTTCATCGTCAGGTACATTCCGAAGAAGAGGAGGAGAAAACACCCTTGTGTTAATCCAATCAATCAATTCCGTGTAGTCTACTGCATTAAAGTTCAAAGTAGGCGTGATGAAGTTTCTAACGGTTTTGCTCTTTGAAGGTATCTGTCTTGCTTTTAAGATTCGTCTGAGGCCTAGTTCCCGAATATGTATCCTCTTATCAAAGATCATAGCGATAAGGATGTTCTCGGGGTGAGCGAAAAACGCGTTCCTTTCAATCACTGGATGCACTATTGCTTTCAAGTCGTCCGACAAATATCGCGAGGTTTGTATTGCTCTATAAACGTGATGTGGTCCATCTGTTATGTACCTACTGCACTTGATCTCAAACCAAACTGGCATGTAAGATCTTAAAATGTATGTTACTAACTCCTTTAGAGCATCAGATGGATTTTCTTCACTCACATACAACCGAAGAACTCTATTTGCACACGTGAGCCATCTGGCATGCGAAATCGGGCCCGGATCACGTTTAGATAAGTCCATTGGAAATTCTCCACTATTTATTGCTTGGCTTATGTCATAAAGGTACTGTTGATCTTTACTCAGCAGTTTTCTATCCACTTGAGGTAACTCACAAGCAATGGGTTGAAAATTAATAACTGGAAGTTTGTCGCAACTATTTAGTTTCTGCCCAATCGGCCCACTAAATGATTTTGGACCCGTTGTTGTTCCATCCAAATGTAAGAACAGATGACGGAAAGGTAGCTCAATAAAGTGTAGCATACACACTGCCCACTGGAGTGGCCGTCCAAGATGCATTTCAAGTTGCCTGATTGCACCACTTTTCCACCCTGTATTTGTATTTGTACCATCACAACCTACAACATCTAAGGTTTCTAATGCAAATCCCTGTTTGTTGAGGTACAACACAATTGAATCCGCTATGTCTTTAGCTGTTCCAGACTTGGGAGACACATGCCCTAAATAATGGGAACCAGGTTCTTGTATGATCGCGTAATGTTCTTCTTTAACTGTTCGACGGAATTGTTTTGATTCAAATTTCTCAATGACTAATGTGTCGTCCTTCCGCCCATCAAAATATAAACCATGTGGTTCAATTGATTTCTGATCTTCTTGTAATTTTCGTCTACAGAGGCTCTTCGCCCTTCTTATTTTGTATCGATCAACAACATTGGAGGTATCTGCTTCAGTAACTAAACCGATGTCTTCTAAAACACTTGATGCTATGGCAGCAGCTGCTCGATCTGACACACCGTATCGGTCACAGTGTAATGCAGTAGCTTGTAGCTTAATTTTCATTTGCCAAGGGGACTTTTTCCTTGTAGAGGCGGTAGCTTTGTACTCATAGTCATCGTTATTATCAGTTGTTTCGCAATCGGAAAAGTTACCCTTAGCTGTAATTACATTGTCATTTTCCTCCATTTTATTCTCGTTTGGCTTAGGAGATAGTCTTTTCAGCGTATAGCCTTTTCTTTGGAGCCTATTATTAAGTTTTCTGGTCTCCTTTTGATCAACATTGCCAATTTTTCCCAATCTATACTTTCTCTGAAGGTAAATAAACCTGTGTTCAATAACTGGAATTTTGTTTGGCTTCTCACACAAACAGTTTATTGTAATAGTACAGTCACAAAGATCTGGAGTTTTCTTACATGAACAATCTAAATGCATCTCACACTTGCACGCTGAGACATAAAAAAGTTGAGATGCTTGGCTTTTTAATGCGTCAATTTTTCTATGAACTTTGGTTTACTCTTGTCCCGATTGTACGATTTCATTAGGTTAAGATACTTATCATAGTAAGATTTAATCAACTGAATTACTCTATAATAAGTAACAGTAGGGATTGACGCTTTCTGGTAAATAAGGATCACTTTTTGTGCGACAGTGTTGCTGACAGCCGAGAAACTAACTTTAGTGTTGTTAAGCTTACTTGCTAGCACAAACTGTTCCTCAAAACAACATCGAAGCACATCTTCATAGCTTGGAAGAATGTTTGGCGGGAATTCTCTCGGATCACCAAATATAGGGCACCGAAACGCCTGTCTAGTTACTTTTTTCATCGGTGCTGATGTAGCCATTTCGGTTACAAACCTAAGCACTAAACACTAAAGTCACAAACTACAATGTAAACTATACTGGTAAGACACAAGGCACTTCAATGCTTACTCAAGCCTATCAACACGTAGAGTGACAACTTATTGTGCAAAGCCCACCGATCGATGCGCGCGCACAACGTGGCAGACATCTGACAGGAACACTAGCGCTGTTTCGCAACGTGGTTGGTGGCCGCCAGATGCAACTTGATCAAGGCAAGGTCTTAGAAATGTAGTAGGCCTGAATCTTTTGGACACTTGCATGATCGTAATGTACTATCTGATTTCAAACAGTAATTCCTTGAAAATTGTACCTATGTCTTTGATTTTCATAGTGTTGGTTAGGTTTATCGAAATGATTTGGTACAAACTTAGATGTCATCGCATATCTAAAACATTCATTATCTTGATTTTTCACATTAATACATGATCTTGTATCCTTAATTCTTTTGGGCAAAGGAATGTAACTAGATCCCATTAGTCCATATCCATGTTTATGAACTCTTATATCTAATACTTCAATACTTGTAAGACTCCATCCGGATCCTCTTCCTTCGTGTTCCTGAATTTTTGTTAATATTTCTTCTATACAGTTTTCTACTATTGAATCAATGTTTGAACTTTCCATAATGGTTCGGTTTTTTGTTATGAATCCTCTTGGTGATAATTCTTCTTGTACATTTATAAACATAGCTTCTAGTAGTAAACCAAATTTAAGAAAGTTCAATCTTTTCAATTCTTCTTTTAAAGTTTTACTTACAATTGGTTTTGCTTCTCTAATAAATTCTTCTAGCTTCAAGTTTTCATTTTGAATCTTATGATGCATTACTACTTTACCGGGTAATGCAAATACTTGTAGATTCGGTAAAGTAGTTGAAGATGTTGCAGTTATTTCATCTTGTTCTTCTTGTTCTTCTTGTTCTTCTTGTTCTTCTTGTTGTTCTTGTTGTTCTTGTTGTTCTTGTTCTTGTTGTTCTTGTTGTTCTTGTTCTTGTTTTTCTTCTGGGTTGTTGTGAATTAGTTCTTTATGACAGTCTAATAGAATTTCATCGTGAAACGATTCCGAACATTTATCGCAACAATACATGTTGAGATGTTTACTCTTCGAAATTTCACCAAGAAATGAAATGGGCTCTCATGTTCCTCCTTTTATAACGGTTCCCCCACCACTATTTCATCTTCTTCACTATCCAAGGAAATCAAACATTTTGAACAAAAATATTAACCTTCTACAAACTAATTGTTCATTCGTGTTCTTTATTCCCATTGGAGTTTTAGTATATACTTCTTTATATTCAAGCTTTAACGAACTTTCCCCCACCCAACTAATTGTAGTTACTTTTAGGTGAAAATGGCTACAGCACAGACACTTGGTTAAACTAAATTTGTGCATAAATTAACTAAAGTTAAACTAAAAATTCGCATAAATTAAAAGTTAGTTCAAAACTAAAATTCGACAGTATTAAAAAAACTCTTACAGTTGAACAAAAATAAACGTTAGTTCAAAACTGAAATTCAACAGTGTTAACCAAATTCTAACAGTCGAACAAATAGGTCAAGGTAATCCAATTTAACGCGAAAACGAGGAATAGAGCACTAAGTGGCATGTTAGTCCATTACCACAAAGTGATCTATTCCTCGCTCTCTATTCTACATCTACTTTTTTGGGTTTACTTATTTATATTAAAATGTTCAAATTTTACTATGTAGAATGTCCATTCTTGCTCTTCAACTCTTCGATTGTTTTTAGCAAATATTCGTTAGTTTTCACCAAAGTCTTCATTTTGCTACATCCAATTTCAATGGAAGGAATTATAAGTTGTAATTTTATAAGTTCAATCTTTTCTTTCTTGCGAATTTCTCTCTTTATTATGTTGTTCCTTATTTTTGCTGAAGATTTAAACTCCATGTTGTTTCTGCTAAAGCCACAATAATAAAAGTCTCTTCAAACAACCTGCATTTATACACATTCCCCCACCATTTTATAATCCCCACTCCTTTCCCCCTTCTTTATAGGATTTGAAAGGGATAGGGTGTAGGGTGGGGGAAGGGTAATTTTGTTATTACACTAGTTGTGCAAGAAAATAGCCGCCAGTGTCCACACCTTGTTCATAGCACTCCATCATAGATTGTGCCCACTGCAACATGCGGTCTCTGTCATTTGGTGTGACAAGGAAAGAATGACTATCACCATACAATATAAAAGAGTCAATTCGTACATAACATCCTGAGTCCAACCATTTATTAGCTTCAGCCATAAACTTTTCTATTGTATCAAATGGAAATTGTGGATCAATTGCTATGACTTTACGTTCTTCACTAAGTTCAACAGTATAATCATCATCGTCCTCATCATCTTCACTTTCACTGTCATTACTTAAAGTGTCTTCAGATTCTTCAAAAACATCAGAAATTTCGGAAAAATTGAAATTTTCATTCAGATGAGGAGGCATTTTGAAGCAAGAAATATTGTAAACAGCAGAGACGAAACGACAAGAGCGGCGTGTAGAAGAAAAATGAAGGGGTGACCAACGCTTGCTCCGCTTTTATAATAGTATGCAAATGAGGGGTAGGAGCTGACCGTGACCAGTCATCGACCCAAAGGAGTGGGGGGAAGTACTTTTCTTACTACTTGGATGGAAGTAGGTTAGTAGGTCACGAGACTTAGAGTGTTAAAAAATAATGGGGGAGAAACACAACGCTGTAACGCATTGTGTTTCTCCCCCATTATTTTTTTAAGCAACAATTTGGAAAAAACTAAGTGAATTTACTGTTTACGCCCCCACCTTGTAATACGATCCTTTTTATCCCTGAGGAGAAAGTCTTGAGAATCTAAATTGTTAAATCTCTTCTCTTTACACAAATTCTCACAAACTCTAATTTTATATTTTAAGCCGTTACATTTTGCTAAAATGTGTTGGTGGTCAACAACACTTAGAAAAAAATATTTCAAACCTTTCTTAAGCCTCTCTCCTCTGACGGATATTATTTCAGGATCGTCTTCAACGGTGGGGGTTTCTGTCAGTTGTGGTCCAGAAAGATGTTTCACGACATGTACACGGCAAAAACTTTCGTTTTTAACACATTTCCTCCCACAAGCTGATCCTTTCTTAATTCCCCTGGTGAGCACTTCAGGGCAAGTAGTGGGACGACTAAATGCCCTACGACGCTCTTCTTGTAATAATTGAAATTGCTCTGAAGGAGCAGGCTTAGGAGCAGGTTTGGGAGTAGGCTTAGTGGATTTAGTTTTATGATAGGTGTGGTCTTCAGGCATAGTAAGTAGTGGGGTAGGAGGCAATGGTGACAGTGGAATGACAGGTGTACTAAGACGATGAAGCAAAATTTCAAATGAAGGGGTATTAGGACGGGGAGCTGGCTTCTGTGGAGGCGGCATGATGGTTGATGGCGGTGTAGAGTCGTTTAAAAGCGAAGTAGAAGGCGAAGGCGGTGAAAAAATGCTTCGAAGTTTAGAAGTCTTGGTAGGCGGAAGAATAGTGCCAGAAGTTGAAGGTTGGGATCCAAGTTGCTTCTTGTACCAGTCAGGAGGATTTTTCAGACGAAGAGTTTTCTTAGGTGCAGTAACAGCCGTAGTAGAAGTTGAAGTAGAAGTAGAAGTTGAAGTAGAAGTTGTAGTTGGCAGAGATGACATGGTTGTGGCTCCAAGTTCGCAGCGTAACGTCTGGAATCAGAATGAAATGTTAGCCGCAGTCGGTGCGTCTTTTATAACAATATGCAAATGAGAGGGGTAGCAGCTGGCCGAGACTGATTATTGACCTGGGAGGTGGGAGAAAAGGGGAAAGAGAAGGTATTTATTTTAAATAATTCGCATAACTTTTGACTAAAATAAGATAACCACATTCTTCTTTTACCAAAATGTTTGTCTTACATAGACCTTTTCAATGATGTATCGCTTGTCCAAATCCGTCAATCCATTATCAAGTTATAGCCATTTTAATTTTTCAGGTCATGACCGGTCATTCACCCGGAGTAGTGGGGGAAGGAGTGGGGGTAGGAGTGGGAGAAGGGGGGGGGGATCGACTCCATTTTTTCGGGGGGGGGGGAGGGGGGGGGTCATTGACCCTTCCAAAAGTGGGTCAAGGTCATTCAAGATTTATAATGATCCAAGGTGATGGGAACAGTAATACTGTTCCCTTCACCCTGTTTGCCTAACGGTTCCCACTCCCAACCCACTAGTTACGTTCTGCAAGGGACATCGACGCAATTTTGTTTGGACCGTCCGGGTCTACCGTAACGGTCCGGTCCGGGTCTACCGTAACCATGAATTCCAAGGGAAACTGGAACAGCTAATGCAGACACGCAACTCTAACACCCACCCAAGCTAATCCCACCCATTATATTCCTAAACAAAATGCAAAAACCTAGTCCGCAATTTGCGGATGTCCCACCCCTTCTAAGTGAAGTTCAACGGAACTTCTGAATTTACATTTAATCTACCCCCTAACATCTAGCTGTAAGGCAAAACAACATTAATTAGTAATACCAACACTTAAAACTAACAACACATCATTATTAAAAAACCAAATAATTCAACACAACCAAATACCATCATTATTCTTAAAATTAATACACCTTAATGCTAAATACCTCTTAAAATTAATACACCTTAATGCTAAACCCAACTTATAACTAACATCGCAATGCGCAAATTATTTCTTAAATTAAATACAACTTAAAACTAAACACACACACACACACACACACATACCACATTGCATTAAAAAACGCAACATAGTAGAAGAAGTTCAAATATATATAGGCCTACTATATATTTGAAACCTCTTGCTGAGTCGCCAACAACCTTTCGCTATGAAAGTTTGTTGACGACTGACGCTAAGATCAGGCTCGTATTGCTCCTCGGATTCTCGAGTAGTGGGGGAAGTTGTTTCACTCCAGTACAGTGTTCAATCCAGTCCAGTTCGCAGCAGTGTAAAAGGAAGGCAAAGGAGTGGGGAGCGGCGCATGCGCAACAACACAAAACCAAGGTTTGAGGTTAGAATTATCCATGTGCAATAGCGCTAAAGTGAGTAATACAGGACTAGGCGCATGCGCATAGCATAGACTGATTCCGATCCGGAGAACTCGTTGCATGCGCAGCAGGTTTGAGGTTAGAATTATCCATGGCAGCTGCCATGTTTAGTCTGGTTTCACCACATAGAGTCAACAACCGGTGGTGACCGGTCATTGGCCTAGAAGGAATAGGGAAAGGTGGTGACCGGCCATTGACCCAGAGGAGTGGGGGAAGGAGTAGGGGAAGGGGGGGGCTCCATTTTTTCGGGGGGGAGGGGGGGAGGGGGGAGGGGGGGGGAGGGGGGGGAGGGGGGGGAGGGGGGGGAGGGTCATTGACCTTTCCGGTCGGTCATTGACCCCAAGGAGTAGGGATAGACACAGAACCCTACTTCTCTTACTACTCAGGTGAAAGTCGGTCAACCAGTCATTTGCTTGCCATCTGCCGCCATCTGGCTGGAGTTATTGCCTCTATAAAGGTGGGTAGTTTATCGCGCTACAAACATTCATTGCCTCGCATCCGCTCGGTCATCATCTCTCGTTAGTTTTATGTTATGACTACTTCACTTACTAGGTTTGAGGTTAGAATTATCCATGGAATAGCCTTTGTAAATTCTAACCTATAAAATTACTACTCTGGCTTTCTGTTTCAATTTCTTTTACACTTCATTTTATATCTCAGTCTTCTTTTAACCTCTGAACTTAACACATCGGTTATGATGACTGCACAATGTTTAAAATTAAAGCTTTTGCGAACACAACACATATTACGAAGTACTTCTAAACCTTCAATTTCAAAGTGTAGAACTAATTTAAATAGAGTTAGGAAGAAGTACAGTTTTAACCCATTATACTCTTCAAAGACTTCGCAGGTTAATGTTGATGATAGTGTTATTTACAACATTTTGCATTCTATGTTACAATTCAACAACTTTGAACTTGTTACACCTATCGACTGTGTTCAACAAGTTTTTTTATTTTACCCCTACTATTCCTCATATAAGCGCTGTCACCACAATTCCTATTTCATGCTCCTCTATTCTCTTCAGCTGAGCTAAGATTTGAGGTTAGAATTATCCATGGCGGCCGCCATGTCTAGTTCAGTTTCACCACATAGAGTCGGCGACCGGTTATTGGTCTAAAGGAGTGGGGGAAGGGGTGGTGGGGGGAAGGTTGCCGTTTTATAAGCCCTCTCCCTAGGCGGCGCTTCTCATTCGATCGCCAACTTTCAAACGAGAAACACCTCTCCCATGGCACGAATCAATTATCCCGCTATCACCAACTACTTCAACTTAAAACTATTTCTGGTGATAGTTGGATAGAATTTTTTAAAACTTACTCTGGATGACCTTGACATATTTTCCGCATCTCAGTTATAAGTTTGAATTTCAATTTTGAACTAACTCTTAATTTTTCTTCAACTGTTAGAGTTTCGTTAACACCGACGAATTTCAATTTTGAACTAACTTTTAATTTTAATTTTATGCGCAAATTCACTTCACCCTAACGCCAACACTATCGCCATCTCCACCCCAACCTATATGGCATAAAATATAACTACAGCATCTCATATATACCCTCTAACCCCCACCGGAAGCTATGTGACATGGCAGCTGGCGCCAGCTGCCGCGGCACGTGGCTCCGTGGGCACGTGGCCGGTTTTAAAAGTGACCAAAACACACTACTATTAAGATCAGTTAGTAAGTTAGCTTTGAAGAGGTTCCGTCACAAAACCCGCTATAACAAGATTTGGTTAGTTAAGTTACTTCTAACTATAACAACAGCATTAAACTAGTTAGGGTTTCAACCTTAATGCGCGACCAATTTTAATTTACACATCCTATTAATAAACATGCGAATTAAAAATTATAATAATGAAACAATTTATTTTTCTTAGCCCATGAAAGACGAGTTCTTAAAATCATAAATACATATTGAATATACAGGATGTATCAAAAAGAATCACCCGATTTTATAGGTTTATAATTTCAAAACCAATGATCATATGGACATGGTGTTATTTTTATACTAAAGGATTACTAATAAAGTTTTTTACATACCATTTACAAGTGCTCAATATTTCCCCCTTTAGATGCACAGCACATGTCTGAGAAATACTCAAATTGGTCCCACCGCTTAACTAGCATGGTCTTAGGGTTGAAATTGATGGCTGCTTTCATGTGGTTCTTCAGTTCAACGAATTTTGTTGGAAGGGGAAGGATATAAACAGTGTATTTTACAAACCCACACAAAAAGAAATCGTGTGAGAGAGTTTTTAAATGGTAAGCTTACTCAAAGATGGATCGGCCATACTGGACCTAGCGGTTTCACGTTAATGGCCGTAATGGCGTAAATGGCCGCCAAGGTCACCAGAAACATATTGAGCATGTATGTAATTGGCATGTAAAAAAATTTATTATTTATCCTTTAGTATAAAAATAACCCTATGTTCATATGATAATTAGTTTTTAAATTATAAACCTATTAAATAGGATGATTCTTTTTAATACACCCTGTATATATAAAAATATTTTTAAACTACACAATAAAGATGTATTTAGGGTTATTGACACTGACATTTTTATTTACGAGTATAATTATTCTCATTAGCTTGTAATACTAATCTCTACAGAGGCATACCATTAATGTATGCATTCACTAATAATGGAACCGAAGTTCCGTTCAGTACCTAGAGGCCTTTTGTCTGAAGAAACTCTTCCCCGGTGTTGCTCAAGGAACTTTGTCCATTAATTACAACTTTACGCATTCTTTGCTAGTTATTATTGTCACCACATAAAAAATAAAACCGTAACAATTATTCTTATTCAGATAAAAAGGAGAAATGCCTATCATGCTATTTTAATTGTTTATAAAGGTATTTTAATCTAATTTTTTTAATGTACCGTATCATACTACACTTTTAAATTACAAATTGTATTTTATTCCACTTCTACCAGGTATATTTAGTATCTGTATTTTTACTCTTAAGAATGGCTTTTAATTGGGATTTAAGGGAATCCTATCCTTCCCAAGGATATAATAACAAATTAAATTGTGTATTTCATTTTCCACCTTTATTGCATGTAGGTATAAGCAAATAATAACTTTATTATTTAAAGGTACTTAAATATTACAAACATGACTCAAATTTAGATAGTCGAAAATCCCAGTCATGCAAAAGGTACAGGCCAAAAAATTCAAAAACAATTTATTCTTGAAAATGTTACCTTTAAATATGTATAAGCAAACACAGAATATAATTAGAAAATTGGTTTTTTAAATTAAAATAAGCAATCTTCTAAAATTTAGATTTAACTATTTTTTACTTACTCTTAGTAGCAGTACTCTTGAGAACTATCAAAGTTGCAATTTTTTTGTTTTTTCTTTAATTTTGTTTATTTTGTTGAAGAAAAAAGATGCTACCCAGGTAATTCGTATTGGAAAACAAAAAGCTTATGCCTAGTTTATTTATTAGCATAACTTGCATAATTAGTACGGTATTTGCTTTCTTCATAAAAACTCAGCCCCACATGATTAATATACAAATTAATTTTTAAAAACCTACATTGATAACTCATTGGGTAGGTTTTTAACGACTGGGGCATTATTGATTTATATATTATCTTGGACCATGCATGGAACTATGAAATATTGATGTTTTTTAACGATTTAGTAAGTATTTTTAATGTAGTTTTACTTTGTATCCTTCGCATTGATATGATATATCATATTCTGATAGAAAATGGATACAATAAATAATTCATGTATAGGCCTACACTTCAATATAAAAACTTACTATAATTACCTAATTTCTATAAATTTGTAACTGTTACAACGATTAGATCAATATAGAGTGAAAAATATCTATAGTGATTGATAAGATAAAATTCTATTGTTAATTGATCAGTATTAGGTGATCCAGTCAGCTAATCTATTCTGCCCTAATGATCATTAATTACAAAGATGATAACCAACAACAGATTGTAATCAGTTGATCTTCCTCTGATATTGTTGGCTCAAACGGGATTACATGGATTAGTATGATTCACCTAGGCTGGATTAGTATGATTAGTATGATACAATGTAGTAGCTGACTTCTGTTTATTTATTTGTTTATTTGCAGTGTCTAATAGCACCATCATATGCAATGTTTGCTTTAGACTTGTAATGACAATTGCTCGTCTCGATTTATATTCTATGTACATATATTTATGACATTCATACATTAAAACAAATATGATTCACCATTTGGGAAAACTGACAAACACTAAAATAAACGTCATATACTTACAAATCTATATATGTATATATATATATATATATATATATATATATTTACATGCTATATATATATTACTAATATATAATATATAAATGTTGTATATATACTTTATTTTATATATGTATATATATATATATATATATAATAAAGTAGTGTTAGTTACACCACATATATTTCAAAAACGGCTGAACTAATTTGGCTGAAGTTTGGTGGGGAGGTAGCTTAGGACCAGGAAGAACATATAGGAGATACTTTTTATCTAGATTACGCCATAGAGCTCTGCCCCACACATCTTCAAAGTAACCATATTATTCTTATGGAAGCAAAATTTTTGTATTGGAATATATAATTACATTTAAGGAATAATAATTCTATAAACAGCTAAAGTATTCAGGGGAAATTGGTAGTAAAGACTAGAGGATAATATAGACTTGCGGAGAGTGAGCGTAGCGAATGAGCTAAACCTGGCAGGGAGTGAGCACAGCAAAAGAGCTGAGCCTGACGGGACGGCGAGAGAGCATAGCGAACGAGCTCAATTAAAGGGCAAAAATTTCTCAAGTTGGCATTGCAAAGTATTCCGGGTAAGCTAGTACTAAATAAAATACAAGCTAACAGCTTAATAAGGGAAAATAAGGGAAAATGAATAAAATAAGGAAAAAAGACATCTTAAAAAAATTGGGATGCCGTGATCCAGGTAATTGGAAAGGCTGTAGGAGCAGTTACTAATAAAATATCTAACCACTAACTTCTTGACTTTCCTGGGTGTATGTTCTTCTTTTATGTGCTTGGGGCATTTATTTTAAATCTTTAAACACAAGTATGAAGGAGATTTTTCTAAAAAAAAAAGTTGTTTTATGGATTGGGTACTGCAATGTTTTGAAATTTCGTGTGATATTGACGTTCATTATTGTTGTTGAAAAAGTTTCCTAAATTGGTTCTGACAAAAAGAAGGCATTGCAAGAAATGTAAGTTGAAGAAGTGAAGCATTTTGAAAAGTGGTCTATAGGAACCCTAGGTCCGGCACCCGATAGCAATCTAATGACTCTCTTCTGTATTCTGAATACTCTAGAGTCAGTGGAGTTTCCCCAGAAAATTACTCTATAGGAAATAAGAGAATGAAAGTGTGCAAAATAGACTTGTCTTTGGACTTGAAGATCGACTTCTGGGATCGAGATAGGTAGGCATAATATGCTTTACTTAATGAAGGAAGTAAGTTGTTGATATGTTCGATTTTGACCCATTTACTGTACCTATACATCGGCACCTCAAACAGATTTCACTTAATTTTCAGACTTTGATGTATTCATTGTTACATTTGAGTTTTATGTATTTAGTAAGTTTTGGGTTAATAATATTTTATCGTTATTTCCTAAAATGGGACTAAGGGGGACTAAAATGTGACTAAGTATGGGTAAGTAAGGGTTAATAATATTTTATCGTTATTTCCTAAGATGGGTTGCACGGTGTTATTGATGTCATAATTACTAAGCTTCATAAATAATTGTTAATAAAAACCGACTCATAATAAATTAAGTAACCATAACTTTTGCGTGAACATTTTATATCAAGCATTGGATCAGAATTATTACTATGTTTGTTTTGTTTATTAGCGATTAAAAAACTAAACAACAATGTACATATAAAAAAGTGTTAAAAAAGTGAGTATGGACTCTAAAATATATTTAGAGTTATAAGCAATACACCGTCAGTTTAATCACTTAAAATATAGAAAATAGCTAATACAAGTATAAAAGGTACTTTATTTAAGTTTTTCATTTGTTTTGTGAAACTGCAAAAGATTTAAGAACGAAACCTTATATGTGTACAACTAGACGTAACTTATCAATAAACTAAATTTAATGTACTAGTATCTAAATTAGTCGCTAATAAAATGTTGTATATATTAGAAAATAGGATATTGTTTATGGTTTCAATAGTTTGTATGTTACTTCTGAAATTTGACAGCCAACAGTTTGGACTGGACGACAGTAAATTGTGTTAAAGTAACCTAATAGAAAGGATTTTAAAAACAAAGTTACTAATTATGTTATATTGGTTCGGCAGTTTCCCAATAATTAACTTATAACCCTTAGCCCTTGCGAGTTAATTACATTTACTTAGTTCGAAATTTACGGCCACTGTTTTCAACTCCATGACAGTACTGTAATTTTAATAATAGATTATCTGATTAACGTTTGAATTAAGTTCAATATAACATAGGTTTATGATATTTCCTTCAAGACTTTCCTCAGGGATATTCGCTAGAGGGACCCTTAAAGAAAAGTATATTGTAAATGGCAAAATGTACATAGTTATGTACATAAAGGTCTATGTTTTTTTTTTTTTTCAAATAATATGACACAACACCGATCTTAAAAGGTCATGTATGTCCGAAGGTATTGATTTTTTTAGTTTCGGCAACATGATTTTTAACGAAAAGTTTGGCTGTCATTGAAGGCTCGGATATCTATTTTCAGGCTTCTACTATCAGGCTTGAGAGCATTGAACCCTACCTACTGATATCTTTCTTTTAATAAAAAATCAACATATGCTTACATTTTTAAGATTTTCTACTGACTGCTCATGAGCCGATCCACATAAACTTGGACACTTAGCTACAACGTACAAAATAGGCTTATAGCCTTTAATTGAATTATAGATAAATTGTTAGTAAAAATATCAAGCTATCCCAGACATTTCAGCACCTCAGTACAATACCTAAAACTTGAGTGCAGTTCCAAGCAAGGGAGTGGGCGTAAATCAACCTCTCGCTAATATTACTCAGTCAGATATATGAGGGAAGAGCTACCTGGTCAGCTGTGGTATTGTCAACCAATCATGAGTTATGTCGGCCATGTCGGTGACGTATTCAGGTCATTACAGGTGTGGTCGCATATTACGGTTATACTCCAATGTAGGCTACTAATGTTGAACTCTGTCTAACGCGTCTTGTGAGTATACAAAATAAGCTAAGTTGTTTTTAATAATTTAAAATTTGCTTATATAAGCCGTATTAATAATATAACGTGCTGGTTGTTTTTCCTAACTATCATTTTAATTTGAAACATTTTTGCAAATATTTTGATTAAGCATATTACAAGTAAACCCCAAAAAACTTGGTTGTTTGTTAGTTTAAGAGGATGATAAAGTTAAGCTTTGAGACTGGTGGCTAATCAAATAAAACGGCCATTCCTGAACATTTAAAAAATTTAAACTTATTTTAATTCAACATATTCCAACAAAAGACCTAAACAATATCCATTTATATCCAATGCCATTTATACCTCTAATATCCATTTATCTACACAATTAGATAATTGCTCAAAAACTGGTACAAAACCATATGCTGTCTTAGGCCCGTTACACATTGAAGTGGCGCATCTGCCACGCGGCGGCACGCTGCACGCGACTTAAGCCACGCGAAAACCAACTAAAATGCCTTTGATACTGTAGGCCTAGTGTGTAAGCTCCCTTTAAAAGCATTGGTTGGTTTTCGCGTGGTGTAGCAGTCGCGTGCAGCGTGCCTACGCGTAGCAAATGCACCACTTCAATGTATAACAGGCCAAAGACACGTGTCTTTATTTACAATAAACAGTATAGTTTGAAAATATGAGAGTTGCTGATGTTGTTTTTAGTTCTAAAACCCCCTTAACATAATACTATCGAGGATTTATACTTTTTTAGCATAGTAGAAATAAACTAGAAATAGATTGGTTTACTATAATGTTTTAAATGTTACTGGCAATAGAAATTAAAACAGTTTTGTTTTCCACTTCGGGCGTTTTTATGATGAAGCTCAAAAAACTTAAATGACTCTTGCTCATCAATCTCAGCAATCAACATTTTTCTTAAGTGTAATTAAAAACTATATAGCCTATCACCATGTATTAGTATAAAAATTCACTTTAATATATTCATAATTAAATATTTGGCTCATAATTCCTAAGGTTTTGTTGTAAATAAACTGAACAATTTAGTTGTGAATATTTACCAGATCTGAAAAATCTTGAAACGTGATTTGGACTGGTGTTGTCGTTGTGGATTAAATTAACTGAGCGTGGAACACTGACATCTGAATCATCCAAACCCGTCGAATGTGTGTTGATTGTTGACCTGCATGCACCAGCCTGCACAGGACCGCTCCTCATGTCTGATTGATATTGAATTGCATGTGGTCCACGTCGAGCACCGATATCGCTGTCATCAACATTCTGTACAGCCGAAACTCGTGTCTTAACTCACTCTATTCTCCATTCTCTAGTGTGGCCTACAAAATATTCAAGTTACTAATTTATTCTAGACTACCTTATTCCCGGGCTTCGCTCGCATTATTTGCCGTCACGCTCACCCGCCGTCGGGTTAAGCTCGTTCGCTACACTCACTCGCTGTCACGCTCCCTTATATATATATAAATCACTGGAATAACTAAAATTGGAATATTTTTATTGAATTTGTTTGTTAGCAACAAATAAATAAATAATAAAATATATTTTGTGATTTATTTTACAAACAACTATTTTATTTTTTTTATATTTTTATGACAAGTATTCTATGTTACTTCTGATACCTCCAAGAATCTGTATACAAAGTTGATGATCGGTAGAGTAGTTTTCGCATGAAAGGGCAACAAATTATTTCAAACACCCAAGTGAAAATAATTTTCATAAACACTTATCCATGGATACAAAGCACAACCTATTAATAATAAGTTTGGAAATGCTGTTAGCATTGTATATTTCTTAATAATTTACAACAATGCTAAATTGATGAAATACTGGATCGGATTACATCACATGTAGTAAGTGTGACACACAAGCGCCCAAAACGCAGGAGATAAATCGCCAAACATAACAAATAAAATCAATAAATAATACTAGAGAAGTTAATTTACTGTATTAATCAGTAAGTCGTCATTGGGTAAAACGTTTGTAGCCTCAAAGTAAGTTTAAAAAATAAGTTAGAAATCCTTCATTTTAACGATATAAGGAGATATAAAACAAAATTAATGATTTTGGACAAGAAAAAGACCACTTGTTCTCATCTCGTATCCTTGCCGAGGTTTGCTTTGAATATTCAGGTTTAGGCTCTCCACGGGTTTTGTGCCGCTAATGACGAAACTCTCCAGTTTGTTGTCCCTATATTCACAAACTCAAGTGCGGTTATATTCGTTTTCGTGTTCTGTCTTCAGATATGTGAAAATAAAATATTGTAGTCTATCGGCTATTTAATACACTCTAAGACTGAAGATAAAAAAGGAAGGCATATTAATTTGTTAAGTATAGGTGTGTAGTATATAAAAATGAACTTTTTAAATATTTTTTAAGATACTAAAGTACAATTTACATCGGATACTCCCTGGTTATTTCTTACCCTACATTGACATAAAAAATCATAAACTTTACATTCTAATCTACATATTACATAAACGAACTAACAAACACTTGTGATGTGATAATTTACTTGAAGTAAGTAAGTCTATTAACGTCATTAAAGGCAATGAAGAATGCCTCACGAGTCTGCTGGGTAAATATTCAAAGAAGAAGTCATTACATCGCCTCATACTGATACACTCTGAGAATATGCATTTTCAAATACCAATTATTTATTTTATAGGTTCTCGTAGATGTATGTTAATATTAAATTCACAGATTATATAAAAATTGTTTGAATTGATTTAGAAAAAAACAACTACTACTTTTATCACAAAATAAATCATGCACTTTAAATAACAGGTAAGAAATTGTGTAGGTTAAAAGAAAACTCCCTTTGCATTTAATCACTTCTAACAATATACAAGCTTCAAAAAATTATTTTCAAATATAAGACATTTTTATAATCTTGGTAATTCCAGTTATACAAGAAGAGAAACATGTAAAATTGTAGGCGTAAAATTGAATGAACACATGTAAATCTGTTGAAATATGGGAATATTCATTATTTTTATGAAATCAAAGACGTTTTGGATTGTTTCTTGTCAATACTATATTTCCGTTACAACTGTATTAAGTTGGTAAGTTTTATCAAGTACAAAATCGTCTTAATCCAAAGAGTTTTACTTTTAATTATTTTTATTTAGTATTTTTTTATGTTTAGCTCATTTAGTTATTCCACTACCTTTAATAAAGCAATCAAAACGAACCACCGTATCGGGTATCAAGAGTTCAGTGATGATGTTATGTAACTCGTAAGCTGATAAGGAAAGTCCTCATTTAACTTCCAGCCCGATGAGCCGTGTAAGCCATGATTAACAAACCCGAGCAAGTTGTTTAAACTTGGTATCGGGTCACGTGTTGCCGGTGCCACTGGGGACATACTACATGGCCACCGAACATAGTGTCATAGTGTAGTTGATAATTAGCATTGTTTCTGCAGGGTAATTCTTTTAAAACACCACCAAAATTAAAATGAACTAGTATACGTGCGTTGCTGAAATCGAGCAATTTATTTAAATGCATTACAAATGTTACTTTATCTTTAAATCAATGAGACATTTTACAGCTGATTATTAACAGATGTTTAAAATGCTTTATTCAGTCCCAATGTTATTTAAATCGGAAATTTTGAGATTTCAATGGTGGATAGCGCCTTTACTTTTAGTCCGATTCTCATAAGTTTTTGGCGGAAACAACTACAGACCAAGCCCTATCCAACGAAACCAAAAACTTGAAAATCGGTTGAAAATTGTAGGAGGAGTTCTCAAGACAAAAAACCCTTAGCGTATTAAATAAGTATAGATTCTAAAGACAACACATATCTTTTTATGACTGTACATTTTATAGTCATTTACATTTATTACATTTTTTAATGTTATTTTGATTAGATTTGGTAATCAAATGGATCTCTATTTACATTTATTGTAAAGTATTTGTTCCAATCTAAATTATAATTCTAGTTAGTTAGTACAGAGATCCAGACAACGACAAAGCAAATCACATTTCATAAAAATTAGGTATACTGTTGCTGGGAACCAAAATGGCGGATTACCGCGAACTGTAACAGTAGTGGCACGTGATAAAATGCGCCACGATATAACGGTGACGACATCATCGGCAAATCAAAATAAGGGGCGTGGTCAGAAAATTAAATGATTGGCTAATGTGATGTCTCGTGGGGGATGACAAGATTTTAGGGAAGGGGAAGGGAGAGCCGAGCGACCAAAAAAGGAAGAGAAGAGAACTTTAGTCTGGAGGAAGTTAGGATTAGGAGAGGATCAACCTGCGGGACGAGGTAGTAAGCCACCCCCAGCGTCCGAACCACCTATCTCCAAGACTCCAACTTCCACCACCCGAACAACGAAGACTTCACTCACTGCAGACATCAAGTACTTCAACCCCTCAACGAAGGAGTCCAAACACGGAAGTCACATCAACCAGTATCTTCGAAAGAAAATATCTTGCTCTCCCTTCCGGATTCGACCGCATCCCACTGAGCGACAAGGACTTCGGGGACCAAGAGGTCATCACCAGACGGCCCGGAGGACCACCCAGGAGCGGAGGCGAATAATCAACACCGCATCCACGGACCAGGGTTGTAGCCGTACGATAACACCAGGGGGCTCCACCTCGAGACCACCGTCCCGGAGGACCATCCCTTGGTGGACAACGTCGCCGCGCCCAGGAAAACACCCGCCGGATGATTAGGGTATGTGCCCTCCAAATTTTGAGAAAAGGCCCATAACTAATTTAATCAAAGTCAACAGTGAAAACAAACTCAAATTCGATATTATTTAATCGTTGCTAATATTAAAGCGGAAGAGAGGATAATATAATCACAGTTTAAATAAACTAATTAAATAAAACCATTGTAGGGATAGAACATAGTGAGAAACAGCTCGCGGGATATTCATTTGTAAATATTTCTTTTATATAGATAGCTTACATTAATTCTTGTACAGATTACTTTATTATTTACACTAGGTATTTGTTTCCATTATTTATCTAACTCAAGTAAATGTGTATCTTACTGGTTTCGAGGTCCTAAATATTTTAATGAACATAATTTTTATTGGGATCCTTATCAGAATAATTGAATCAATTTATTCGATCGTTATAGTTAATTGATGATTTTTCCAGACGAACGGTTGTAAATATAATCTAAGTAATAAAAATGATTTAAAGCATAGGGCTCTGAACTCCTTAGATTACTTGTAAATGTAAATTAGTTATAAATATTGTCTTTATTGATTTTCTGGTGACGACTATTTCAACCAAAGTGCTCATTGAGAGACAAAGGTGAAAAGACATTCGATAATTAGAATTCGGTGAAATTACGAGTTTTGTGGTTCTGAACTATGACCAAGGACTCCAGTGCTTCTGTGAGATTTTGAATGATATTATATGTATTTAATCATTGGAGGGCTATCTCATTTATTAGGTCAAGTTTATGGTGTATATTAAACATATGTTTTATTTACATTTGTGTTTGTTCATTCCCGGTCCTTATCCTCTTGCATTAAGCCAAGCGAGTCAAGATTAGTTTACCCTTTATTTATTTATTGTTTTAATTCAAACATTAATTTTCAGTAGCCTAACCATCTTTGCACAACTTTACATTATACGATGTCATGTTCTACTTTGTAAATTTCCGAGCGCTTTTTTTACTATGGGCTCTTTTTATACCACTTATTAGTTTTGTTATACTCGTCTCAATCTTTCAGTATATTAATAATTTTAGTCATATTCTTCACATATCCAGACGGCTTGATTAAATTAGAAATGTATCCTCTAAGATCTCTAGAATACAAGCCCTCTGGATGATCTATTTTGCTATATGTAAAGAATGAATTCATACAGACCCTTCAAATAGTACCACTCGAAAAGCAAATTAATGCAGTTTTCCCTTAGCCATTAATGGATTATGTTTACATACAAAGAGGGTTTCAAACCAGAATTGTTATTATTTGAGTAATAAAGCACTAAATTAAAAATAACCTAGACATTCGTACAAATCTTTGTTGACGTTTATTAATAGCTTGGTAGTTTCATTATACTCCCACCTACTTTACTCACAATAAATCATCATTACTAGCTTTATTTCCTAATTTAAATATGGTTTAAATAAAATAAGGTTCTTTGTGATGAAAGGCCTGAAAACATCCAATAGATGGGAATTCTGAATCCCAGTCCAGAATGTGTCAGTCCTGGTGCTATCCTCCCTGGTGTTTTCTTGATATGTAACGTGACGTCTTGGTGGTTGTTGACATGTAATGTAGTTTCACATTTTCTAAGAAAAGCTTATACTTTTATTTTATTATTAAATGGAAGTTTATATAAAGGAATTAAGTTAAATTAAATGTTAATGGTGTAATTGATTATGTTTAGGTCAATTGAATTCAGAGACCTAATACATATTCACTATATCTCTATTTTGGGACAGGGACCTCACATAGTGGATATTTTAATCTGAATATGAATGAGAGATGAGTGTAGGATGAGTGTAGGACTAAGGCCGACATTTTCTTTAGACAGTACTGTTAATTAATAGCCCAATAGCTAATGGTACCTGGCGACCTACAGTGTAATATGGGATCCGAACCACAATTTTGGCCTCATATATACGAATTTTTATAATTATAATAATGGTCTCTATGGATGAACTAGAATTCACCAATGCGGACGTTAATCCCCACCAGAGAATATCGCTTCCACAAGCCATCGCTCATAACTACCCACAATTCGTGACCTCCAAGTAGCTGGATTGCAGGTCGACGCCACCGTCCCAACTATATTTATGTATTAATTTTACTTAAACAAAACTCATAAATATAGCAAAATTATCCTATTATCCTATGTAGTAGTAAGGGCGGGGAATGAATTCCTTGGGTTCCGGTAGAGGGCGCTAGTGTCGCTAAATAATTTTCTGGTACCTTGCACCTACAACGTCACCTTAGAGGTCATTTCTAACCTAACAGGCCTTATAGTCTATCATTAATTAAATTTTTATGAATAAAATTATACATGGCGAGGTCAGGACTCGAACCCGGCCCGCTGGCGCATGAGGCGCGAGCCATACCTCTGAACTACCGAAGTATTTGTTGGATGGTGGCGGAAATGTGTCTGATAACGCGGTATCTGTGATGACGGGACGTTGCATTGTAGTAAATGCATTCTCCTCTTTATATGTTCTTATTTATTTTAATGTGGATTATTGGGGTAGTTTGTACTCTTTTGTTTATTTATTTTTTAGTAACAAATAATGCTGTAATGTACTAATTATATTGAATCACTAGGACCCATTACATTAATAGATTTAATAATACTGTATTTATTTCTAGTCCCTATGCTGTAGGTGTTTAAATACTCTAAGATACACAGACCTTCTACTTTTGATCCCCTATGAAATGTTTTTACTCTTTCTGCAACACTCCAAGGTGTCTCCTGTGTCCTCTACATTAACATTAATGTACCTAAGTTAATGTTGTACTATACCGGTCTAAACACTGTAGTCCCTGAGAAATATTCACACCTGTTGTGTTTTTATTCTCTAAAGAAGCCTAATTGTAATGTAGTCCATAAGAAATGTTAACACATGGGTGTTATTGCTGTCTACATGGCATTTAAGATAAAGTTGAACAAGGCTTATTGATTGTATAAATTTATATTTTGATTATGAGTGTCTGCTATTTATTTCTGAATATTTCAATTTAAATGAAACTATATGCTTTTTTGCAGGAAGTCTTTATGAAGGAGATTCATACTTGCGTTCTATTTGACTTATATTAAAAATAATGCTGTAATATTGTACTGTACCAGTATATGTTGTCTATTCTGTATGAGTATTTATTAAAACATGTTTTTTAAGAGAAGGTGTAAGTAACCTGTGTAGTGTAGATTTTTTAGTTAGAGTCTGACTTATTTTGCAACAGATTTAGTAGACTGTAGTAAATTATTTTTTGTGTCTAATAATTTTAGAGAGAATATTTCTTGTGAAAATGTAGGTAATCTGAGCTGTATGTCTTAAAGTAGTTTGGGACTAATTTTGCAACACATGGAAGCTGTTTAGAACCATGTCTTGGGAAGAGATGTGACCAACATTTTTAAGGTAGATAGAAGTGAGAGGAGTTTTTGTCATATGCTGTGTAAAGATTCGTATTTAAAAATAATTCAACAATTTTAAACTGTCATTTTTAGGGAAAGATTACTTACTTGGTAATATATCCTATATATCACTGATAAACTCACTTCGATTATGTTATGCGCGCGCGAATGAACTGAACATCTTTCTCTGTCTAGTTTATCAACCGGCCACTTCCGCTCTGATAATCTGTGGCGACCCCGTGTCAACACTAGGATTTTTCAATTATATTGGGTTAGAAAAATTATTTGATTCATGTAACTGGTGTTAATGTCTTGGATATTACTATATTGACTTAGAGTATTAAAGTATTGAATGTAATTTTTACTAGATACTAGACTTGCCATTTCGCAGGGTCTCACCTGGTACTTTTTAAATAATGTATAAAGTTTAAGTGAATAATTTTCTTCAGGGTTCTGTATTACTGTTGTTTAAGATACAAAACACAAAGCAGAATGTTTGTTTGTATCTACACTCAACTTTTATTATTTTGTGTTGTTAAAAGTCTATCATTATTTTTATAGTTTAGCTTTTAAGTCTTAGGAGATGAAATGTTTTTATCAACTAGCCTACTTACTTTCTGATAACCTGTGGTGTAGCAATGTTGATTCTCAGTTATATTGTGTTAGACAAATTATTTTGACCTAAGTAGTTTGTTTCAAAGTCCTGGGTATTACTAGATTGACTTGAAGTGTTAGTAATTGTAAATATTGATTTTAAATTACTAAATTTTGGTGGGTCCAACTTGGTGACAAAAGCAAAATGTTTAACAACATGCTGTTATATTTGCCGACTGAATAGCATTTCTATTATATTTTACTTAGATTTAATAAAAAATTCTTATTTTTTGTGTTGTTGAAAGCATACTCATGCATTTTAAATTAAAGTCTTTAATTCTTCTTACTAGCTTACATGATAAGTATTTTTACAGTTGGTGAAGCGTCGTTGACTCAGTGATGAAACAGTCACGTCGCACCGTGTACAATTCTAGCCCTGTGATTGGTCAGAATACGGAAGCGCGTCATTGGTAGATAATAGGTGTGCAGCGCTCTGATTGGCTGGGCTTATCTACCTTCACCGACCGCTGCTTGTCCTTGCTCTCTTTGCGTCAAGCTCTCGTAGTGAACAGACCTATCTAGCTTCCGTCTATTGCGTACTTGCTCACAATGTGTAAAAGTTTATATTGCTTGGCTCTTGTTCTGAGTTGAGTGTACTTTTGTGATATTATGCATATATTTGTGGTTAGTATTATTTTTGACTTGCGTAGTTGTTTTTTAATTAATATTTTGACTTACGTAGTAATTTTCTTACTATATAACCAGCTTTGCAGTTGTAATGTTTTAGTCTGATTTCAGTTACTATACTGTTCGGACGTGGGTAACATAACCTCACTTTTGTGTTTTATACTTTGACTTTTAATTAATTTTGAGGTTGGAATTGTCATCAAAAATGAATTCTCCTAAAATTATTGAACCTGTTAAAGTTTTAAGTGAAAATCAGACTTACATAAAGAAATTCAGATTGTATGGACTTAGAACAATTTTCAAATTTTCTAATCCTCCTCCCGAAACAAATGAAATTGACTGGCTCAGACAAGGGTTTGCTCAAATTGTTACTGATATGAAGAAACAGGCGCACGAAAATGATATGCTTGGTTTCACTTTGCAGAGTCAAAACCTAAAATCTAAAGATCCGGGGTATGTTGATTTTCGGCCCGCCAAAGATGTAGATGCAGATGTTTTATGGGAAATTTTTGGAGGAATTATTCAAAGTAATTCTGAATCAATTAAATCAACTGATACTTTCAAAGTTGAATGTTCCCGAGTTAATCTCCCTGTAGGGTCTGGGGGACGTAGGAGACCTGGGCTGTACAATAGTTTCAATGAAGAGTGCAAGGCAAGACGGGGAATTGTAGTTATTAATAATAATGATAACCTTTGTCTCCCCCGAGCTTTGGTGGTGGGTAAAGCGTATGCTGAAAATGACCCTCAGACTTATTCGATTCGTACGGATAAAGGCAAAAAACAGACAAGTAAGGCTCGGGAATTAGTTGCGGAAGCGCGTGTGGATATGCCTGAGGATGGTGCAGGCATCCCAGAACTTGAGAAATTCCAAGAACATCTGAAAGATTTTAAAATTACCGTGTATGACTACAATTCTAAAGGCCGGAATGTTTATTTCTCTGGGGGCAATGAAGATGCTAAATTTAAAATTAATTTGCTTTTCTATAGAGGCCATTATAATGTTATTATCTCATTAACTGCTGCCTTTGCTTGTAGTTATTTCTGTGAAGCGTGCCATGTCCCCTATGACCATAAAGGGCATCACCGTTGCTCTAATATCTGTTCTGCTTGTCATTCTATCTCTCCACCCTGTAAGTTAGAGCATGGAGGTCTTACATGCCGTCTTTGTAGCCGCCACTTTAAAAATGAGAGATGTTTGATTGCACATAAAGGCGAAATATGTAAGTCGATTAAATTTTGCCGTGGTTGTGAAAAAATGATTTTCTTGGATAAACGTAAATCAGTCCATGTGTGTGGAGAGGTTTTTTGTAATACTTGTGGGGAGTTTATGCCTGAAAACCATAAATGTTTCATGAAGGTGGACAGGAAAAAGCCAAAGGAAAAGGATTATTTGTTAATTTTCTTTGACTTTGAAACTAGGCAAGATGAAAACCTTCTTTCTGACCCAGAGAAAAAATTGCATCAAGTCAATTTGTGTGTATCCCAACAGTACTGTTTCAAATGTATTAAAGGAAGTGAATGTGAAACTTGTTTTGAGAGACAGAGAGTATTTGTTGAAGACCCAGTAAAACAATTTATGGACTATGTAATGCAAGTAAGGAAAAAATTCAAACATGTTTGCGTGATTGCACACAATGGACAGGGGTTTGACTTTCAGTTTATTTTAAAGTATACATTGGAAGAGACTAAAGTTACACCTGAACTTATAATGAGAGGATCCAAAATTATTTTGATGAAGATGGATAATGTTAGGTTTGTTGATTCCTTAAGCTATTTTCCCATGCCTCTTGCTGCACTCCCTAAAGCGTTTGACTTGCCTCCGGAGAAAAAGAAGGGCTACTTTCCTCATTTATTCAACACAGTTGCAAATCAAAATTATGTAGGCCCGATGCCCGCGAAGGAATTTTACTGCCCGGAGTCAATGTTTGAGAAGCCCCATGATAACTTTGAAAACTGGTATAATGAACAAGTAAATAGCGACTATGTGTTTGACTTTCAAAAAGAGATCTTAGAGTATTGTATATCGGATGTAGAGATTTTGGCGCAGGCTTGTATAAAATTCCGAGCTTTGCTTCTTGAAGAATGTAATGTTGATCCGTTTCTTGAGGCTGTAACCATTGCTAGCGCGTGTAACTTGGCTTTTCGCCGTAATTTTCTAAGGCCCAGTACTATTGGTCTTATACCGAAGAATGGATACCGGTTAACGGATAATCAGTCAGCTGCGGCCCTTCAGTGGTTATCTTGGGAAGAAGAGAAGCGCGGTGTTAGGATTGAGCATGCTGGAAAGGGCAGAGAAGTAAAAATTAACGGAATCAAAGTAGATGGGTTTGACGGGAAAAATGTTTATGAATTTCACGGATGTTACTGGCATGGATGCCCTAAATGCTTTCCTTACAAAAGAGAGGCTCCTCTGAAGGAGGATCCCTCTGATTCACTTCATTTGCGTTACAAGAGAACTCTAAAGAAAACCGAGAAACTTGGAAGTAATGTTATTGAAATGTGGGAGTGTGAGTTTAGGAAAATTAAAAAAGATGAAAACCTTAAACATTTGGAAAGTCTACCTATTTTGAACAGTCTTCCACTTAATCCTAGAGATTCTTTTTTCGGAGGTAGGACCGGTAACGCAAAGACTTATCATAAATGTGTGGAGGGAGAGACTATCCAGTATGTAGATGTTTGTTCTCTTTATTCGTATGTAAATAAATATTGTAAGTATCCTATTGGCCACCCTGAAATTTTCGTAGGAGACAGGGAGTGCAGAGAGCGGGGACTTGACGTAGATGGCTTGCTTAAATGTAAAATCCTACCACCTCAGGACCTATACCACCCGGTTCTTCCTGCAAAGATTAATAATAAATTGATGTTTGTCTTGTGTCAAACTTGTGGGGATATTTTAAACCAAGGGGAGTGTTGCCACAATAGTGACGAGAGGGCATTGGTAGGGACTTGGACGATGCAGGAGATCAGGAAAGCTGTAGAGAAGGGATATGTAATTCTGGACATGTACGAACTCTGGGAATATCAAGTAGCGACTTATGAAAACGGCGGTCTGTTTACTGATTTTATTAATAAATTTCTAAAAATGAAACAAGAGGCGTCAGGGTTTCCTAGTTGGTGTATGACTGAGGAGGATAAAGAAAAGTATATTGCAGACTATTTTGTACACGAGGGAATAAAATTAGAGAAAGACAAAATTGCTAAAAATGGGGGTTTAAGGTCTTTGTCAAAATTAATGTTAAATTCATTCTGGGGAAAAATCGGGCAAAGAGAGGATATGACTAAGGCTTCAATTATAAGAAATCCGAAAGATTTCTTTGGATTGATGACCCAACCGGGAACTACAGTAAAATCAGTTCAGATTATAAATGAAGAAGTTTTACTTGTTAATTGGCAAAATATTGAAGAAGCTACTGAATCTCTCCGGTCAGTAAATGTTGTGATCGCGGCTTATACCACTGCCCATGCCAGACTTAAACTTTATGAACACCTTGAAATTTTGGGAGCTCAAGTCCTTTACTACGACACGGACAGTTGCATATATTACTTCCGGGGTGGTTTGTACAAGGTACCTACAGGGGATTACCTCGGGGAAATGACCGATGAGTTGGTAGAGTATGGACCAGGGTCATACATAGTTGAGTTTGTGTCGGGAGGGCCAAAAACCTACGCATACCTCGTCTGGTCAACCAATAAACAGAAATTGATCCCCGTATGTAAAGTAAAAAGCTTAACACTGAACCTTAAAACTTCTAAATTGGTAAACTTTGAAACATTAAAAGAAATGGTATTGAGCGAATCCGCTAAGGTGTTGGAAGTTGAAGAAAATAGAATCAGACGTACAAAGGATAAACATATTGTAACAGTCACTGAAACCAAGCAGTTTAAGATTACCGGCCCAAAACGAAAATTAGATGATAACTATGATACCTTCCCGTATGGTTTCAGCAAAATTCAAAGAATTGCTTAAGTGTCATTGGCTCTACAACATGGTCACTTATAGACGGTGTTTTCATCTTATTACCATTATTCACCCTCCAACTACCGTGCTGGTTGGGTGTTCTCTGGAGTCGCTCTATCCAACTATGGCGGTTTTCCTCAAATTGTTGTCTAAAAGAAAACTAAATGAAAATACGAAATCTTGTACTCTGTCTTTTGAGTATGAGTTTTATCTTACAGACCCAATAGAGACATGTGAATGGCCTTTAGCGTTTTCAAAGTACATAGTAGATACAATTTCAGATGGGTGTTCTTCAAATGGTCACGTCGGGATAACAATAACCAATGCGAATGGTTCAGGCAATATTCCGTTTATCCCTTTAAATAATCTAACTCCGTCGGTTTTTGATGATCACTTTGAAAAAATATTCTCTGATGTTGAAAAACTGTCTGGTTCAATAAAGGTGGAAGTATCACTTGTCACAATCCCAAGATGCTATATTCGATAGGTGTTTACAGACTTGTGACACACTGATTACCCACATTTGTTGTAACTGATGCTGACAGTTACTACATTCTTAACTATTATTAAATATGGCTTTGTACCTTACTTTATGAGGTATCCATTGTAGCCATGGAGGTCAATTAGAGTAATCATTATAACTTTGATTTTTTATCTTGATCCCTTATAAAATTGTAAACATTGTAAATAATATTTAAAATAAACAAAAAATGTGTGAATGTGTGTGCGTGTGTGTGGGAAGTTAGTAAGGCAAAGTCTTGAAAGCTTCCAGTCCGTGGAGAGGTCACCTGCCAAGGCGAGGTTAACCCCTGATAAGACCTAGCAGATGAATGGGTTTGCCTAAAAACAGTAGAACATTGTGTTTCCCATGACCGCCACGGACTAAGGGTCTAGTAGATGGAGGTGCCCCGATCCGAGGAGGGTTTTGGCTACTTCTTTGAACGGTCCAGTGTGATTGGTATCAATGACTCAGTAGATTGAGGCGTTAGGGCTACAACCCTAGCTACTCCTTCGACCGGTCCGGAGTGAATGTGTAAAAAAGTATATAAATTTAAAAACTCTCCATTTATCTTGTTATAAACCAATTGAAAGGCTTCACTTAGTAAATGGTTTTGTACGGTATATGGAGAGCAAAAAAAAAAAAAGAACGGGGGAGGTGGCTAGTTTGCTTTTCTGGAAGGCCTCCACTAACCATGGCGGTGGAGGAGCCATGGTTTTTTAAATTCTCAAAGGGAGAGGACATTAGTCTGTGCAGAGTATAAGCCAGTTATATTCTGGATGACTCTCGCATAGAATAATGTTTAACCTGGGTGTATAAAGCTCTTGGTGGTAAGAAATACCTTAGAGTTGTGTTCTCTCAAGGTATATTACTGTTGAGGGTGATATACACGGGCGGTCTCAAACCCCGCTCTATTACCTTACAGTACAAATAACACTTATATTGTACAGTAGAGTGGATATTTGATTTACTTTGCCCACTCCTTACAATATTTCTTTTTATTTTCTAACTAAAAAACCCATGGTTTAAAGCAAGAAAAACATAAAGTATAGTGCACAAGCTTCAAGGGGAGCAAAAAGTTCCCCTTACATTCTGACACAAATTTTCTCAATGTAACTGGGTTTTATGCATTAATTATTAAATCTAAGATGAAAATAGATGAAATATTTCAAGGTTGGATTTGTGAGAATCGAGTTTTATTTCTTGATTTAAAAATAATAAAAGACGTAAAATTACCTTAAATCCGTCTCACAGATGGGGTTACAAAAAACGTCACCCAAGCACTATTTTTATTAATTAATCAGGCTTACATGCAAAAACTAGAAGTTTACAGTTACAGATTATAAGACAAGGTAAACCTCTATATATAGAGACTTGTTGAATATGTGAAATCCGTGGGGAGTCTGCCTACAGGGGATGGTACCCACGTTAAAGATACACCAACGCGCCTACAACTGTACGGCCTGGTATACAAGTTATACCTACCTTGGTGTGGAAAACAGTTGAAGTTTAAGAAAACTATATGAAATTATCCGGGGAAACGAAAAGCTCCCCCGAGACAAACTGCAAAAATAATAAATATTATATTTTTTCGTTTCTTTTAAAGGTATCTGACAGACTCCTTTACTATTTAATATTTACAAATGTACATTTAAAATCACTTATACTTAAAAAAAGTTAAATTCACCCCATCCACTACAATAATTGGAACAACAACCATGATAGCCCTGTTCTCTCTGCACTTGATTTACATTTAGAACAGACGTGAGCTAGCTGTAATTCCTAACCTCAAAGATGTCAGTACTATATTCCTTTGTATTGGATAACACCCCTGTATCCGTATTGTTCAATGAATAAAATAACACATGGCTTAAACAAAAGACATATGTAATATACTAGGTTATGAAAATCCCAAGAAAGCAATCAGAGACCATACTAGAGAAAGATCAAGGTACAGTTCACAAACTTCAATGGGAACGTAAAGTTCCCCTTACATTCTGATACTAATTTTATGAATGGAGCTGGCTTGTATGCATTAATTATGAGATCTAAGATGAGAATATGTGAAAGATTCTAAGTCGGGGCATTTGAAGAAGTCTTACCATCTATTTGTAAATATAGTGAGTATAAAGTCAGGAGAGAAAACTTTGAACTGACACAGTCCTTGAATATAGCATTGGAAAGCAACAAAAACCTTACATAAAAATTGATTGACCAAGCATCCAAAGTTGCAGTTATGATAGAAGACGTGGACTTGAAACATGTATTCTGTGTCTTGGAGAAGGACACGTCCTATGAAAAGTATGGTCTAACAGAGTATAAATATATGTGGGTTGAAAAAGACATTATAACATAGCTTTGAAGAAAGCTAAAAGAGATAGCTTTGTCCTTTGCTTTATGAGGTACCCTGTACCCAACGGTGTAAACTATACAGTATTAATGAGTCAGGTTTACATGAATTAATTATTAAATAAAAGTGAAACCGTTTCTTTAAATTCATAGAGAGCTGGAAACAGACATGCCTTTCTCCACATCTTATCTTGTAGAATTGACTATATTTAGTGTGAATTGTGCTATATGAAAATAATATACCATAGCTGTGAGCTATTTTACTTAGAATGGTTCATGAGTTGTATGTTTTCGCTGACTATTTCGCTATTGTGACCGTAAAATTTAAACTTGTACTATACTCTGTATCATAGATGTCTGGCCTTTTGAGCTTTTAGCGGTCAATCCCTTGGCTTGACTGTAAAATTGTAAATTCTACGGTTATATGTACTCGTAAGCCCCTTACTTTTCCATATTTAATGCTTTTCATCGGTTCTTACCTTACATTGACTGTGACATTGAAGTTTCAAGTGCCATCTGTATTACTTACTCTCTATGTTTGATTTTCAGTGGCTAATCCCTTGCATTGACTGTAATATTGGAACGTCTACAGTGATCAGTATTACTGGATGCCTTAGGCTTCATTTTAAGTGAAGGTTTAAGTTATTCTACATGGAATGTTTTGTTTACTTGTTATTTTCTTACCGTTTGTATTACTGTATTGAGCCCCAAATGTTTTATTTTCAGTTAAGGTTCAAATTCTTCTACATTTAATTTTTAACGGTTTCCTTACACTGACAATAGCATTGTAAGTCTACGGTCATCTGTATTCACTGAGAACCTTAAGATTAATTTACAGTGAGACATTTTTTATCTTGGTAGCTATGTATATCTTGCACTAAAATTTTATTTATAGCGAGAGCTATTTCTCAATTTGATCATATTTTTCATTTCTACAGTAAAACCTTGACTGAGAAAGCGAGTTAATTGAGTTTTGTTGAAGCTGCTTGTAGATGTAGGCGTAAACGAGAAAAGCAGATGTAGGCGAAAACGAGAAAAGCCAACACAAAAAGACATAGAGAACAGAAAAGCCAGGACAAAAAAGGCATAGAGAACAGAAAAGCCAAGACAAAAAAGGACTGAACCTGTAAATTTTGCGCGCAAAATTTACAGGTTCAGTCTTTTTTTGTCTTGGCTTTTCTGTTCTCTATGCCTTTTTTGTCCTGGCTTTTCTGTTCTCTATGTCTTTTTGTGTTGGCTTTTCTCGTTTTCGCCTACATCTGCTTTTCTCGTTTACGCCTACATCTACAAGCAGCTTCAACAAAACTCAATTAACTCGCTTTCTCAGTCAAGGTTTTACTGTAGAAATGAAAAATATGATCAAATTGAGAAATAGCTCTCGCTATAAATAAAATTTTAGTGCAAGATATACATAGCTACCAAGATAAAAAATGTCTCACTGTAAATTAATCTTAAGGTTCTCAGTGAATACAGATGACCGTAGACTTACAATGCTATTGTCAGTGTAAGGAAACCGTTAAAAATTAAATGTAGAAGAATTTGAACCTTAACTGAAAATAAAACATTTGGGGCTCAATACAGTAATACAAACGGTAAGAAAATAACAAGTAAACAAAACATTCCATGTAGAATAACTTAAACCTTCACTTAAAATGAAGCCTAAGGCATCCAGTAATACTGATCACTGTAGACGTTCCAATATTACAGTCAATGCAAGGGATTAGCCACTGAAAATCAAACATAGAGAGTAAGTAATACAGATGGCACTTGAAACTTCAATGTCACAGTCAATGTAAGGTAAGAACCGATGAAAAGCATTAAATATGGAAAAGTAAGGGGCTTACGAGTACATATAACCGTAGAATTTACAATTTTACAGTCAAGCCAAGGGATTGACCGCTAAAAGCTCAAAAGGCCAGACATCTATGATACAGAGTATAGTACAAGTTTAAATTTTACGGTCACAATAGCGAAATAGTCAGCGAAAACATACAACTCATGAACCATTCTAAGTAAAATAGCTCACAGCTATGGTATATTATTTTCATATAGCACAATTCACACTAAATATAGTCAATTCTACAAGATAAGATGTGGAGAAAGGCATGTCTGTTTCCAGCTCTCTATGAATTTAAAGAAACGGTTTCACTTTTATTTAATAATTAATTCATGTAAACCTGACTCATTAATACTGTATAGTATTTACACCGTTGGGTACAGGGTACCTCATAAAGCAAAGGACAAAGCTATCTCTTTTAGCTTTCTTCAAAGCTATGTTATAATGTCTTTTTCAACCCACATATATTTATACTCTGTTAGACCATACTTTTCATAGGACGTGTCCTTCTCCAAGACACAGAATACATGTTTCAAGTCCACGTCTTCTATCATAACTGCAACTTTGGATGCTTGGTCAATCAATTTTTATGTAAGGTTTTTGTTGCTTTCCAATGCTATATTCAAGGACTGTGTCAGTTCAAAGTTTTCTCTCCTGACTTTATACTCACTATATTTACAAATAGATGGTAAGACTTCTTCAAATGCCCCGACTTAGAATCTTTCACATATTCTCATCTTAGATCTCATAATTAATGCATACAAGCCAGCTCCATTCATAAAATTAGTATCAGAATGTAAGGGGAACTTTACGTTCCCATTGAAGTTTGTGAACTGTACCTTGATCTTTCTCTAGTATGGTCTCTGATTGCTTTCTTGGGATTTTCATAACCTAGTATATTACATATGTCTTTTGTTTAAGCCATGTGTTATTTTATTCATTGAACAATACGGATACAGGGGTGTTATCCAATACAAAGGAATATAGTACTGACATCTTTGAGGTTAGGAATTACAGCTAGCTCACGTCTGTTCTAAATGTAAATCAAGTGCAGAGAGAACAGGGCTATCATGGTTGTTGTTCCAATTATTGTAGTGGATGGGGTGAATTTAACTTTTTTTTTTAAGTATAAGTGATTTTAAATGTACATTTGTAAATATTAAATAGTAAAGGAGTCTGTCAGATACCTTTAAAAGAAACGAAAAAATATAATATTTATTATTTTTGCAGTTTGTCTCGGGGGAGCTTTTCGTTTCCCCGGATAATTTCATATAGTTTTCTTAAACTTCAACTGTTTTCCACACCAAGGTAGGTATAACTTGTATACCAGGCCGTACAGTTGTAGGCGCGTTGGTGTATCTTTAACGTGGGTACCATCCCCTGTAGGCAGACTCCCCACGGATTTCACATATTCAACAAGTCTCTATATATAGAGGTTTACCTTGTCTTATAATCTGTAACTGTAAACTTCTAGTTTTTGCATGTAAGCCTGATTAATTAATAAAAATAGTGCTTGGGTGACGTTTTTTGTAACCCCATCTGTGAGACGGATTTAAGGTAATTTTACGTCTTTTATTATTTTTAAATCAAGAAATAAAACTCGATTCTCACAAATCCAACCTTGAAATATTTCATCTATTTTCATCTTAGATTTAATAATTAATGCATAAAACCCAGTTACATTGAGAAAATTTGTGTCAGAATGTAAGGGGAACTTTTCGCTCCCCTTGAAGCTTGTGCACTATACTTTATGTTTTTCTTGCTTTAAACCATGGGTTTTTTAGTTAGAAAATAAAAAGAAATATTGTAAGGAGTGGGCAAAGTAAATCAAATATCCACTCTACTGTACAATATAAGTGTTATTTGTACTGTAAGGTAATAGAGCGGGGTTTGAGACCGCCCGTGTATATCACCCTCAACAGTAATATACCTTGAGAGAACACAACTCTAAGGTATTTCTTACCACCAAGAGCTTTATACACCCAGGTTAAACATTATTCTATGCGAGAGTCATCCAGAATATAACTGGCTTATACTCTGCACAGACTAATGTCCTCTCCCTTTGAGAATTTAAAAAACCATGGCTCCTCCACCGCCATGGTTAGTGGAGGCCTTCCAGAAAAGCAAACTAGCCACCTCCCCCGTTCTTTTTTTTTTTGCTCTCCATATACCGTACAAAACCATTTACTAAGTGAAGCCTTTCAATTGGTTTATAACAAGATAAATGGAGAGTTTTTAAATTTATATACTTTTTTACACATTCACTCCGGACCGGTCGAAGGAGTAGCTAGGGTTGTAGCCCTAACGCCTCAATCTACTGAGTCATTGATACCAATCACACTGGACCGTTCAAAGAAGTAGCCAAAACCCTCCTCGGATCGGGGCACCTCCATCTACTAGACCCTTAGTCCGTGGCGGTCATGGGAAACACAATGTTCTACTGTTTTTAGGCAAACCCATTCATCTGCTAGGTCTTATCAGGGGTTAACCTCGCCTTGGCAGGTGACCTCTCCACGGACTGGAAGCTTTCAAGACTTTGCCTTACTAACTTCCCACACACACGCACACACATTCACACATTTTTTGTTTATTTTAGTAGTGGGGTTTGGCCGGTCCTGGCCCAGGTGAAGGTCAGGCGGTTGTAACTGTTGTAGGGGTTGCAGCGGCTGGGGTTTTTTGACAGTGATGGGTGGGTTTTGGAAGTGGGTCAAGGTCATCCAGAGGGGGTTTTTAAAAATATATTTATTTAATAAAAACTCATCAGTGATTGGAAAATTGCTTTGTCATCATTTGTAGCAGTAATAGTTATTTTATTACTCTGTATGGGATGGGAGTCAGTGCTTGTATGGGTGAATCCTGCTGTGTGTCCATAATTGCAAAAAAGAAGAGGTCCTAGGTGGTTACAGTGCGAGTTGATAGAGCAGAACAAGACATGTGTCTGAGGAAGAATGATCATATAAACCTGGTAATATAGTGAATAAGAATAATTGGATAGGATCGTCAATAGGTGTAACAAGATTGAAATCGTGATATTTCAGCATTTCAGTTAAGACAGAGTGTAAAATAGGATCAGTAGAACAAGTATTACAAAGGTTAGATTTTACAAAGTACAACGGGTGAAAACTGAAGTATTTTTTAAGCTTACTCAATGTAGTACGCGGTTTTGAAATTGTGGAGTTAGATTGTTTCTGTAAAATGTGTTTTGTACGCAAAAGTTTTAAATGTAAAGTGTGCGAATCCATAATAATATTCAAAGGGGAGATGTGTACTCTCCAAAATTCAGCGAGTATATGATTGGTGCCCGCGAGTGTGTCTGAATATATAGAGAGTAATTAGCATAATAAGCGCAAACATATGTTAGAGTAACAAGAGTAAGTTAAAAAATGTTTGATAGTCTTAGAGACTTACGGATAGATGTTTACTGTTGCCCTATCGCCATTATAATGGAGCACGCGCGAGGTAACGATGCCGCTTATATAGGGTTGTGTGAACCCCCCTAACCCCCTCCCCTAAGAGAATGAGATAAAAGGGAAGAACTTTGGAGATTTCAGTTCTTTGTCGGGGCGGCAGCGTAGCGAAAGGTTCTAGTAGGGGGAAAAATAGTTAATAAATTTTTGTACAATTTTTAAAAATTACCGCTAGTGGTAGAAGTTAATTAATTATTTTATAAGGGTTTAAGAACTGTGTCGTAGACGATTAATCGCAATTACATCTAGCATTTGTACAGGTAAAACTTGCAGTATAATAATTATATATTAATATATGGGTGTTAACTGTTTATAGTCTAAGTAGTTTAGTCTAGCAGCAGAAGTTAGTTAATTATTCTGTAGGGGTTAACTTATATAATAAGTATAAACTAAAATAAAAATAGTAACGCGAGATTATTTGATATATTATATATAAAATAAAAAGTGTATTTTTTATATGTTAAGAAATAGTTGAAAAAATAAATTACATAAAAAATAGCAAGCTTAACAGGTGTAAGTTAAAACAAAGCATATGTAACATTACTAGGTGGTAGAGACTTACAGATTAGTTGTTTCAGCTGCGGTACCTGGGGAGTGAATGGCAGACGCGCGACCGCGTTGCGGCTTATATAAGCATAGATAGTAATTATGTTGAACCCCCCCCCCCCCCCAAGAAAAAAATGTTAACCCCCCCCCCCCCACCGGCACTTTAACTCATCAAAATGAATTAGGTTGATAGTGGTTACATTTATATAACACCAATTTAGCTTTGATGTTGCCAATAGTTTAATAACTATAGTTAAGCGGCAAAAGAGGACAGATAATTTTCTGCCATTACTCAGATAATAACAGGCAACAATTATGGTGTTACGCGATGGGGAAAGCCTCAGTGAAGCTCAACGGCGGATTAAACCAGGTGTTGCCTAACGTTAATTGCAAGGTACAACGCTCCACCTGCATTAGCGGCGACCTACATGTGACGAATAGATCATTGGAAATTTCCACTGACGTTGGACGTTCTATCCCCTTAAACCCCTATCGCTCCCCACCACTTTGTGAGCCGCCCCACCACTTTGTGAGCCGAGAACCTTTTTGGCGACTATCGCTGAGTTAGTTCGGAACAATTTGTCGGACGCGATGGTTGTTCCGAACTCAAAGGGTACCTCAAATATATAAGCGGCCGATATATATTTGAGTTACTCTTGCTGTTAGGGTTTTAATATTAATACTTGTTGTGTGTGAGTGTGTGTGCAAAATGTTATTTTTAGTTTTAAGTTGTGCTAATTTTAAGCTTTAATTTGCGCATTGCGATGTTAGCATTAAGGTGTTATGGTATTGTTGATGTTTGGAAAATGTGTTTTTGATGTTGAGTTTTGGTATAATTATTGTATGTGTGTGTGTACTAATAACCTTTCACAGCTAGCTGTTAGGAGGGTAGATTAAATTTAAATTTAAATTATAGAAGTTCTGTTGAACTTCATTAAATATGGGTGGGACATGCGTGTTGTGCCATAGGCAGCGCATATTTTTATTTTTTTAAAATTTTTAATTTTTTGTTAGGAAATAATTATATTTGGGTGGGTTTAGATTAAGGGTGGGAGGTTAGAGTTGCGTCTTGCATTAACTGTTCCAGACTCCCTGTTGTAAAATTGGAATGGTCAGGTCCAGTGCCCAGGCCCGAGGCCGGCCGCCCGTATCACAGCCCACCAAACTGGATCGCCACGTGCGTGCGGGCCAAAAATTGGGATCCCTTGCAAGACGTAACTATAGCGGGTTGGGATTTGGGGAAGTGTTAGGCAAACAGAGTGGTGGGGATGGCTCCGGCCGTCCCCATCACTTTGGTAAATTATAATTTTTTGGTGACCTTGACCTCAATTAGGTTAATGACCCCCCCCCCCCCCGACAGTGAACTTGGCCTTGGTGACCTTGACCTTGAACTTGAACTTGACGAGCCCCCCCCCCCCCCACTCAATGACATGTCGATATAAGAGTGGTGTGGTTTGTGTTGAGAACATTCTTTACCTATAATAGCTAGAGTGAACATGTCTCCCCAAGATGCTTCAATATTTTATAACAAATGTACAAAAGTTGAAGAAGTATTGGAGGTGGATGAAGAAAACGATGAAGAAATTGAAGAAATTGAAGTGCCTTTGTTAAGTGAAAATGTTGTAACAAGAATATTTGTGGATCCGAATTTACCAATGGATATTATAGGAAGGTTTTTAATTGAAGTTGTGACATGGATAGAAAATGGAAGATTAGTAAACATAGGATCTCCAATTTTGGTAGATGATAGACACACCTTTGGTGTATATTGGAGAAACATAGATCTGTTATGGCTGTGGGCGGAGGCATATGTGGAGTATTTGCAATTGGAAGAAAATATAGGCTTTAATCATTACTTTTCAGCTTTAGTGTTAAACTACTAATTCTAACATTTCACTAACAAAAAAACCTTACAAATGTGGTGGGGGAAGCATTATATAAAGGGAATAGAAGAGAGAAGCATTTCATTTCCATGCTAAATTTCAAAGAGTAAACATCAACACGATGCATCAATGTGAAATTTGCTTAGAAACTTTTCATGATAATATTCTACTAGAAATACATAAAGAGTTATTCCATAATAATAATGAAGATGTAACAGAAACCGAATATGAAGATTTAAAACTATATGGAGAAGAACAACAAGAAGAACAACAAGAAGAACAACAAGAAGAACACAAGATGCATCAATGTGAAATTTGCTCAGAAACTTTTCATGATAATATTCTACTAGAAATACATAAAGAATTATTCCATAATAATAATGAAGATGTAACAGAAACAGAATATGAAGATTTAAAACTATATGAAGAAGAACAACAAGAAGAAGAACCATTAGCAGGACCATCTAGTGAAATACCGAGTTTAAAAGTATTTGCTTTAGAAGGTAGAGTAGTAATGCACCACAAAATTCAAAATGAAAATTTGGAATTGGATCAGTTTTTTAAAGAAGTAAGAACAATTGTAAGTAAAACACTCACAGAAGAATTAAGAAGACTAAACTTTATTAAATTTGGCATATTATTAAATGCTATGTTTACTAATGTAGAAGGAGAAATGTCGCCAAGAGGATTCATGACAAAAAACCAGACCATCATGGCAAGTTCAGATATTAATTCAATAGTTGAAGATTGTTTGGAAGAAATATTAACAAAAATTCAAGAACATGAAGGAAGAGGATCTGGTTGGAGTTTGGTTAGTATTGAGGGTATGGATGTTAGAGTTCATAAACACGGCTATGGATTAAGGGGTAGCAGTTATATTCCGCTCCCAAAGAAAATTTCAGACACCAAATCATGTATAAATGTTCAAAATGAAGATATGGAATGTTTTAGATATGCAATGACGGCAAAGTTTGTACCACCTCACCATGCGGTTAGACCCAGTGAAGAATATGAAACACACAGATATAAATATAATTTCCAAGGATTGACTTACCCAGTGGCTTTGAAGGACATCCCAAAGTTCGAAAAACAAAACCCTGGAACATCTGTTAATGTTTTTGGTTTGGACAGTTCGAATAAAGTGTACCCATTGCGTGTGGTGAAGAATGAACTCCCAGATCATACAGACTTATTACTACTTACAAAAGGTGATGTTTCCCACTATGTATGGATTAAAAAATTTGAAACTCTTGTTAATAATCAATTGTTTAAAGCTGAACATAAGACGATAATTTGTAAACGATGTTTTAATTTTCAACAAGAAAGAAGAGGAGGAAAGGAATGGTTACAAGAGCATAAAAAACTATGTAACAACAACTATGAAGCAAAAATTATCTTACCGTGTTCAAGTAAGGCAGAGTTAAAATTCGAGAAAATCTCCCATCAATACCGGATTCCTATTGTTGTTTATGCTGATTTTGAATCTACACTTGTGCCTATTGAAAATAATGATGGCGATGTAGCAAGGAAAAGTGTTAAGTATCAGATACATGATCCAAACAGTTTTTGTTTAATGGTTAAATCTACTCTTTCTGAAGAACATTTAAATAGATTTAATTTAACTTTAAAACCTATTGTCTATCGTGGTGTTAATGCTTCTAAAATATTCCTTGATCAGTTGTATATAATAGCGGAAAGTGTTGAAAGATTGTACAGTGATATTATACCGATGATACCTTTGGATGAAGAAGAAGAGATTCAACATGAAAATGCAACTTATTGTTATTTATGTAGAAATGAATTTACTGTGGAAAATCACAAGGTTCATGATCATGACCATCTGACAGGGTATTATAGAGGTGCTGCATGTAACAGCTGTAATATCAACTACAAGATCCCTGCAAATATACCTGTAATATTACATAACCTTAGTGGTTATGATGCGCATTTTATCATTCCGGAATTAGGAAGAGATAATGGAGAAATTGATGTCATAGCTGAAACCACGGAGAAGTTCATAAGTTTTACTAAAAAAGTTGGAAATATAAAGCTTCGGTTTTTAGACTCTTACCGTTTTATGCCATCTAGTTTAATGAAGCTTTCTGAAAACCTGAGAACAGAAGATTTAATAGAAACCAAGAAGATTGTAAGTAATGACAAGGTTAATTTAGTTCTTCGCAAAGGTGTTTTCCCGTATGATTATATAGATAGCTTAGAAAGATTTAATGAAACATCCCTTCCACCAAAAGAAGAATTCAAAAGTAAACTATATGACACAGATATATCCCATGAAGATTATGAACATGCGTGTAGAGTATGGAATGAATTAGGATTTAAAACACTTGGAGAATATTCAGACTTTTATGTAAAACTAGATGTAACTTTACTTTGTGATATAATGGAAGAGTTTAGAAATACATGTTTTAAGGCATATGGATTAGACCCTCTGCATTCTTGTACATCACCTGGACTAGCTTGGCAAGCAATGTTAAAGGAAACAAAATGTAAACTCCAACTTCTTACAGATATAGACATGGTGCTGATGTTGGAATCAGGTGTTCGAGGGGGGCTAACTCAAAGCGTAACACGACATGTAAAGGCAAATAACAAATGTTTGCCCAATTTTGATGCAACAAAACCAAGTACATATTTAGGTTATTTTGATGCAAATAACCTTTATGGATGGGCCATGTCGAATCCTCTCCCGTTTGGGGAATTTAAATGGGTAGATCCTGATTCTATTGGAAACATCATGGATATAGCAAAACATGGAGATACTGGTTATATTTTGGATGTAGATATTGAGTACCCTGAACATTTGCATGACCACCATTATGATTTACCTCTACTGGCCAAGACAGAAATATCACCAACCGGTAGATGGCCTAAATTAATGATGACTTTAACCAACAAATCAAGATATGTTGCTCATTATTGGGTAATACAACAAGCCCTAGAATTAGGATTAAGAATAACAAAAATTAATAGAGCTTTACAATTTTCTCAATCCTGTTGGTTAAAGTCATACATTGACAACAACACAAAAAGAAGAACTGCAGCTACATCTAATTTTCAAAAGGACTTTTTTAAATTGATGAATAATGCGATATTTGGCAAGACACTGGAAAACAAAAGAAAGCATAAGAATGTGAAACTAGTTAGTGATCCGGTGAAACTACAAAAGCTGGTACAAAAACCTAACTTCGGATCATCCATAATAATCAACGAAAATCTTGTAGCTGTTTCCATGAACAAAATTTCAATTACAATGGATCGTCCTTTATATGTGGGGATGTCTATTCTAGATATTTCAAAGACCCACATGTATGACTTCCATTACAACAAGATGGTTAAATTTTATGGAAGAGAAAACATCGGCATTGTATACATGGATACGGACGCTTTTATTTATTGGATAAGAACTGAAGATATGTATGAAGACCTACGCTGTTTTATCTACAATAACGACTTTGACTTTTCTGATTATCCACAAGACCATCCCAACTACGACAATGGTAAAAATAAAAAGGTATTGGGAAAGTTCAAAGACGAAACAAATAGCGTGCCAATGGAAGAGGTTGTTGCTTTAATGTCTAAATTGTATTCATTTAAATTGTACAAAAATGAAAAAAGAGAACATGAAATCGTGAAGAAGGCCAAAGGTATAAAAACCTCATACCTGAAGAAGAATGTACAGTTTGAAGAATACAAGAGATGCTTATTTGAAAATGTTGAGACAACAGCAACATTTAACACCATAAGAAGCTTCAACCATCGTCTCTTCAGTGTAAAGCAAACCAAATGGGCTTTGAGTTGTAAGGATGATAAGAGGTACATCCTGGAAGATAATATAAAAACTTTACCATTTGGACATTACTCCTTATACCCTATCGACCAATAAACCTATTCTTCGTCCTTTACCTTCTTCCTTTCCGTAAAGAAGAGGGGACATGACAAGCTCAATGTCATGTTCCCTCTTTTTTACACCAATGTAATATGGCCTTGACCTATAATCTAACCATATAAAAGAGGATAAACCATTTTAGAGATCAGTATTTTTACAAGCGGTGTGGAAGACACAACTGAAGATGGAAGATTTAAGGAACAAGATTGTAAATGAACTTCATAAGCCGGCAAGAAGAAAATTTCCTAGAAGAAATACAATTATAAAAGGAATGAATGATCTTTTCCAAGCCGATCTTATTGAAATGATACCACATAGTAAATTAAATAAAGGATTCAAATACATTTTAGCGATTATAGACTGTTTTACTAAAGTGGCTGATGCTTTACCGCTAAAGGACAAGACTGGTAAAAGTGTTACAAAAGCTATGGAAATGGCTATACTAAGAAATAATTTCAACATCAAACATCTACAAACTGATGATGGAAAAGAATATTTTAACAAAGACTTTGCAGCTTTAATGAAGAAGTATAAAATAAATCATTATTCTACAAATTCTGAAGTTAAAGCTTCAATAATAGAAAGATTTAACAGAACGTTAAAAGGAGCAATGTATAAAACATTTTCCAAACGAGGATCATATATTTGGTATGATATATTACCACAACTTATAAAAGAATATAACAATAAGTATCATCGAACCATTGGTATGAAGCCTAATGAAGTAAATAGTGCCAATGCTAAAATGGTATTAAAACGTATTAAAAATAATACTACTCCTAAACGTGAAAAAATGCAGCCCAAAACATTTAAAGTTGATGATAAAGTTCGTATAAGTAAGTACAAAGGAGTATTTAGCAAAAGGTATCTGCCAAACTGGACTAATGAAGTATTTACAATCTATAAAGTGCAACCAACAATACCTGAAACCTACATTTTAAAGGACAACAAGGGTGAATTGCTTGAAGGTGGATTCTACGGACATGAATTGCTAAAATCATCAGTTGGCGATGTATATCTTGTTGAAAAAATTTTACAAAGAAAAAAGGATAAGGTGAAAGTACGTTGGTTGGGATTTGATAAAAGTGAAGACTCTTGGATCCCTACAAAAGACTTAGTGTAGCAATTTATGAAGTCATTACATGTTTAACCTTTACACAAGATGGAGATTGTGCAGCAAAAGGATCGATTTTTTATTGATAATATTGATGAGTTAACAGTTGACAACGACAAGTTAAATCATGGAAAACATGGTGAATTACTGCCAAACACAATAAGATGTTTAATAACTGGACCATCAAATTGTGGAAAGACAAATGTGGTTTTTAATTTAATAACAAATCCTAAGGGATTACGTTTCAACAACATTTATATCTTTTCCAAATCTTTGCAACAACCCAAATACCAATTATTGGATAAGGTACTCGCAAGTGTGCCTGAAGTTAATTTTTACAAGTTTAATGCTAGTGAAACTATAATGGAGCCAAACGAGGCTAAACCATTTTCTATATTTATATTTGATGATGTATCTTGTGAAAATCACGACACTATTAGAAGTTATTTTGCCATGGGAAGACATTACAATATTGATAGCATTTATATTGGTCAAACTTACAGTAAAATTCCAAAACAACTAATAAGAGATAATGCAAATCTACTAATTATCTTTAAGCAAGATGAAACAAATTTAAAGCACATATATTATGATCATGTGAATGCAGACATGTCATTTGATAAATTTAAAGAAATGTGTGGCAAAGCATGGGCTGAAAAATATGGATTTCTTGTTATTATGAAAGAAGAAGCTATAAAAAATGGAAGATATCGTATAGGATTGGATAAATTTGTATTAATTCATTGAACGATTGATGATACGTTTAGTAATAGATTGGACCTCGCTGCGTAAACATGGTGAACCAAGAAAAACTATTAAAAGAAATAAAATCACTGAGTGACTCGATTAGACTTAAAAATCGAGCATTAAGAATGGGTTTGAATGAAAGAGAAGAATTTCTGGAGACTACATTTAAGCCTATTACAGAACCTTTAAAACAGATAACAGAAACAATTGGTAAACCTCATTTTGAAGGAGATGTTTTACTACCTGTTTCTAAATTTGAAGTAAAGACTTTAAAAAAGGAAGAAGATGATGATTCTTACACAAGTGATAGTGAAGTTTCTCAAAAAGGAGAAGAAACAAGACAAGAAGAACCAGAAATAAATGTTCAAAAAGAAGAAGAAGAAGAACAACATATACCTGAAGCAGAACAATCAATTCCAAATCTAACAAAATTAAGTAGTGATATATTGCAACAAGGACCTCTTGGAAGAAAGTATATCATGAAGATGTTACATGAAATAAAAGCTAACCCAAAACTACACAAGTCACATGTATATGGAGCGAGAATTGATGGAAATGAATTAAAAATAGGAGATTCAAAAGTATATTTGACTGAAGATGATGACATTGTTATTGGTGAGCATAAATATAAAGGAACAAAAGGATTATTTGAACTGATTTTTAAAAATATACCTATAAAATATACACTACAAGATTTAAATACTTTTAAAGAAATTTTGCAAAATACTAATGCTCATAAGAAGAATTACTCCAAAGATTCAATGATAAATAGAACACGCGCAACTAAATATTCAGTTGTAATAAAAAGATTGTTTCCCCTGAGAAAACTACCAACATTACGAACTGCGCCTGCTTTGAAGAAACCGCTAAAGAGGAAATCTTTATCACTTATGGACTTATCACTTATGGATGAATATGGTAAAAAGAAAAAAGGAGAATCTTCTACGTCTGGTAAAGGTTTAATGAAAAACCTATATAATACAAATGTGATTTACTATAATGATATAAACAAATTGGTCGATAGAATGAGACTATTACATGAAGCCATGGAAGCTGGTCATACAGGTTTAAATAATGAATGGGTGGCTTTAGTTGACGAACTTCGAAATCGTGGAATAGTTGTATAAATCATTATGGATATATAAGAGAGCTGTGAGTATACAGTGGATCAGTTCAATCATGAGTGTCGACAAGTTCGGACGGTACTCCGGGCTAGGAGTACAAGGAGGAGAAAACAGAAAAAGAAGTGGATTGCCACAAACACCTGAAGGTGACTATGATATGAGTAACAAACGTTTAAAATTTGTTAAAGACCCAGAAGAAGATACTGATGGAGCAAATTTAAAAACAGTAAAAGAAGCAACTTCAACATCATTAAAATTAAACAAGAATACTTACGATGTTAAATCACATAGAATAATTAATGTTGGTAAACCAACTGACAGTTCTGATGCAATTACTAAAGAGTATTTATCATCTGAACTTTCCAACACTTTAAAATTGCAGTGGGGTAACAATTTAAAAGATGGACAAACATATGATGCTGGAAATCATAGGATAACCAATGTGGCAAATCCAAAAAATGATAAAGATTCAGTTAATAAAGAATATTTACATTCTATAATACCGGAAAAGACTCAACGAGGATTTTCTTTTTATAAGTTTATTATAAATGACATTGGATACCCAAAGGAAGACGGTGATGCTGTAAACCTGAAATACATCAAGGACAACTGTATTTTACAAGATGCTGATGAAATAGATTGTCATGGAAAAGCATTGTCAAATGTAAAATTCGGTTCTCAACCAAAAGACGCTGTTACTATGGAACAATTATCTAAAGAATTAAAAAGGGGAACATCGAATTTTGTAAAACATGAAGATGCCGTGCTAAAGCGAGGAGATACATTTATACATGGAAATAAAAAGTTTGATTTAATGCAAGGAAATAATGATGAATGGGATGCAGGACGTAAAACAATAACAAATGGAAGATTTGGTATAAAAGATACAGATGTACCTCTAATGGTGCAAACATTAATTGCTACTGGTGGTACATTAGGTACATACAATGGTCGTAATAGAAGAATAAAAGATATTTATCCTGGTTACGAAGCAAATGATTGTGTTACAATGAAACAAACAATAACTTGGGATAAACACTTTGGGACCAAATATGATGCAAAGATGAAGAAAATAATTAATATTTTACCAGGAGAAGATTTAAATGATGCTGCTACTATTGGACAAGTCATAACAACATCGAAAAGTGATTCGACCGCTTACACGTGTAATGATAAACGTATTATGCAGTTACATGATCCTCAACATCCGAAAGATGCTGTAACTTTAGATTGTTTAATAAGAATAGTGGGCAATTTACTTATCGATACCCACAATCATATAGCTAGTACAACGAGTCATGTGATGATTCAACCCGATGAACGAGAAGCTTGGATTAAAAATAGAATCATAAATCAGTATATAATTAATTTGAATAATTAAATATTTAAATATAAAACATTGTGCACGAGTTATCCATTTATGTAAAGCAGCTCGTGGAGTAAACACGCTGGTTATATAAGACGACATAATGAAGACCGCACCGCTCAGTCGTCGTCAAGACAGCGTTAAGAAAGGACGTGGTATAACATCAGCTGCGTTTTCCCTGCTCAGACGGATTCCTGTTGGTGCTGTTCTAAATCGAGCAATAGACGCTTTACCATACGAATTTCATCTGCCCGGAGGCTATCAATATTGTGGACCCGGAACTAAGTTGGCAAAACGTTTAGCAAGAGGAGATCCTGGAATTAATAAATTAGATCAAGCTTGCAAAGAACACGATATAGCGTATTCCAAGTTTGCAGATTCAACAAATAGATCAATAGCGGATAGAGCGCTAGCGGAAAAAGCTTGGCAAAGGGTTAAATCAAGTGACGCCAGTATTGCGGAAAAAGCAGCAGCTTGGGCAGTGACAACAGCCATGAAGACGAAAGCTAAGTTTGGTGGTGGCAGACGACGCGGGAAAAAACCTAGTAAAAAAGAAGCTGCAAAAAGAGGCGGGAACATCAAAAGAAGACATCGCACTAACCCTAAAAGGAAAGTCAAGAAAACATCCATATGGTCAATGGTAAAAAACGGATCGGGTCTTTACTTAAGACCGTACCGTGTGTATTAAATAAGAAAAATAAATTGATAATTCCAAATGAAGCATTAACAAACTATCAATTGTCAAAATATGTGAAATGTTTAAGAATACCATTCTTCAGAGGAGTTTTTATGAAAGATACATTACCAAATAGAGTGTGGAAAAATGAAACTGGAATAGTAAATTTAGACTCTAATTATGGACCAGGTACTCATTGGGTATGTTATAAAAAACTTGGAGAAAATGTTTACTACTTTGATAGTTTTGGAAATTTACCGCCACCAAAAGAACTTCAACATTATTTTCGGGACTCCAAGAATATATTCTACAACTACAAAAGAGAGCAACCTAGCAATACGGAAATATGCGGACATTTATGTTTAGAGTTCCTAGCGAAGAGCGTCAGTCAGCTTTAAGATGTCATCGTATACAGTATCGCTGAGTGGAAATTCGTCAACATTGAAAAGTACACTTTTCCCAGCGTTACGTTTATCTACGGATAAACTATGGGAAGCAGCATTATTGGATTTGACTACATACAATTCAATTCCCAATGTTACAGAAGGAAAAAATAATTTACTACATTATTATGAGAGTAAAGATGAAAAAGGAAATTATTCACAATTAAAAATAATTCCATTATCTACAGGAGCATATGAAATAGACGATATAAACCAAGTATTACAAAAGAAACTTGGAGAAGAAAATATTTCTATAAAAGGTAATAATAATACATTAAAAGCAGAAATAACTTCAAAGTATTATATAGATTTTAGCTTAGACCACTCAATCGGCAATTTGCTCGGATTTTCAAAGAAGAAAGGAATTTTAGCTCCTGGAAATGATTATACTGGCGATACAACAGTAACAATATTAAAGGTGAACAGTATTGATGTAACGTGTAATATTATACACGGATCATATAGAGATGGAGTAAATCAACATATATTACACACATTTTACCCGACAGTAGCTCCTGGTTTTAAAATAGTTGAGAAGCCACAAAACCTGATATACCTACCGTTAAACACCAGTTTCATTTCAGACATCGTACTGAACATATTGGATCAAGACGGTATTAGTGTTGATTTTAGAGGAGAAACAATAACTATACGGTTACATATCAGAGCGGCAACATAAAGTCAACATGGGATTATCATTTAAACCACAACGGAAGAGTCGGGAGCTCAGTAGCTCCTCAACATTCGACGAGTTAACACCGGACAACATACGCTTCCTACAAAAGATCGGACTAAAACTTGCCAACCATGGATATACTGGATATAGCGCAAGGACCGACATTCGACGAAACCCTATGGGAGAAGGAATATCACACTCACAACCCTTACACTTCATCAAAATTAAATAATAATGATGAAATAAGAATTCCCATTCAACAACAAGATATCTACACATTACCATGTGAAAGTTATTTATATATCGAAGGAAGAGTAACAACATTGGATGGAAAGTCTGGTTCAACTGTTCCTTTTATAAATAACCCTATGGCATATCTGTTTGATGAAATTAGATATGAGATATCTGGAGTAACAATTGATTCAACAAAAAAAGTTGGTATATCAACAACTTTAAAAGGATTGACTTCAATAACACCCAATGAAAAAAATTCTTTAATCTCGGCTGGATGGGTGACTCCTGATAAAGACACTATTACTCCTAATTCAAAAGGTTACTTTGATTTTAATGTACCTTTACGATTGCTTTTGGGATTCGCAGAAGATTACAAGAGAATAATAATAAATGTAAAGCAAGAACTGGTACTGCTCAGATCTTCAACAAATAAGGATGTAATACAAGCGCCAAGTGGAACTAAAGATGCCGATTTGGAATGGCAACTTCAATTGGATAAAGTTGTATGGAGAGTACCTCATGTCAGATTGGCAGATGAACATCGAGTAATATTATTGAAAAAATTAAAATCTGACCGTGATATTGTAATACCATTTAGGAGTTGGGAATTTCATGAATACCCCATATTGCCTCAAACAGAAAGACAAACATGGACTGTTAAAACCTCTACTTATTTAGAACGGGCAAGGTACATAATAGTCGGTTTTCAGACTAAACGAAAAGATGTTATAACCGCGCACGCTGGTCAATTTGACCATTGCAAGATAAAGAATTGCAAAGTTTTTTTAAACTCTCAGTTCTTTCCATATGACAGTTTAAATGTTTCATTTGACAAGAAACGTTATTCCATTCTATATGACATGTATGCAAGATTTCAATCATCATATTATGGTAAGACGAATACACCACTTTTATCACCAGAACAATTTTATTCAAAAGCTCCAATTGTTGTAATCGATTGTTCAAAACAAAATGAATCTGTAAAATCTTCAAGTGTAGATATAAAAGTTGAAATGGAATTTGAAGATAAAATACCAGATGGAACTTCAGCATACTGTTTAATTCTACATGACAAAATAGTTACTTACACACCGCTAACAGGAATCGTGAAGAATGTACTTTAAGAAGGATTAATACAACATCTGCACAATTTGTAAGGTTTTTACAAAAAATCAACAATATCTAGGTCATCTGCGAGTATAAAAGCGAGAAAAAAGAGCTGGAAATTCATTTCATCTTTGATTGTCGTATGGGTAACATCGTCCGCAAGATGAGTTCTACTACATCAACTGCTAATGAAGAAACTACATCTTTTATGGCTGACAATAGTTTGGATATAGAAAGACAAGTTGAACAGGAAATGGATGAGTTCCTCAAGTTTAAACATAAAAAGACAGAAGAAGAGGAAGTTGAAAAAGAAACAAAGAAAAGAAAAATTGAAGATAACATTTCCACCAACATCTTAACGGAAGTATTTCTTCGAATATTTTATCCTATTTCTTCTTGTATGACAAAGACTGTATCTGCTGGAGTGATGAAATCATTGGATTACTCTCCTACTGTTATTTTAAATCATGGATCTAAAATGGTAACCTTCACTGAAACTTCTTGGGAATCTTTTATGAAACATATACATCTTTTGGAATGTTATCTGAGTAACAATACATTTGGAAGAAAAACAAAACTAGGTTTGTTGGAATCAAATATTGAAATCGATATTGTTAAACAACGTGGTCAACAACTAGTTCGATTTAGAGATTTAACTAAATATAATATAAAAATACATTTGACTAAAGAAGAGTTTTACACTTTAACTTGTGCTACTGGTCCTATAACAAGATATTTAAAACAGCTAATATTCTCAAGTGCAATTATCAAAGACTATTTAATTGATGCATTGGATAAACAACCATATGTTCCAATCCTATATGGTCCAGTAGATACTTCAATCTTCAATAGGATACCACATGAAGTAGATATGTGGAGACAGTTACACCACTATCAAACCAACTTTAATTTAGATGAAGAAAAGCAAGAAACCAAGGAAAACGAATCAAGTTTCAACAATCAACAATCGGCAACAAATTGAACAAATAAAGAATATTGTAAGTAAAAAGAAGAATATTGGGGGTATAAAAGGTTGTCAATCTGGATTAACATACCAGTTGCCTACTGAACGTCATCATGGATAAACAAGTTTCATTCTCTAAGAAGATAGAATTAATGGAAGTAAAGCAAGGTATCATAGAGTTTCAAGCATTCCGTGGTAATGATGGAAATTTTATAATTAAAGAGTTAGTGGTACTAGATATGATAACATCTGTTGTTTATCACTTTTTATTTATGCCTCCTTTACCATTCAACAGATTAACAACCAAAGCTAAAGTAACAAACAAATGGTTGATGAAACATTTTCATAATCTAAGATGGGATGAAGGTTTTATAACCTACAATATGATGCCACACATTATGAATCATTTCTGCAAAAAGTTCAAAACTATTTTCACAAGAGGATTGGAAAAAGCAAATTGGATACAAACATATACAAACCATGAAGTAATAAATGTGCAAATGGAGAAAGATTTTTATTGCTACTTTGATAACATCTGTATTTCATCTAAAAACTTTAAACATCAACAGTCTCAATGTGCTTTAAAAAACGCATATCGTTTAAATGTCTATCTCCAGCAAAGTGGTGGGGGAAACGAAGGGTATAAAAGCAAGAGCGGCACTATGACAATGCATCAGTATTACTCGAACCTCCGGGGAGTCAACACCTCTGACACGCAAACACAAGAAGAAGAAGACGAACAATAGCAAGAAGAAGATAATGGCGTCACAAAATTTTCTACAATCGCTTGTTGATCAATTTAACAAACATTCTAAATCTACTATACTACCGACAAAAAAATGTTCAGAATTGAAGGAAGAGAAACATTATATTATTCACACTATTAAGAAAATGGAAACATCAATTGGAGACGCTATCAATTGTACATTAAGTGAAGCACCCTACACACCTGGTGATGAACCAAAATTTCAAGTATTTCTTCCCAAACGCTTTGTTCAACTGCTGCAGAATGAAGATTTACGACTGATTCACCCCGGCACACTCTACTTAGCATCTCACGGTCCTAGCGGAAGCAACTCTACTGAACTTACACTTCATGTTATGCCTACTAGCAACTAATCTGTAGTTTATATATATACTGTTGTACATGTGTGTAACTGATTATAAATAAATAAAAAATAAAAAAAAAATAAGAAAAAGGCAACGTATCGATAGTGTTTTTGCACTATCGATATGTTGCTTTTTTAAAAACACGTTTGGGTGACCTTGACCTAGTTTCGAGGGTATATAAAGGCCGTAATTTTCTTGAGGATCTCATCAGTCTCCGACTACCTTTCGTGCTGTACGCATCTCTGTTGGCTCTCCAGTTATTACAAATAACAACATGTCTCTTAAGGTGAAGTGTGCATCATATGATACCACCACCATCACAACTTTTGAAGAACTCGACGATTTTACTAATGAATTGCGAGTATTACTTGCCGGTGGTTATCGTTTAAATATTGATGTTTACGCTAACAACATGAGGATGTTTCCTAAACAAAAATTCTGCAATGAAGAAGTATTTGTTTCCACACAACCTTCAACTACAACACCATCTACTCAAAGTAATGTTAAGTTTCAGAAATATTACTAATGTTGAATAATATTGAGTGGTCGCTGTGGCATCTATAAAAGGAACGCGTAACCTAAACAGAATCATCATTTGCTTCCCAACTGACGCAGCGAAAACAACTACCACTACCATGTTGTACAGAATGATGATTGAATTTAATGGAAAAATCTACGGAAAAGATTATCAAAGTGTAGAACAAATGACATCCGATCTTCAAGTATTGACTAAAGAAGGATTCCAACCAAAATTAATTCTAAAATTTCCAGAAGTACATCCACTATCCACTGAAGATCTCATTGCTATGGCTAAAGAAGAAAAAGAAAAATACAAACAAGATATAAAGAAAGAAAAAGAGGATGAAAACTCACTATCTTAAATAAATACATCTTACACTTGTAAGATGTTCTTTTTTAAAACTCCATTTGAATGACCTTGAGATTACCCCCACCACTTTTTCTAATCTATAAAACATGCTATCCTACACTATACACCTTCATTTCTTGGCTAAACTTAGAAGCGTCAACATGGAAAACAAGAAAGACGAGTACAAACCACGCTATTGTTGTGAACAAAAATGTACCGATATAGGAAGATGGATGGTAGACGGATTAGCTTGTAGAAAATGTGAATTCTTCGGATCCTGTTACTGCAAATGCAAGACAAAACAACTACCACCACCAGAATTGCGAACCTTTAAAATTTATAAATCAAGATACTTCCACACTTGCTGTCCCCAGAGATGTATCAAATTTCATCCAGAAAAAATTGTTAATTGCCGAGAGTGTAATGCATGTTATAAAGACGACTTTTGTACATGCATCATAAATGCATGCAAATACAGATCAGATTGGTCTTCTCATCCTATTGAAGCTTCAGATCTATAGCTGTAGTCACTGACTGCAGCTCTTTTTTAAAATTTCATTCGGTTGACCTTGAAATTGTCCCCACCAACATATATTCTACAGATCCTTCAATACATTTCTCATTCCGATTTCATTACTCTGACTGGCAACAACATGGGTGACAGGTTTATTTCTTTTGAACATTTAATTACCGAAAGAGATGAGATGGAAACTCTATTTCACAACTTACTCACACTTATGGATAAGTATCCTTTAAGATGGATCAAAATCAAAGTAAAATATGTGGATCCTACCAGAATATTTTCATCATCGTCATCTTCAAACAGTGCAGGGGAAGAAGAAGAAACAACTCATGGTATTAAAATTATTGAATTGGACAACGAGGAACAAGAAATGCAAACTCTGGTTAAAAGTAAACTTAATATTTGATTTAAAACAATTATTAGTGTTTCTAATTTATATTACAGCTAATGCTTATTTCTACACACCACCCATGACCTACCCAAATGGGGTTTTGCGGCAAAATGCTCTGGCCGCCGGTTCGCATATGGGTATATCAACCTTCCCCCACCACTCTACCTTCCCCACTCCTCTACTTCCCCCTCCACCACCTTTGCCCACATATAAGTGACCCTCTGACCATCGCTCACCATTTGTTTGCCAACTTCCGAACAATGAGCTCCTCTCCTTTAACAACAAGTAAATGTACTTTTCTTATTCAATCACAAGAAGAATTACAAACTATTTTTCAAATTTTAAGTGATCTAATAATCACTCCAAATAACACCATTACTATCACTGTGGAAGTTTCCTACAATTCTTCTGATTACGAAAACATGGAAAGCGAAGACGTCGAAGTTTTACAGCTGCCAGATAATAGTCTTCCATCTTCCAAAGCTGCAACACCCGACACAGCTAATAATGATGTTTAGTCGACTACAATTATTTTCTTTACCCCCCCCCCCACCATTTTTACAGTAATATATAACCTGTCCCTATCTCTGTTTCTCATTTCATCGCCAACTTTCTCACCATCAACACCGCTCCCATTTTTACCTGCACACATTTAATACACGAAGATGATGGATGATTTTTCATTTACGTCACAATTGGAAGAGGATAAACTCAAACTCGAAATCAACAGACTACAATTAGAAATAAAGAATCAACAAGAAATGATTCAGCTTTTACGACTATTCAAATGCGTACTGTGGATAGTATGTTTTTATCTTCTCATCGCTATCACCTTTGGCGTCTACCACTCCATCACCAGTAAACAACACTTCAACACCTCCTCAAATAAAACCACTACTTTTCTTTGATTAAATAAATTTTTACCCACCTTCAATCTAACCCCTCGGGGCTCACCTTTTTTAAAAACCCCTCCGGATGACCTTGACCCACTTCCAAAACCCACCCATCACTGTCAAAAAACCCCAGCCGCTGCAACCCCTACAACAGTTACAACCGCCTGACCTTGACCTGGGCCAGGACCGGCCAAACCCCACTACTTATTTTAAATATTATTTACAATGTTTACAATTTTATAAGGGATCAAGATAAAAAATCAAAGTTATAATGATTACTCTAATTGACCTCCATGGCTACAATGGATACCTCATAAAGTAAGGTACAAAGCCATATTTAATAATAGTTAAGAATGTAGTAACTGTCAGCATCAGTTACAACAAATGTGGGTAATCAGTGTGTCACAAGTCTGTAAACACCTATCGAATATAGCATCTTGGGATTGTGACAAGTGATACTTCCACCTTTATTGAACCAGACAGTTTTTCAACATCAGAGAATATTTTTTCAAAGTGATCATCAAAAACCGACGGAGTTAGATTATTTAAAGGGATAAACGGAATATTGCCTGAACCATTCGCATTGGTTATTGTTATCCCGACGTGACCATTTGAAGAACACCCATCTGAAATTGTATCTACTATGTACTTTGAAAACGCTAAAGGCCATTCACATGTCTCTATTGGGTCTGTAAGATAAAACTCATACTCAAAAGACAGAGTACAAGATTTTGTATTTTCATTTAGTTTTCTTTTAGACAACAATTTGAGGAAAACCGCCATAGTTGGATAGAGCGACTCCAGAGAACACCCAACCAGCACGGTAGTTGGAGGGTGAATAATGGTAATAAGATGAAAACACCGTCTATAAGTGACCATGTTGTAGAGCCAATGACACTTAAGCAATTCTTTGAATTTTGCTGAAACCATACGGGAAGGTATCATAGTTATCATCTAATTTTCGTTTTGGGCCGGTAATCTTAAACTGCTTGGTTTCAGTGACTGTTACAATATGTTTATCCTTTGTACGTCTGATTCTATTTTCTTCAACTTCCAACACCTTAGCGGATTCGCTCAATACCATTTCTTTTAATGTTTCAAAGTTTACCAATTTAGAAGTTTTAAGGTTCAGTGTTAAGCTTTTTACTTTACATACGGGGATCAATTTCTGTTTATTGGTTGACCAGACGAGGTATGCGTAGGTTTTTGGCCCTCCCGACACAAACTCAACTATGTATGACCCTGGTCCATACTCTACCAACTCATCGGTCATTTCCCCGAGGTAATCCCCTGTAGGTACCTTGTACAAACCACCCCGGAAGTAATATATGCAACTGTCCGTGTCGTAGTAAAGGACTTGAGCTCCCAAAATTTCAAGGTGTTCATAAAGTTTAAGTCTGGCATGGGCAGTGGTATAAGCCGCGATCACAACATTTACTGACCGGAGAGATTCAGTAGCTTCTTCAATATTTTGCCAATTAACAAGTAAAACTTCTTCATTTATAATCTGAACTGATTTTACTGTAGTTCCCGGTTGGGCCATCAATCCAAAGAAATCTTTCGGATTTCTTATAATTGAAGCCTTAGTCATATCCTCTCTTTGCCCGATTTTTCCCCAGAATGAATTTAACATTAATTTTGACAAAGACCTTAAACCCCCATTTTTAGCAATTTTGTCTTTCTCTAATTTTATTCCCTCGTGTACAAAATAGTCTGCAATATACTTTTCTTTATCCTCCTCAGTCATACACCAACTAGGAAACCCTGACGCCTCTTGTTTCATTTTTAGAAATTTATTAATAAAATCAGTAAACAGACCGCCGTTTTCATAAGTCGCTACTTGATATTCCCAGAGTTCGTACATGTCCAGAATTACATATCCCTTCTCTACAGCTTTCCTGATCTCCTGCATCGTCCAAGTCCCTACCAATGCCCTCTCGTCACTATTGTGGCAACACTCCCCTTGGTTTAAAATATCCCCACAAGTTTGACACAAGACAAACATCAATTTATTATTAATCTTTGCAGGAAGAACCGGGTGGTATAGGTCCTGAGGTGGTAGGATTTTACATTTAAGCAAGCCATCTACGTCAAGTCCCCGCTCTCTGCACTCCCTGTCTCCTACGAAAATTTCAGAGTGGCCAATAGGATACTTACAATATTTATTTACATACGGATAAAGAGAACAAACATCTACATACTGGATAGTCTCTCCCTCCACACATTTATGATAAGTCTTTGCGTTACCGGTCCTACCTCCGAAAAAAGAATCTCTAGGATTAAGTGGAAGACTGTTCAAAATAGGTAGACTTTCCAAATGTTTAAGGTTTTCATCTTTTTTAATTTTCCTAAACTCACACTCCCACATTTCAATAACATTACTTCCAAGTTTCTCGGTTTTCTTTAGAGTTCTCTGGTAACGCAAATGAAGTGAATCAGAGGGATCCTCCTTCAGAGGAGCCTCTCTTTTGTAAGGAAAGCATTTAGGGCATCCATGCCAGTAACATCCGTGAAATTCATAAACATTTTTCCCGTCAAACCCATCTACTTTGATTCCGTTAATTTTTACTTCTCTGCCCTTTCCAGCATGCTCAATCCTAACACCGCGCTTCTCTTCTTCCCAAGATAACCACTGAAGGGCCGCAGCTGACTGATTATCCGTTAACCGGTATCCATTCTTCGGTATAAGACCAATAGTACTGGGCCTTAGAAAATTACGGCGAAAAGCCAAGTTACACGCGCTAGCAATGGTTACAGCCTCAAGAAACGGATCAACATTACATTCTTCAAGAAGCAAAGCTCGGAATTTTATACAAGCCTGCGCCAAAATCTCTACATCCGATATACAATACTCTAAGATCTCTTTTTGAAAGTCAAACACATAGTCGCTATTTACTTGTTCATTATACCAGTTTTCAAAGTTATCATGGGGCTTCTCAAACATTGACTCCGGGCAGTAAAATTCCTTCGCGGGCATCGGGCCTACATAATTTTGATTTGCAACTGTGTTGAATAAATGAGGAAAGTAGCCCATCTTTTTCTCCGGAGGCAAGTCAAACGCTTTAGGGAGTGCAGCAAGAGGCATGGGAAAATAGCTTAAGGAATCAACAAACCTAACATTATCCATCTTCATCAAAATAATTTTGGATCCTCTCATTATAAGTTCAGGTGTAACTTTAGTCTCTTCCAATGTATACTTTAAAATAAACTGAAAGTCAAACCCCTGTCCATTGTGTGCAATCACGCAAACATGTTTGAATTTTTTTCCTTACTTGCATTACATAGTCCATAAATTGTTTTACTGGGTCTTCAACAAATACTCTCTGTCTCTCAAAACAAGTTTCACATTCACTTCCTTTAATACATTTGAAACAGTACTGTTGGGATACACACAAATTGACTTGATGCAATTTTTTCTCTGGGTCAGAAAGAAGGTTTTCATCTTGCCTAGTTTCAAAGTCAAAGAAAATTAACAAATAATCCTTTTCCTTTGGCTTTTTCCTGTCCACCTTCATGAAACATTTATGGTTTTCAGGCATAAACTCCCCACAAGTATTACAAAAAACCTCTCCACACACATGGACTGATTTACGTTTATCCAAGAAAATCATTTTTTCACAACCACGGCAAAATTTAATCGACTTACATATTTCGCCTTTATGTGCAATCAAACATCTCTCATTTTTAAAGTGGCGGCTACAAAGACGGCATGTAAGACCTCCATGCTCTAACTTACAGGGTGGAGAGATAGAATGACAAGCAGAACAGATATTAGAGCAACGGTGATGCCCTTTATGGTCATAGGGGACATGGCACGCTTCACAGAAATAACTACAAGCAAAGGCAGCAGTTAATGAGATAATAACATTATAATGGCCTCTATAGAAAAGCAAATTAATTTTAAATTTAGCATCTTCATTGCCCCCAGAGAAATAAACATTCCGGCCTTTAGAATTGTAGTCATACACGGTAATTTTAAAATCTTTCAGATGTTCTTGGAATTTCTCAAGTTCTGGGATGCCTGCACCATCCTCAGGCATATCCACACGCGCTTCCGCAACTAATTCCCGAGCCTTACTTGTCTGTTTTTTGCCTTTATCCGTACGAATCGAATAAGTCTGAGGGTCATTTTCAGCATACGCTTTACCCACCACCAAAGCTCGGGGGAGACAAAGGTTATCATTATTATTAATAACTACAATTCCCCGTCTTGCCTTGCACTCTTCATTGAAACTATTGTACAGCCCAGGTCTCCTACGTCCCCCAGACCCTACAGGGAGATTAACTCGGGAACATTCAACTTTGAAAGTATCAGTTGATTTAATTGATTCAGAATTACTTTGAATAATTCCTCCAAAAATTTCCCATAAAACATCTGCATCTACATCTTTGGCGGGCCGAAAATCAACATACCCCGGATCTTTAGATTTTAGGTTTTGACTCTGCAAAGTGAAACCAAGCATATCATTTTCGTGCGCCTGTTTCTTCATATCAGTAACAATTTTAGCAAACCCTTGTCTGAGCCAGTCAATTTCATTTGTTTCGGGAGGAGGATTAGAAAATTTGAAAATTGTTCTAAGTCCATACAATCTGAATTTCTTTATGTAAGTCTGATTTTCACTTAAAACTTTAACAGGTTCAATAATTTTAGGAGAATTCATTTTTGATGACAATTCCAACCTCAAAATTAATTAAAAGTCAAAGTATAAAACACAAAAGTGAGGTTATGTTACCCACGTCCGAACAGTATAGTAACTGAAATCAGACTAAAACATTACAACTGCAAAGCTGGTTATATAGTAAGAAAATTACTACGTAAGTCAAAATATTAATTAAAAAACAACTACGCAAGTCAAAAATAATACTAACCACAAATATATGCATAATATCACAAAAGTACACTCAACTCAGAACAAGAGCCAAGCAATATAAACTTTTACACATTGTGAGCAAGTACGCAATAGACGGAAGCTAGATAGGTCTGTTCACTACGAGAGCTTGACGCAAAGAGAGCAAGGACAAGCAGCGGTCGGTGAAGGTAGATAAGCCCAGCCAATCAGAGCGCTGCACACCTATTATCTACCAATAACGCGCTTCCGTATTCTGACCAATCACAGGGCTAGAATTGTACACGGTGCGACGTGACTGTTTCATCACTGAGTCAACGACGCTTCACCAACTGTAAAAATACTTATCATGTAAGCTAGTAAGAAGAATTAAAGACTTTAATTTAAAATGCATGAGTATGCTTTCAACAACACAAAAAATAAGAATTTTTTATTAAATCTAAGTAAAATATAATAGAAATGCTATTCAGTCGGCAAATATAACAGCATGTTGTTAAACATTTTGCTTTTGTCACCAAGTTGGACCCACCAAAATTTAGTAATTTAAAATCAATATTTACAATTACTAACACTTCAAGTCAATCTAGTAATACCCAGGACTTTGAAACAAACTACTTAGGTCAAAATAATTTGTCTAACACAATATAACTGAGAATCAACATTGCTACACCACAGGTTATCAGAAAGTAAGTAGGCTAGTTGATAAAAACATTTCATCTCCTAAGACTTAAAAGCTAAACTATAAAAATAATGATAGACTTTTAACAACACAAAATAATAAAAGTTGAGTGTAGATACAAACAAACATTCTGCTTTGTGTTTTGTATCTTAAACAACAGTAATACAGAACCCTGAAGAAAATTATTCACTTAAACTTTATACATTATTTAAAAAGTACCAGGTGAGACCCTGCGAAATGGCAAGTCTAGTATCTAGTAAAAATTACATTCAATACTTTAATACTCTAAGTCAATATAGTAATATCCAAGACATTAACACCAGTTACATGAATCAAATAATTTTTCTAACCCAATATAATTGAAAAATCCTAGTGTTGACACGGGGTCGCCACAGATTATCAGAGCGGAAGTGGCCGGTTGATAAACTAGACAGAGAAAGATGTTCAGTTCATTCGCGCGCGCATAACATAATCGAAGTGAGTTTATCAGTGATATATAGGATATATTACCAAGTAAGTAATCTTTCCCTAAAAATGACAGTTTAAAATTGTTGAATTATTTTTAAATACGAATCTTTACACAGCATATGACAAAAACTCCTCTCACTTCTATCTACCTTAAAAATGTTGGTCACATCTCTTCCCAAGACATGGTTCTAAACAGCTTCCATGTGTTGCAAAATTAGTCCCAAACTACTTTAAGACATACAGCTCAGATTACCTACATTTTCACAAGAAATATTCTCTCTAAAATTATTAGACACAAAAAATAATTTACTACAGTCTACTAAATCTGTTGCAAAATAAGTCAGACTCTAACTAAAAAATCTACACTACACAGGTTACTTACACCTTCTCTTAAAAAACATGTTTTAATAAATACTCATACAGAATAGACAACATATACTGGTACAGTACAATATTACAGCATTATTTTTAATATAAGTCAAATAGAACGCAAGTATGAATCTCCTTCATAAAGACTTCCTGCAAAAAAGCATATAGTTTCATTTAAATTGAAATATTCAGAAATAAATAGCAGACACTCATAATCAAAATATAAATTTATACAATCAATAAGCCTTGTTCAACTTTATCTTAAATGCCATGTAGACAGCAATAACACCCATGTGTTAACATTTCTTATGGACTACATTACAATTAGGCTTCTTTAGAGAATAAAAACACAACAGGTGTGAATATTTCTCAGGGACTACAGTGTTTAGACCGGTATAGTACAACATTAACTTAGGTACATTAATGTTAATGTAGAGGACACAGGAGACACCTTGGAGTGTTGCAGAAAGAGTAAAAACATTTCATAGGGGATCAAAAGTAGAAGGTCTGTGTATCTTAGAGTATTTAAACACCTACAGCATAGGGACTAGAAATAAATACAGTATTATTAAATCTATTAATGTAATGGGTCCTAGTGATTCAATATAATTAGTACATTACAGCATTATTTGTTACTAAAAAATAAATAAACAAAAGAGTACAAACTACCCCAATAATCCACATTAAAATAAATAAGAACATATAAAGAGGAGAATGCATTTACTACAATGCAACGCCCCGTCATCACAGATACCGCGTTATCAGACACATTTCCGCCACCATCCAACAAATACTTCGGTAGTTCAGAGGTATGGCTCGCGCCTCATGCGCCAGCGGGCCGGGTTCGAGTCCTGACCTCGCCATGTATAATTTTATTCATAAAAATTTAATTAATGATAGACTATAAGGCCTGTTAGGTTAGAAATGACCTCTAAGGTGACGTTGTAGGTGCAAGGTACCAGAAAATTATTTAGCGACACTAGCGCCCTCTACCGGAACACAAGGAATTCATTCCCCGCCCTTACTACTATCATTCAAACTTAAATCAGACTTAAAAATTGATAACATATAAAATAGTTTATTATATGTCAATATTTACTTTAGTTCAATATAGGCCTATTTATGTAAATGACTGAAATTTTTCTATGAAAATAAATATTACTGTTTGTGATATGGTACAAATTTAGGATTTTTACTGTCATAGTTTCATAATTTAAATAAGTTATGGACAATTATTTGAGAAGGGAACTCCAAAGAATTAAATAAAATTCTTGTTAATTAACTGCTAGATCTTAATCAACGGCGCAATTATCCTTTCGCCAGCAATGATTTGGTATTTAAGAACTTTTTAATCAGGAGCAACTTGCGGTAATATTTTATCTATTAAACTTTAATGTCTAGTTAAAGTGGATTGGTTATTTAAATAATTGATTTTCTTACGTTCCTCAAACTAAAAACTTTAACAACACATTCAAAATGTTCATTAGATTTATTTTTTATTTATTTTTTTTTAATACAAAAAACTCTGGTGGCTAAAATCTTTTAAATGTTTTTAATCCTATAACATTGTCAGAAAACAAATTAATAAAAATGTAAGATCTTTATCAATAATTATTTTTTTGTTATTTTAGGAACAACGTAAACTAGCACAAACCACAAAAAAATCGAGCGCACCTCAATTGCATTTCAATGCCTTTTAAGGAGATATAATTCATTTTAATTTTTAATAACTGTTATTTAAACCAGGAATATTTTTTAAGAAATCACATAGCGAATTTAAATTTTATAACAAGCCCTTTTAAAGTAGAAAAAAGAAGAAATTAGCAGCAGAGGAAAATATTATGCAGCATAGAAAATTATTTGTTATTGAGTTATATATTTTATTTATATTATTTATATTAGTTATTTAGAAAATTATTTAGCTAATCTGAAAATGTTCCCAAAACTATATCATGGTTCCTTGTTGTATATTTTATACGCGGTGAATATACTCGAATATTTTTATATCCAATGTCTAAGCTGTAAAATCCCATGCAGCCTTAAACATTATTCTAAGCATTAAAAAGCAGTTCTCACATTATTCTGTTTGGATGTATCTTTTTAATTCAAGAAATACACTATTCCACGTGGAGTAGCTCACCACTTATTTTCTTTATGTTTTAGTATAGGTACGCTAAACTTATAAAAATCATCTACTGCGTTAACTAACTCTCTTCGCTCATATCTTCAGCATAAACATTTGTATCATTTAGAATTTTCATTCATTGTTTAGGTCATAACAACAATTTTACATACTATTTTGACAGTTAATTTTTTGTATACTTTGTAAGCCTTTTATCTTGAAAAAATATTATATTTTAGGTAATTTTCAACTAAACCACATTATATTTTTATTTGTTATAATAATTAATTAATTTAATAATTCATTAATTTAAAAATTAATAAAAAAATATAGATGACCTAAATATATGTGAAGCTATATATTAATCTGTACACATTGTAAGAGCGAGCATCGACCGACCTTGGCGCGTTTCTTATGAGTCCGTCGCCTAGCAACGACCCGACTGGTGACACATGAACGATATCACTTGTTTGTCTGATCCTGATCAATGATTGCATGCACTTAGCAAACGGATAATCGTTGTGTCGTGCTATTTAAACAGGATTGTAAATTAATAATCTTTATTTTCTTCCTGGGAATAATGTTACACTGACAAAAAAGTAAATATGTCTTGCTTATTGTCTTAGTAATTATTAATATAATGTATTCTAGTTGAACAGAATATATGGACGTATTGATTAAGTATAGATATGGCGTAGGAGAATGCAGTTTTCCTCATTACTTCCACTAGTAACGTCCCTCGAAGAAAGTTTTTTTTTTTTTTTTTTTTTTTTTTTTTTTTTTTTTTAACTTCATAGATTAGATAAACGTATTGCTATGGAGGACTGCTTGTTTATCAGAGATAGGCATTGAACAATCGGCTATGATACTAAGTAGTCTACTAAAATTTATCAATATCCATTAGAACACAAATCCAGTAACATTTAATTTCAATTCCGCATAACCAACATCTGGACTTGAACACAATAGGTAGTAGTGTCTTTTGGCCACTCCTGGCTCAGGTCAAGGTCAGCGGTTGGAAGTGGCAGGTGTGGGGTTGGAAGTGTGGGGTGGGGGTGACAGTGATGGATGGGTTTGGGAAGTGGGTCAAGGTCATCCGGAGGGGGTTTTAAAAAAGTGGGAGCCGCAGGGGCTCGGTGGGAATGGGGTGGGGCGGCTTCGGGGTTGGAGGTTTTAGTTTATTTTTAAAATTAAATCAAAGTCGTGTTCTTGTGCAGAGAGGTGTTGGAGTGCCGTCCACTGGTGAGGGAGTGGTAGATGCCGAAGGTGGTGGCGAAGAGAAGGTAGACGCACAACATGCACAGTACGCATTTGAACAGTTGCAGCAGGCGAACCATCCCTTGTTGATTTTCCGTTTCCAATTGCAGCCTGTTGATCTCTAGTTTGAGTCTGTCCTCTTCCAATTGTGTTTTAAGTGAAAAATCATCCATCATGTTTGTGTGCTTGTTTTAATTTCTGTAGGTGAAACGGGAGCGGTGTTGACGGTCGGAAAGTTGGCGATGAAATGAGAAACGAAGATGAGGACAGGGCATATTTACTGGAAAGTGGTGGGGGGTTAAAAAAAACAGTTGTGTGTCCGATCAAACGTCGTCGTCAGCTGTCGGTGTAGTTTTTGAGGATGCAGGAGTGAGTTTTAGCAAACTATCTTCATCTTCAGTCTCAACTCTATCGCATGTTGGACAACCGTAAGCAAGTTCCAAATTCATAGTGATGCAGTGGAATTTGTCTATAATATCTTCTAAAGTTTCCATTATATCTTTTAAATCATGTCTTGTTCTAATTACAAAAGTAGATTTCATTAGTGCTAGCGGATCGTTGTTCATCGTACGGGAGTCGGGAAACAAATGGCGAGCGTCAGTCAGCGGCTCGCTTATATGCGGGCAAGAGTGGTGGAGGGGGAAGTGGAGGGGTGGTGGCGTGGTGGGGGAAGTGGAGGGGTGGTGGCGTGGTGGGGGAAGGGTGATATACCCCCATGCGAATCGTTGGCCAGCGCATTTCGCAGCGAAACGCCGTTCGGGTAGGTAGTAGGAGGTGTACTAAGATAACCATTAGTTGTATTTTTAAGTTAGGAATACTAATAATGTTTGTAAATTAAATATTAAATTTATATTTAACCAGAGCTTGCATTTCTTGTTCCTCGTCGTTTAATTCAACAATTTTAACACCATTAGTTGTCTGTTCCTCTTCCTCTGCACTTTGCGACGATGAAGACATGGAGGTGGCAGAAGATGATGATGAGGATGAAAATATTTTGGTAGGATTGACGTATTGCACTGTGATGTTGATCCATCTTAAAGGATAGTTATCAATGAGTGTGAGTAAGTTTTGGAATAGTTCTTCCATCTCTTCTCTGTCGGTAATTAAATGTTGAAAGGAAATGAATTTATCATCCATGTTGTTCTCAGTGCGAGTAATGAAATAAGAATGAGAAGCGTATCGAATGATCCGTAGAATATATGTTGTAAAAAATAAGTGGTGGGGGTAATCTCAAGGTCAATCAAATGGAGTTTTAAAAAAGGGCTGCAGTCAGTGACTACAGCTATACATCTGAAGCTTCAACAGGATCAGTAGACCAATCTGATCTGTACTTGCACGCACTTATGATGCATGTACAAAAGTCGTCTTTATAATATGCATTGCACTCTCGACAATTGACAAGTTTTTCCGGATGAAATTTGATACACCTCTGGGGACAGCAAGTGTGGAAGTATCGTGATTTATAAATCTTGATGGTTCGCAATTCCGGTGGTGGTAGTTGCTTTGTCTTGCATTTGCAGTAACAGGATCCGAAGAATTCACACTTTGTACAAGCTAATCCGTCTACCATCCATCTTCCTAAATCGGTGCATTTTTGTTCACAACAGTAGCGCGGTGCGTCCTCGTTTTTCTTCTCTTCCATGTTGGCGCTTCTAAGTGTTGGCAAGAAATGAAGTTGTATAGTGTAGGATAGCGTGTTTTATAGACTAGGAAAAGTGGTGGGGGTAATCTCAAGGTCATCCAAATGGAGTTTTCAAAAAGATCATCTTACAAGTGTAAGATGTATTTATTTAAGATACTGAGTTTTCATTTTCTTTTTCTTTCTTTACATCTTGTTTGTATTTTTCTTTTTCTTCTTTAGCCATGGCGATGAGATCTTCAGTGGAGAGTGGATGTACTTCAGGAAATTTTAGAATTAATTTTGGTTGGAATCCCTCTTTAGTCAATACTTGAAGATCGGACGTCATTTGTTCTACACTTTGATAGTCTTTTCCGTAGATTTTTCCATTGAATTCAATCATCATTCTGTACAACATGGTATTAGTAGTTGTTTTCGCTGCGTCAGTTGGAGAGCAAATGATGATTCTGTTAGGTTACACGGTCCTTTTATAGATGCTACAGCGACCACTTGATATTATTTAACATTAGTAATATTTCTGGAACTTAACATTACTTTGAGTAGATGGTGTTGTAGTTGAAGGTTGTGTGGAAACGAATACTTCTTCGTTGCAGAACTTCTGTTTAGGAAACATCCTCATGCTGTTAGCGTAAACATCAATATTTAAACGATAACCACCGGCAAGTAACACTCGCAGTTCATTAATAAAATCGTCGAGTTCTTCAAAAGTTGTAATGGTGGTGGTATCATATGATGCACACTTAACCTTAAGAGACATGTTGTTATTCGTAATAACTGGAGAGCCAACAGAGATGTGTACAGCACGAAAGGTAGTCGTAGACTGATGAGATCCTCAAGAAAATTACGGCCTTTATATACCCTCGAAACTAGGTCAAGGTCATCCAAACGTGTTTTTAAAAAAAGCAACATATCGATAGTGCAGAAACACTATCGATATGTTGCCTTTTCTTATTATTTTTTTTTCATTTTTATTTTTTATTTATTTAAAATCAGTTACACACATGTACAACAGTATATATAAACTACAGACTAGTTGCTAGTAGGCATAACATGAAGTGTAAGTTCAGTAGAGTTGGTTCCACTAGGACCGTGGGATGCCAAATAGAGTGCGCCGGGGTGAATCAGTCGTAAATCTTCATTCTGCAGCAGTTGAACGAAGCGTTTGGGAAGAAATACTTGAAATTTCGGTTCATCACCAGGTGTGTAGGGTGCTTCACTCAATGTGCAATTGATGGCGTCTCCAACTGATGTTTCCATCTTCTTAATAGTGTGAATAATGTAATGTTTTTCTTCTTTCAATTCTGAACATTTCTTAGTCGGTAGTATTGTAGATTTAGAATGTTTGTTGAATTGATCAACAAGCGACTGTAGAAAAGTTTGCGATGCCATTATTTTTTCTTACTATTGTTCGTCTTCTTCTTCTTGTGCTTGCGCGTCAGAGGTGTTGACTCCTCGGAGGTTAGAGTAATACTCATGCATTGTCATAGTGCCGCTCTCGCTTTTATACCCATCGCTTCCCCCACCACTTTGCTGGAGATAGACATTCAAACGATATGCGTTCTTTAAAGCACATTGAGACTGCCGATGTTTAAAGTTTTTAGATGCAATACAGATGTTAGCAAAGTAGCAATAAAAATCTTTCTCCATTTGCACATTTATCACTTCATGGTTTGTATATGCTTGTATCCAATTTGCTTTTTCCAATCCTCTTGTAAAAATAGTTTTGAACTCTTTGCAGAAATGATTCATAATGTGTGGCATCATATTGTAGGTTATAAAACCTTCATCCCATGTTAGATTATGAAAATGTTTCATCAACCATTTGTTTGTTACTTTAGCTTTGGTTGTTAATCTGTTGAACGGCAAAGGAGGCATGAATAAAAAATGATAAACAACAGATGTTATCATATCTAGTACCACTAACTCTTTAATTATAAAATTTCCATCATTACCACGGAATGCCTGAAACTCTATGATACCTCGCTTTACTTCCATTATTTCCGTCTTCTTAGAGAATGAAACTCGTTTATCCATGATGACGTTCAGTAGACAACTGGTATGTCAATGCGGATTGACAGCCTTTTATACTCCAACATTCTTCTTCTTCTTACTTAAAATATTCTTTGTCTGTTTAATTTGTTGTTGATTGTTGATTGTTGAAACGTGATTCGTTTTCCTTGTTTTCTTGCTTTTTTTCTTCATCTAAATTAAAGTTGGTTTGATTGTGGTGTAACTGTCTCCACATCTCTACTTCATGCGGGATCCTATTGAAGATTGAAGTATCTACTGGACCGTATAGGATTGGAACTTATGGTTGTCTATCCAATGCATCAGTTAAATAATCTTTAATAATTGTACTTGAGAATATTAGCTGTTTTAAATATCTTTTTATAGGACCAGTAGCACAAGTTAAAGCGTAAAACTCTTCTTTTGTCAAATGTATTTTTATATTATATTTAGTTAAATCTCTAAATCGAACTAGTTGTTGACCACGTTGTTTAACAATATCGATTTCAATATTTGATTCGAACAAACCTAGTTTTGTTTTTCTTCCAAACGTATTGTTACTCAAATAGCATTCCAAAAGATGTATATGTTTCATAAAAGATTCCCAAGAAGATTCAGTGAAGGTTACCATTTTAGATCCGTGATTCAAAATAACAGTTGGAGAGTAATCCAATGATTTCATTACTCCAGCAGACACAGTCTTTGTCATACAAGAAGAAATAGGATAAAATATTCTAAGAAATACCTCCATTAAGATGTTGGTAGAAATGTTATCTTCAATTTTCCTTTTCTTCGTTTCTTTTTCAACTTCCTCTTCGTCTGTCTTCTTATGTTTAAACTTGAGGAACTCTTCCATTTCCTGTTCAACTTGTCTTTCTATATCCAAACTATTGTCAGCCATAAGAGGTGTAGTTTCTTCATTAGCACTTGATGTAGCAGAACTCATCTTGCGGACGATGTTACCCATACGACAATCAAAGATGAAATGAATTTCCAGCTCTTCTTTCTCGCTTTTATACTCGCAGATGACCTAGATATTGTTGATCTTTTGTAAAAACCTTACAAATCGTGCAGATGTTGTATTAATCTTTTTTAAAGTACATTCTTCACAATTCCTGTCAGCGGTGTGTAAGTAACTATTTTGTCATGTAGAATTAAACAGTATGCTGAAGTTCCATCTGGTATTTTATCTTCAAATTCCATTTCAATTTTTATATCTACACTTGAAGATTTCACAGATTCATTTTGTTTTGAACAATCGATTACAACAATTGGAGCTTTTGAATAAAATTGTTCTGGTGATAGTAGTGGTGTATTTGTCTTACCATAATATGACGATTGAAATCTTGCATACATGTCATATAGAATGGAATAACGTTTCTTGTCAAATGAAACATTTAAACTGTCATATGGAAAGAACTGAGAGTTTAGAAAAACTTTGCAATTCTTTATCTTGCAATGGTCAAATTGACCAGCGTGCGCAGTTATAACATCTTTTCGTTTAGTCTGAAAACCGACTATTATGTACCTTGCTCGTTCTAAATAAGTAGAGGTTTTAACAGTCCATGTTTGTCTTTCTGTTTGAGGCAATATGGGGTATTCATGAAATTCCCAACTTCTAAATGGTATTACAATATCACGGTCAGATTTTAATTTTTTCAATAATAATACTCGATGTTCATCCGCCAATCTGACATGTGGTACTCTCCATACAACTTTATCCAATTGAAGTTGCCATTCCAAATCGGCATCTTTTGTTCCACTTGGCGCTTGTATTACATCCTTATTCGTTGAAGATCTGAGCAGTACCAGTTCTTGCTTTACATTTATTATTATTCTCTTGTAATCTTCTGCGAATCCCAAAAGCAATCGTAAAGGCACATTAAAATCAAAGTAACCTTTTGAATTAGGAGTAATAGTGTCTTTATCAGGAGTCACCCATCCAGCCGAGATTAAAGAATTCTTTTCATGGGGTGTTATTGAAGTCAATCCTTTCAAAGTTGTTGATATACCAACTTTTTTTGTTGAATCAACTGTTACTCCAGATATCTCATATCTAATTTCATCAAACAGATATGCCATAGGGTTATTTATAAAAGGAACAGTTGAACCAGATTTTCCATCCAATGTTGTTACTCTTCCTTCGATATATAAATAACTTTCACATGGTAATGTGTAGATATCTTGTTGTTGAATGGGAATCCTTATTTCATCATTATTATTTAATTTTGATGAAGTGTAAGGGTTGTGAGTGTGATATTCCTTCTCCCATAGGGTTTCGTCGAATGTCGGTCCTTGCGCTATATCCAGTATATCCATGGTTGGCAAGTTTTAGTCCGATCTTTTGTAGGAAGCGTATGTTGTCCGGTGTTAACTCGTCGAATGTTGAGGAGCTACTGAGCTCCCGACTCTTCCGTTGTGGTTTGAATGATAATCCCATGTTGACTTTATGTTGCTGCTCTGATATGTAACCGTATAGTTATTGTTTCTCCTCTAAAGTCAACACTAATGCCGTCTTGATCCAATATGTTCAGTACGATGTCTGAAATGAAACTGGTGTTTAACGGTAGGTATATCAGGTTTTGTGGCTTCTCAACTATTTTAAAACCAGGAGCTACTGTGGGGTAAAATGTATGTAATATGTGTTGATTTACTCCATCTCTATATGATCCGTGTATAATATTACACGTTACATCAATACTGTTCACCTTTAATATTGTTACTGTTGTATCGCCAGTATAATCATTTCCAGGAGCTAAAATTCCTTTCTTCTTTGAAAATCCGAGCAAATTGCCGATTGAGTGGTCTAAGCTAAAATCTATATAATACTTTGAAGTTATTTCTGCTTTTAATGTATTATTATTACCTTTTATAGAAATATTTTCTTCTCTAAGCTTTTTTTGTAATACTTGGTTTATATCGTCTATTTCATATGCTCCTGTAGATAATGGAATTATTTTCAATTGTGAATAATTTCCTTTTTCATCTTTACTCTCATAATAATGTAGTAAATTATTTTTCCCTTCTGTAACATTGGGAATTGAATTGTATGTAGTCAAATCCAATAATGCTGCTTCCCATAGTTTGTTCGTAGATAAACGTAACGCTGGGAAAAGTGTACTTTTCAATGTTGACGAATTTCCGCTCAGCGACACTGTATACGATGACATCTTAAAGCTGACTGACGCTCTTCGCTAGGAACTCTAAACATAAATGTCCGCATATTTCTGTATTGCTAGGTTGTTCTCTTTTGTAGTTGTAGAATATATTCTTGGAGTCCCGAAAATAATGTTGAAGTTCTTTTGGTGGCGGTAAATTTCCAAAACTATCAAAGTAGTAAACATTTTCTCCAAGTTTTTTATAACATACCCAATGAGTACCTGGTCCATAATTAGAGTCTAAGTTTACTATTCCAGTTTCATTTTTCCACACTCTATTTGGTAATGTAACTTTCATAAAAACTCCTCTGAAGAATGGTATTCTTAAACATTTCACATATTTTGACAGTTGATAGTTTGTTAATGCTTCATTTGGAATTATCAATTTATTCTTCTCATTTAATACACACGGTACGGTCTTAAGTAAAGACCCGATCCGTTTTTTACCATTGACCATATGGATGTTTTCTTGACTTTCCTTTTAGGGTTAGTGCGACGTCTTCTTTTGATGTTCCCGCCTCTTTTTGCAGCTTCTTTTTTACTAGGTTTTCTCCCGCGTCGTCTTCCACCACCAAACTTAGCTTTCGTCTTCATGGCTGTTGTCACTGCCCAAGCTGCTGCTTTTTCCGCAATACTGGCGTCACTTGATTTAACCCTTTGCCAAGCTTTTTCCGCTAGCGCTCTATCCGCTATTGATCTATTTGTTGAATCTGCAAACTTGGAATACGCTATATCGTGTTCTTTGCAAGCTTGATCTAATTTATTAATTCCAGGATCTCCTCTTGCTAAACGTTTTGCCAACTTAGTTCCGGGTCCACAATATTGATAGCCTCCGGGCAGATGAAATTTGTATGGTAAAGCGTCTATTGCTCGATTTAGAACAGCACCAACAGGAATCCGTCTTAGCAGGGATAACGCAGCTGATGTTATACCACGTCCTTTCTTGCCGCTGTCTTGACGACGACTGAGCATTGCGGTCTTCATTATGTCGTCTTATATAACCAGCGTGTTTACTCCACGAGCTGCTTTACATAAATGAATAACACATGCACAATTTTTATATTTAAATACTTAATTATTCAAATTAATTATATACTGATTTATAATTCTATTTTTAATCCAAGCTTCTCGTTCATCGGGTTGAATCATCACATGACTCGTTGTACTAGCTATATGATTGTGGGTATCGATAAGTAAATTGCCCACTATTCTTATTAAACAGTCTAAAGTTACAGCATCTTTTGGATGTTGGGGATCGTGTAACTGCATAATACGTTTATCATTACACGTGTAAGCAGTCGAATCACTTTTCGACGTTGTTATGACTTGTCCAATAGTAGCAGCATCATTTAAATCTTCTCCTGGTAAAATATTAATTATTTTCTTCATCTTTGCATCATATTTGGTCCCAAAGTGTTTATCCCAAGTTATTGTTTGTCTCAATGTAACACAATCATCATCTTCATAACCAGGATAAATATCTTTTATTCTTCTATTACGACCATTGTATGTACCTAATGTACCACCACTCGCAATTAATGTTTGCACCATTAGAGGTACATCTGTATCTTTTATACCAAATCTTCCATTTGTTATTGTTTTATGTCCTGCATCCCATTCATCATTATTTCCTTGCATTAAATCAAACTTTTCATTTCCATGTATAAATGTATCTCCTCGCTTTAGCACGGCATCTTCATGTTTTACAAAATTCGATGTTCCCCTTTTTAATTCTTTAGATAACTGTTCCATAGTAACAGCGTCTTTTGGTTGAGAAGCGAACTTTACATTTGACAACACTTTCCCATGACAATCGATTTCATCACCATCTTGTAAAATACAGTTGTCCTTGATGTATTTCAGGTTTACAGCATCCCCATCTTCCTTTGGGTATCCAATGTCATTTATTATAAATTTATAAAAAGAAAATCCGCGTTGAGTCTTTTCCGGTATTATAGAATGTAAATATTCTTTATTAACTGAATCTTTATCATTTTTTGGATTTGCCACGTTGGTTATTCTATGATTTCCAGCATCATATGTCTGTCCATCTTTTAAATTATTACCCCATTGTAATTTTAAAGTATTTGAAAGTTCAGATGATAAATACTCTTTATTAATTGCATCAGAACTGTCAGTTGGTTTACCAACATGAATTATTCTATGTGATTTAACATCGTAAGTATTCTTGTTTAATTTCAATGATGTTGAAGTTGCTTCTTTTACTGTTTTTAAATTTGCTCCATCAGTATCTTCTTCTGGGTCTTTAACAAATTTTAAACGTTTGTTACTCATATCATAGTCACCTTCAGGTGTTTGCGGCAATCCACTTCTTTTTCTGTTTTCTCCTCCTTGTACTCCTAGCCCGGAGTACCGTCCAAACTTGTCGACGCTCATGATTGAACTGATCCACTGTATGCTCACAGCTCTCTTATATATCCGTGATGATTTATACAACTATTCCACGATTTCGAAGTTCGTCAACTAAAGCCACCCATTCATTATTTAAGCCTGTATGACCAGCTTCCATGGCTTCATGTAATAGTCTCATTCTATCAACCAATTTATTTATATCATTATAGTAAATCACATTTGTATTATATAGGTTTTTTCATTAAACCTTTACCAGACGTCGAAGTTTCTCCTTTTTTCTTTTTACCATATTCATCCATAAGTGATAAGTCCATAAGTGATAAAGACTTCCTCTTTAGCGGTTTCTTCAAAGCGGGCGCAGTTCGTAATGTTGGTAGTTTTCTCAGCGGAAACAATCTTTTTATTACAACTGTATATTTAGTTGCGCGTGTTCTATTTATCATTGAATCTTTGGAGTAATTCTTCTTATGAGCATTAGTATTTTGCAAAATTTCTTTAAAAGTATTTAAATCTTGTACCGTATATTTTATAGGTATATTTTTAAAAATCAGTTCAAATAATCCTTTTGTTCCTTTATATTTATGCTCACCAATAACAATGTCATCATCTTCAGTCAAATGTACTTTTGAATCTCCTATTTTTAGTTCATTTCCATCAATTCTCGCTCCATATACATGTGACTTGTGTAGTTTTGGGTTTGCTTTTATTTTATGTAACATCTTCATGATATACTTTCTTCCAAGAGGTCCTTGTTGCAATATATCACTACTTAATTTTGTTAGATTTGGAATTGATTGTTCTGCTTCAGGTATATGTTGTTCTTGTTCTTCTTCTTTTTGAACATTTATTTCTGGTTCTTCTTCTCTTGTTTCTTCTTCTTCTTTTTGAGAAACTTCACTATCACTTGTGTAAGAATCATCATCTTCTTCCTTTTTTAAACTCTTTACTTCAAATTTGGAAACAGGTAGCAAAACATCTCCTTCATAATGAGGTTTACCAATAGTTTCTGTTATCTGTTTTAAAGGTTCTGTAATAGGCTTAAATGTAGTCTCCAGGAATTCTTCTCTTTCATTCAAACCCATTCTTAATGCTCGATTTTTAAGTCTAATCGAGTCACTCAGTGATTTTATTTCTTTTAATAGTTTTTCTTGGTTCACCATGTTTACGCTGCGAGGTCCAATCTATTACTAAACGTATCATTAATCGTTCAATGGATTAATACAAATTTATCCAATCCTATACGATATCTTCCATTTTTTATAGCTTCTTCTTTCATAATAACAAGAAATCCATATTTTTCAGCCCATGCTTTGCCACACATTTCTTTAAATTTATCAAATGACATGTCTGCATTTACATGATCATTATATATGTGCTTTAAATTTGTTTCATCCTGCTTGAAGATAATAAGTAGATTTGCATTATCTCTTATTAGTTGTTTTGGAATTTTGCTGTAAGTTTGGCCAATATAAATGCTATCAATATTATAATGTCTCCCCATGGCAAAATAACTTCTAATAGTGTCATGATTTTCACAAGATACATCATCGAATATAAATATAGAAAATGGTTTAGCCTCGTTTGGCTCCATTATAGTTTCACTAGCATTAAACTTGTAGAAATTAACTTCAGGCACACTTGCGAGTACCTTATCCAATAATTGGTATTTGGGTTGTTGCAAAGATTTGGAAAAGATATAAATGTTGTTGAAACGTAATCCTTTAGGATTTGTTATTAAGTTAAAAACCACATTCGTCTTTCCACAAATTGACGGTCCAGTTATTAAACATCTTATTGTGTTTGGCAGTAGTTCACCATGTTTTCCATGATTTAACTTGTCGTTGTCAACTGTTAATTCATCAATATTATTAATAAAAAATCGATCCTTTTGTTGCACAATCTCCATCTTGTCTAAAGGTTAAACACGTAATGAGTTGAAAAATTGCTACACCAAGTCTTTTGTAGGGATCCAAGAGTCTTCACTTTTATCAAATCCCAACCAACGTACTTTAACCTTATCCTTTTTTCTTTGTAAAATTTTTTCAACAAGATATACATCGCCGACTGATGATTTTAACAACTCATGTCCGTAGAATCCACCTTCGAGTAATTCACCCTTGTTGTCCTTTAAGATGTAAGTTTCAGGTATTGTTGGTTGCACTTTATAGATTGTAAACACTTCATTAGTCCAGTTTGGCAGATATCTTTTACTAAATACTCCTTTGTACTTACTTATACGAACTTTATCATCAACTTTAAATGTTTTAGGCTGCATTTTTTCACGTTTAGGAGCTGTATTATTTCTAATACGTTTTAATACCACCTTAGCATTACTGCTATTTACTTGATTAGGCTTCATACCAATGGTTCGATGATACTTGTTGTTATATTCTTTTATAAGTTGCGGTAAGATATCATACCAAACATATGATCCTCGTTTGGAAAATGTTTTATACATTGCTCCTTTTAATGTTCTATTGAATCTTTCTATTATTGAAGCTTTAACTTCAGAATTTGTAGAATAATGATTTATTTTATACTTCTTCATTAAAGCTGCAAATTCTTTGTTAAAATACTCTTTCCCATCATCAGTTTGTAGATGTTTGATGTTGAATTTATTTCTTTGTATAGCCGTTTCCATAGCTTTTGTAACACTTTTACCAGTCTTGTCCTTTAGCGGTAAGGCATCAGCCACTTTAGTAAAACAGTCTATAATCGCTAAAATGTATTTGAATCCTTTATTCAACTTACTATGTGGTATCATTTCAATGAGATCGGCTTGGAAAAGATCATTCATTCCTTTTATAACTGTACTTCTTCTAGGGAATTTTCTTCTTGCTGGCTTATGAAGTTCATTTACAATTTTATTTTTTAAGTCTTCCATCTTCAGTTGTGTCTTCTACATCGCTTGTAAAGATACTGATCTCTAGAATGGTTTATCCTCTTTTATATACGGTTAGGATATAGGTCAAGGCCATTTTACGTTGGTGTAAAAAAGAGGGAACATGACATTGGGCTTGTCATGTCCCCTCTTCTTTACGAAAGGAAAAAGGAAGAAGGTAAAGGACGAAGAAAAGGTTTACTGATCAATAGGGATTAGGGAATAGTGGCCGAATGGCAATGTGTTGATGTTATTTTCAAGAATGTGGCGTTTATCATCCTTATAACTTAATGCCCACTTTGTTTGTTTTACACTATACAGTATATGGTTGTAGCTTCTGATGGTGTTGAATGTTGCGGTTGTTTCCACATTTTCAAATAAACATCTCTTATAATGGTCAAACTGTACTTTCTTCTTTAGATATGAAGTCTTGATGCCTTTGGCTTTCTTCACCACTTGATGTTCATCCTTTTCACTGATGTACAGTTGGAATGAGTACAGTTTGGACATTAAAGCGACAACTTCTTCCATTGGTACACCATTTGTTTCGTCTTTAAACTTGCCCAACACCTTTTTATTTCTATTGTAGTCATAGTTGGGATGATCTTTAGGATAATCTGAAAAGTCAAAGTCAGTAGTATATACAAAAGTACGTAGATCTTCATACATGTCTTCTGTTCTTATCCAATAAATGAAAGCATCTGTATCCATATATGCTATCCCGATGTTTTCTCTTCCATAAAACTTCACCATCTTGTTGTAGTGAAAGTCATACATGTGGGTTTTAGAAATATCCAAAATAGACATTCCCACATATAGAGGACGATCCATTGTTATTGAGATTTTGTTCATGGTAACAGCTACAAGATTCTCGTTAATAATTACACTTGTTCCAAAGTTTGGTTTTTGTACTAACTTTTGCAACTTCTCCGGATCGCTTACTAATTTTACATCTTTATGTTTTCTTTTGTTTTCCAACGTTTTGCCAAATATTGAATTATTCATTAATTTGAAAAAGTCCTTTTGAAAAGCGGATGTTGCTGCAGTCCTTCTTCTTGTGTTGTTGTCGATGTATGGTTTTAACCAACAAGATTGATTAAATTGTATTGCTCTATTGATTCTTGTTATTTTCAATCCCAGTTCTATTGCTTGCTGTATTGTCCAATAATGAGCTACATATCTTGACTTGTTGGTTAACGTCATCATTAATTTGGGCCATCTACCAGTTGGTGATATTTCCGTCTTTGGCAATAGTGGTAAATCGTAGTGGTGGTCATGCAGTTGTTCAGGATATTCAAAGTCCACATCCAAAATGTAACCAATGTCTCCATCTTTGGGTATGTCCATTATATTGCCTATCGAATCTGGGTTCGCCCACTTAAAATTACCATATGGAAGAGGATTTGACATAGCCCATCCATATAGGTTATTTGCGTCAAAATAACCTAAGAATGTTGTTGGTTGTGACGCATCGAAGTTTGGGAGATATTTGTTGTTGGCTTTTACATGTCTAGTTACACTTTGTGTCAATCCTCCACGAACACCTGACTCTATCATCAAAACCATATCAATATCTGTAATAAGTTCAAGCCTACACTTTGTTTCTTTCAGCATAGCTTGCCATGCTAGTCCAGGTGATGTATAAGAATGAAGTGGGTCCAATCCATATGCTTCAAAACAGGTATCTCTAAATTCTTCCATTATATCACAAAGTAAAGTCACATCTAATTTAACATAAAAGTCGGAATATTCTCCCAATGTTGTCATTCCTAGTTCATTCCATACTTTACAAGCGTGTTGATAGTCCTCTTCACTGATGTCCTCTTCATACAACTTACTCTTGAAGGCTTCTCTTGGCGGAAGTGATGTTTCTTCAAATTTTTCCAAACAATTGATGTAATCATAGGGGAAAACACCTTTGCGGAGAACCAAATCCAATTTATCTTTACTTACAATCTTCATTTTCTATTAAATTTTCTTTCTTTAAGTTTTCAGTAAGTTTACTCAAGCTAGATGGCATAAAACGGTAAGAGTCTAGAAAACGTAACTTCATATTTCCAATTGTTTTACTAAAACTAATAAACTTTTCAGTAGTTTCCGCTATCACATCGATTTTTCCATCATCTCGTCCCAATTCCGGTATGATAAAATGTGCATCATAACCACTAAGGTTATGCAAAATTACAGGTATAAAGTTGCGAATTTGATAGTTAATATTACATCTGTTACATGCGGCACCTCTATAATAACCTGTTAGATGGTCATGATCACGTACCTTGTGATTTTCCAAAGTATATTCATTTTTACATAAATAACAATGGGTCGAATTTTCATACTGAATCTCTTCTTCTTCATCCATCGGTATCATTGGTACAATATCACTATACAATTTTTGTACATTTTCTGCTATCGAATATAAGTGGTCAAGGAAAATTTTAGAAGCATTTTTACCGCGATATATGACAGGTTTTGAAGTTAGATCATATTTATTTAAATGATCTTCTGACAGTGTAGATTTAATTAATAAACAAAAACTGTTTGGATCATGCATTTGGTACTTAACACTTTTCTTGGCTTCATCATCATTATTTTCAATAGGAACAAGTGTAGATTCAAAATCCGCATAAACAACAATGGGAATACGGTACTGATGAGATATTTTCTCAAATTTTAGCTCGGCCTTATCTGGTGATGGTAACATTATTTTTGCTTCATAGTTGTTGTTACATAGTTTTTTATGCTCTTGTAACCATTCTTTTCCATTTCTTCTTTCTTGTTGAAAATTGAAACATCGTTTGCAAATTATCTTCTTATGTCTAGTTTTACACAGTTGGTTATTAACAAGAGTTTCAAACTTTTTGATCCATACATAGTGTGAAACATCACCTCTTGTAAGTAATAGCAAGTCCCTATGATCCGGTAGTTCATTCTTTACCACACGCAATGGGTACACTTTATTCGAACTGTCCAAACCGAAAACATTAACAGATGTTCCAGGGTTTTGTTTTTCGAACTTTGGGATGTCCTTTAAAGTCACTGGGTAAGTCAATCCTTGGAAATTATATCTATATCTGTAAGTTTCATATTCTTCACTGGGTCTTTCCGAATTTTGAGGAGGTACAAATTTTGTCGTCATTGCATATCTAAAACATTCCATATCTTGGTTCTTAACATTTATACACGATTTAGTGTCCGAAACTTTCTTTGGGAGCGGAATATAACTGCTACCCCTTAATCCGTAGCCGTGTTTATGAGTTCTAATATCCATACCCTCAATACTAACCAAACTCCAACCAGATCCTCTGCCTTCATGTTCTTGAATTTTTGTTAATATCTCTTCTAAACAATCTTCAACTATTGAATTAATATCTGAACTTGCCATGATGGTCTGGTTTTTTGTTATGAATCCTCTTGGTGACATTTCTCCTTCTACATTAATAAACATAGCATGTAGTAATATGCTAAATTTAATGAAGTTTAGTCTTCTTAATTCTTCTGTGAGTGTTCTCCTTGCAATTGTACGCACTTCCTTAAAAAACTGCTCCAATTTCAATTTTTCATTTTGAATTTTGTGGTGCATTACTACTTTACCTTCTAAAGCATATACTTTTAAACTTGGTATAGCATTCGAGGGTCCTGCTAATGATTCTTCTTGTTGTTCTTCTTGTTGTTCTTCTCCATATAGTTTTAAATCTTCATATTCGGTTTCTGTTACATCTTCATTATTATTATGGAATAACTCTTTGTGTATTTCTAGTAGAATATTATCATGAAAGATTTCTAAGCAAATTTCACATTGATGCATCTTGTTGATGTTTACTCTTTGAAATTTAGCAGCGAAATGAAATGATTCTCTACTGCTCCCTTTTTATAACCTCCCAGTTGTAGTGGGGAGGGGGGACGGTAAGATTTTTAGTGAGATGTTAAAAATAGTAGGTTAAGACTAAAGCTGAAAAGTAATGATTAAAGCCTATATTTTTTCTTCCAATTGCAAATACTCCACATATACCTCCGCCCATAGCCATAACAGATCACTGTTACACCAATATACACCAAAGGTGGGTCTATCATCAACTAAAATTGGAGATGCTATGTTTACTAATCTTTCAATTTCTATCCATGCTATAACTTCAATTACAAACCTTCCTATAAATTTTTATTAAAACAAAATAATTTAATTCTGTCTTTATCACAATATTACTCTTAACTAGAGCTTTCCAATGATGTATCGCTTGCCCTATTCCGGCAAACCGTTCTCAAGTTATAAGAAAATTTGTTAGCACTTGGCTGGCGGGGGGGGGGGCGGGGGCGGGGGCGGGGGCGGGGGCGGGGGGGGGGCGGGGGGGGCGGGGGGGGCGGGGGCGGGGGGGGGGCCTATGCATGAATGGATTGAGGTCAAGGTCACCAAAAAATAATAATGATCCAAGGTGATGGAGGCGGCAATAACCGTCTCCACCACCCTGTGTTCCTCAAACACTCCCAATCCCAACCCAAAAAAGTTACGTCTTGCGAGGGATCCCAATTTTTTTTGCCCGCACGCACTTTGGCGATCCAGTTTGGTGAGCTGTGATACGGGCGGCCAGTCTCGGGCCATTTGGCACTGGGCTTGACCATGTGGTAGTTAGGGACACTGGAACAGCTAGTGCAAGACGCAACTCTAACCTCCCACCCGTAATCTAAACCCGCCCAAACATATTTTTGCCTGACCAAAATTAAAAACAAAAATCAAAAACAATAAAAATATGCGCTACCTACGGCACAACGCGCATGTCCCACCCATATTTAATGAAGTTCAATCCAACTTCTTAAAGTTACATTTAAATTTAAATTTAATCTACCCATCCTAACAGCTAGCTGTGAAATGTAAAAAATTATTAGTACACAGATAAACAAACACAGACATAGATACACACACACACACACACACACACACACACACACACACACACACACACACACACACACACACACACACACACACACACACACACACACACACACACACACACACACACACACACACACACCATAAACCAATACTTAAAATTAAAAACACATTTTTTAAACATAAATAATACCATAACACACCTTAATGCTAACATCGCAATGCGCAAGTTAAACCTTAAAACTAACACATCTTAAGACTAAAACCAAATAAAACTTTACATAAAACCATAGACACACACACACACACACACACACACACAACTAATATTAAATAATAATAGCCTAACAACAAGAGTAACTCAAATATATATCGGCCGCTTATACATTTGAGTTGCCCTCTGAGTTCGGAACAACCATCGCGTCCGACGAATTGTTCCGAACTAACTCAGCAATAGTCGCCAAAGAGGTTCTCGGCTCACAAAGTGGTGGGGGGCCTGGAGGGGTTTCAGGGGCGCGGAACTTTCCAGTAAGGTCAGTGGAAAATCCCCAACGGATGTGCTTTGTTACATGTGGGTCGCCCCTAACGCAGGTGGAGCCTTGTGCCTCTTAATTAGCATTAGATAACATCTAATTACATCCGCTGACAAGTACATCCGCTGACAGCTACATGCGCAGCTTTCCCCGTCGCGTGCGTGACAGCATAACTATCGCAGTTTGTTATCTGCCCTCTTCCACCGCTTAATTATACTTCCAACGGAAATTAATCGCCGGTACACGCAGCCTGTGGGAGGGGGCGGGGGCGGGGGCGGGGGCGGGGGTCATGCATGAGTAACCATCCGCATGTATATAAACGACGGGAAGCTCGCGCGCATCCCATATAGGGAGCTGACACCCCAACGGTAAACAACCAATCCGTGAGTTCATACCACATAGTACTTTAACACACTATTTATTTTAACATTTTTATTATTTTTACACTATTTCTTAACACTACATCAGTTATTTTATATATCTTAATTTTATTTTCGTGTCGAGTTTCCATTTTTTTTAACTAAAATATGCTAATTAACATCGTGTGCAGGAAACTGACACTGATTAATTGCAGGTTCCATTCTTACACACCTGTTTCCTCCTTAATATGCAAATTACTCTCTTACTTTAACAACACTTAAACTCTAACCGCTACTTCTCGGTCATATTAATATAATTAGTGCTACACTACGGGATTTACCTGTGCAATAGTGCACGCTATGTTTCCTGCACGTCTGCAGGTAATACACCTTACAATCATATACTTATTGCTACATTACACAAGACATTTCTTGCACACCTGCAGGTAATACACTTGCTGACCGTCTACTATTATAATTATTGCTACAGTACAAGAGACATTTCTTGCACACCTGCAGCTTATACACTTTACAACCGTTTAATATTAAAATTATTGCTATACTACAATGGTTACCTGTTCAATCACAGTTGTGGTCCCCCCACTTGATTATCCACAGAGCAATACTTGCAATCCTACAACTGAATAATTAATTAACTTCCGCGATCACCAGTACTTTTTTAAACTATCCGTCTCTTCCTCTGACTCTTGTGACCATAGCCGCAGCCAACTGACAAATAACCGAGCTCTCCCGAACCTCGCTCTTTTATGCGGTTTTCTCAGGGAGGGGGTTGGAGGGGCGTCGCACGTGACTCATCGATCGCATAAAAAGGGGTGTTGCTGCCGCGCGCGCGCCATTTCGGTGGCGGAATCGGTCGGGTGAGGTACTATCCGTTAGTCTCTTGCGCTTTTATAACTAACGCTTGTTACTCTAAAATGTGTTTGCACTTAATATGCTAATTAGTCTTTATATTTGTGCACAGGGCATTTCCTGCACACCTGCAGGTGATACACCTTACAACGGTCTACTATTATACTTGTTGCTACAATACAAGATTTACCTGTCCAATTGGCAATTGTAATCCCACTTAGTTGTGCACAGGATATTTCTTGCACACCAGCAGATCATACACTTTACAACCGTCTAATATTATAGTTATTGCTACAGTACAAGTATTCCTACTTATTCATGCACGGAACATTACTTGCAATCCTGCACCTGAATAATTAATTAACTTCTGCGGCTACCAATACTTTTTTTCGCCTATATGTTTCCCCTGCTACAACCTTTCGCGGCGCCGCCCGACAAATAACTGAGCTCTCCGAAGTTCTGTTCTTTTATGTCATCCTCTCAGGGGAGGGGTTGGGGGGGGGGGGCCGCACAACCCCCATATAACGGGCATCGGTACCGCGCGCGCGTCATTATAGTGGCGATAGGGCAACAGTAAACAACTATCCGCAAGTCTCTAACACCTAGTCTAACACTTTTTTACTTACACTTTTTTACTCTAACATATGTTTGCACTTATTATGCTAATTAGTCTCTATATATTCAGACACACTCGCGGGCGCCGGTCATATACTCGCCGATTGTCGGAGAGTACACATCTCCCCTTCGTGTATTATCATGGCTTCGCACTCTTTACAACTAAAGCTTTTACGCACAAAACATATTTTACAGAAACAATCTAACTCCACAGTTTCTAAACCGCGTACTACATTGGCTAAGCTTAAGAAATACTACAGTTTTCACCCGTTGTACTTTGCAAAACCTAGCCTGTGCAACACTGCATACTGTACTGATACTGTTTTGCACGCTGTCTTAACTGACATGCTGCAGTATCAACATTTCAATCTTGTTACACCTATTGACGACGCTATCCAATTATTCTTATTCACTATATTACCGGGTTTATATGATCGTTCTTCCTTGGACACATGTCTCATTCTACTGTATCGACTCCCACTGTAAACACCTAGGAGCTCTCCTATCATGCAACTATTATTTTAATTTAATTTTAAAAATAAACGATAACCTCCCGCGGCCCGGCGCCGCCCCTCCCAAAACCCTACCGAGCCCCTGCGGCTCCCACTTTTTTAAAACCCCCTCCGGATGACCTTGACCCACTTCCCAAACCCATCCATCACTGTCACCCCCACCCCACACTTCCAACCCCACACCTGCCACTTCCAACCGCTGACCTTGACCTGAGCCAGGAGTGGCCAAAAGACACTACTATAGGTCACATTATTGAACCATTAATAGTGAAAGCATGCAACAAAATTAGGTAATTTAGCATTTAAACCTATTTTGCATTATTCTATTGGTGGCAATAAATTATGTAAGGACATAATTAAACTATTGTTGTAATGATCTTATGTATAGGCTAGTGTTTTAGGTTATTTCAAAAGTTAAGTATTTTAATTTATTATATACAATATTACCTCTTGATGAATTTTTAGCTAGTTAAATTTGTTTCATACAAATTCCGTATAGAGCAACATAAATACAGTTGATGATTACTTTACTTCTTTTGCCTTTGTTTAAATTTAAGTTATGTTTCTTTGCCAAAGTAAAAACCAAATAACTCAATGCATACATATTATGATCTTCATATAAATCAAGACATACCTATCAAGACATAAATCAAGTCATGATAAACAATTAGCTTGCATAAACATCTGTATAAACTAACGCTTCCGCCAATTTTCGTACAAGCATGCTCTCGTTATGCTAGTTGTGCTCTCCGTTCTTTATGCACATGATGGCACATCACAACTTTATTATAAAAGGGCGATATTCCTTGTAAAGGCATTTGTCTGTTCTGTTGTATAGTAAAACTATACCATTTTACTTACAAAATAATGTAAAAAGTTTTGATTAATTTTATCGACGATTTTCCACGTCTTTTAGAATATTTTTTGTTAGATCTTTTGTGATGACAAAATATATAAATAATATTTTGAAGTCTATTTCTTGAATATATGCTTGCATTTATTTCAGAAAAAATCTGGAAATATTCTTGGTTACTTATTACTAATGCATTTTATGGTTGTTTATAAAAAAATTGCGTTTAATGCATAGTTTATAATACTAAGATGAAAAATACAAACAAGTGAATAAAATCCCATTAAAACAAAAACTAACGTAATAAATGATTACCGTACAGTGAAAAGAATCCCTTTTAGACAACATGATATATTAAAAAGCGTTTCAAGTGGGGAATAAATATAAAATGTAAGAGCTGAATATATTTCGTAGTCGTTGGGGATTTCACTGTCTGAGAAAAGTGAATTTTTAAACACCGTAGATTGTTCTTTGTGGAATGGAAATGTTATCGGGTGCATCTTTCACCTAAGACATGCAAATATTGTACGATGTGAATCAATCTAATAAAGATATTTCTAAATACACATACTTAAATATTTTATCTAACAAAGAAAATTTGTCTGTTTTAAACTGTAATAAAACTATATTATTACACAGACGAAATCAGTCGATTTTCTTCGTCTTTTTGAATGATTTTGGTTGTATATTTTGTGATGAAAACTAAATAATAATCTCTTGCGTATTCATGCCTGTATTTATTTCATAAAAAATCTTTAGATAATATAAAAATATGTTCAGTAAAGTACATAAAAAAACTAAATAAAAATGAACGAGGAAAATGTTCTCAAATACCACTGAGATTGAATGATACCTTACTTGAATCAAAAGCAACTTACTTCGTAGTTATTTAAACATTCTTATATCGACTAAAACATATTTAGGTTGCGATTACCTTAAAACGCAATCATCAATATATTTTAGAACTGTAATTCTCTTTCTATTATTATATAATATCCAAGCATATTTTACCCTATTCACAGCTGTAAATTTATCTTATTTTAAATTATAACCATTTATCATAATTATTCACTGGTAATTATAATTAAATCATAATTATTAATTATTTAATTAAATAATCTCATTTATTATTTAAGCCACTTTCTGCCAGGCATACAAACAAGTGTATTTTTAAAAGAAGAAAGTTATCAAATAAGTTAAATTGGTCTTTTCAAGTCAAACTATAATTCATATCTAATGTTATTCAACAATATATTAATAACACATCTAACTATAATTTGAATTAAATTTAACGTTATTTTAATTTTCATGAAATAGTAAAATTTTGGTTTATTTTTAGTTTATTTTAGTTTTAATGACACTATCTAGTTAATGTATCAATAACACAGCTAACTATTGTTAAATAACTATTCAATGCTATTTTAGTTTTAATTTAATTTTATAAACTTAAATTCAGTTTCTCAATCTAAGAAAGCTTTCAAGAAGAACTATTTCAAAGATAATCAGACCAGAAACCAAACAGAGAGCCACTTCATTAATCTTGGACTTGAGATTTAATTTGACCACAGCTGCCGTGTGGCTGCTTTCTTTGAAAGTTTCTCATATTCTTGTTCTCTCTCCTTCTCTCTCTGTGAAACAATGTTTGAACTTAAAATCTAAATTTAAAAATAAGTTACACTTTATCTAATAATTTATATTATTATGTTTACAATAATATTATCGTAAATTAACATGAAATATGAACTGTTTTGGAAACTGTTATTACACTCATTTCCCTTGAACTTGTGTTAATAAAATTGGGAAATGATCTAGGTATGACAAAAAATAAATGAAAATTTCGCAACAAAACACATAACGTTAGAATTTTTTATGAAAAGCTTACTAAATTTTTTGTTATATATTGAAATTATAAAAATGAAATATAAAAAAGATTTTAGGCCTATCTTCTCTAAATAAACCCTTAGAGAGCATCCAATGCAAAAAGACAAATTTTGGATTTATCATATGAAATTCATTGGCTATAGCAATCGTTAGATTTTACAATTTGAAAGAAATCCAAAAGTTACTTATACTTAAAACATTGAAAACTATCTGGTTATTGTCACTAGTAATTTGTATGAAAATAAATTTTATGTGTAAAAATAGTAACAGGCACAAAATCTATCACTTACAGGACTTGGTAGGCCTACAACATAATAAAAACAAAACTTAGCAAATCTCATGTTTATAGATTTTTACTTTTAATATCTATTTTACAATGAGGTTTAGTAGTCGGTTAATTAACATTGATTAACCACTAAATGATACGGGTTTAAATCGTCCGTTTTATTGTCTGGTGTCGAAGTAGCCAAGAAATCAGCCGGTATTTTGAAAACATTTAAATAGTAGAAAAAGTGTTCTTACAAATACATCTCCTGGAGATAAAGATCGTTTAGTGTTTCGTAAAAATACGATACATTTACGTTATGGAAATACAAATACAAGTACGAAAACTGCAAGTTAAGCAAAAACTAAAGTATGATATTACTAGACATAAACAAAATCGTAAAACTTTATTGCAAACTACAACACAAGGATTTTGATATTTTATAAAACATTTAAAGTCATACCGGTTAAGTCAGAAAACCAAATAGATATAATATAGAATATATTGACTAAAAGATTTTTTAGTTCATCGATAAACCACTGGAACCAGTAGCGTTCATGTACTCCCCTTTAGAAACGTAAAATGATAACCCACATCTAACATTATGATTCTGTGATTGGACAAACCATTGATCTGACCACTAATTTTAATTTTAGATTGTTTGGAGTGGAATTAAATATGCGAGTTCTAATCATAAACATATTTTGTAAAAAGTTTTTAGCCTTAAAAGTATAAATCGGTCTTAATATAGTTGTATAGTAAAAATGAAAAATGTGCCTAAATTAATTGTTAAAAATATCAGTTTCTTACAAAAACCATGAATACATGTAAAACATTAAGATTTCTTTATTGAAATGATGTTTGTGTTAACTCCTCTTAATCAAAACCTTCTATTAATCTAGACAATCTATTATTGATTAAAACTAGAGACCGCCACTGGTCGAAATTTAACCAAAGTTTTAAGTTAATCTTGATTATCTGGAACCGATCATTTAAAAAAATATTTTATAACTGCAACATATGTTCTTCATAATTTGATAGCATGTGTTATTACAACAGCTGTCTAATGATTCAATTGATTATACTTTCACAAAATTTGAAATATGAAAGCCTGTGGTATTCATTGTTTTGAAGTTGATGACTTTTAATTATAGGTTATTTGTATTCTACATTACATAAAATTAATAGACGGTTAAAAAAATAAAACCTAACATTACAAAAATTACCATATCAACCACACACTGTAAGGTCTGCTCAATATGCAAAGACAATTAAAAAAAACAAGAAAACTATTGCCCTTGATATTGTGTATTTGTATAATTGGACCTATCAAGATGGTAGACCTTGGTCAGGTGCTGTCATTGATGGTTATACAAACACCTTGACCTTAAACCAACATCAGAAGGGTAAACACTTCATGGGAACAATATCCTCTGTCAACATACTTTCCCCCTTAGAGGACCATTTGGGAGGCAAGCTCTGTGTTTTTATTAAAATTAATACAAGTAAGGCGACAGCTAGGTTGGAAAAAGAATCGTTATCTCATGAAATCCGAGTTCTCGTAAAGATTAATGACTGGCTAATATCCTTAATATTCAATGATAACAATGACATAAACAAATATCAATCAAAATATAATTGTAACTAAACAAACTGAGCACATTTCAATGGGCTATTTAAACCACATCCGCAGTGTAAAGCATTTGTTATTCATTAATTGGGATTTGAAAGCACTTAATCAGGCCGTGGAACAATCTGTGGTAATATTTTAACAATTTAACACGGTTACAACATCGGGCCTGGTGGGCTTGTGGGTGGGACAGTTCAAGCACAAGGTGTGAGAGGGGGGGGGGGGGGGTTGGCAGGGTTTATTTTTGGTAATTGCGAAGTAATATCATGTCTTATGCATGCTTATATACATATTTTTATTTTTGCATAACTGTGTTTCTCTTGTTTGTTTGAACTATATAAAAATCATCTTTTCATAGCTTTCCTTTTTATAAATATAAATCAAAAGGTTTTACCACAACAGCTAAAATATTGTTACAGTTGATGTTTGGTAACACAATACTTTTTAGGACTCCACAAAGGGTGAATCCAAATTTACATAAAATTTACTATTTATTTTCATGAGAGTTTTAAAGTTTTTGTGTTTGTCAATTGAAAATAAAAATGAATTTTCAGTGTTATTTTATGATTTTTTTAATTTTATTTAATTATTGTTATGTTTCATCAATACGGTTTATAGGGGTAGCAAGGGTTCCAATAAAACTGAATATGCGATATGATTTTCATTTTTAGTCAAAAGTTGAAAGGTATTTCGTGTAATTTAAAGACGTTTTAGCAAGATTTTTAAGTTCTTATCCTTAAAATAACATAAATGCTGCTTCATTTTGTTAAATCATTTTTACTTATTTTTATATTTTCTGGGCGGATAACCTAGATCCCGACATTCCACAGTTTTGTAAAATGAAGTTATTGATCATGTGATTGGATCAGTGATTGGGAGCTCTCAGTTGCACAAGTAGCTAATTGTGAGTGACAATGCATGAATCTGGTATTGGGAATGGCTCTGCAGCCATTGGATTGGGAACAATGCTGCTAACTTGGAACTTATATGGCAAAATCTGATAAAACTAGATGATTGTAAAAATAACGTTTTATGTTTCCATTTATTATATTCGTATCCCAATATAACTAAGGTAAACTTTAACATGATATGTAAAATAGGACTTACCACATAACTCCCGGAAATTCATGAACAATATTTTTATTGCATTTACCAAAGGGGAAAAGGATTTAAATATGTGAAAAACTATTTGTATCATTAAATCGTTAAAAACTGTCTACTTGTACAGTATATAGTTCCCATTAAGGTAAACAGTTGTATCCACATTTTCAACTATAAATGTATATTTATTTATTTATTATTTAACAATATAACGATTTGAACACTCCCTAATTAATTTTTGTAACACAAGCGTGTTTGTTTTGTATGTCTTATGAGAAAAATAATTTCTACGTTATAAATATTATTTGAAAAATGAAAACAATGAAAGCCTTACATAATCCCCCTATTAGCCCTATTAATCTTGTATAACGGTTTGTTGAATGGAATAAATATTAAGAATAGTTATAACCTATTTTTATATTACGTGTCAAGAACTGATAGAAAATGTTTTATTGTATTGGTTTAATATTCAGTATTATACGGATCAATACAGTCAAATAATTTATAACAATTGTGTATCATGTATGCAATTGAGCTATACAAAATATATTACTATAAAAAATGTATTAAATTGCATACAATATAGTCATAAATGTTTTTTTGTTTTTGTCTTTTTTACTTTTATATTCAGGCTCATTTCGGAAATCCTGCAAAACACATCCCTCCAGATCGATTTCAATTCCGATCAATTGTTAGGCAGGAACCCAAAATAATTTTGAGGAATAACTCCTGGCCGTATTTAGTTGGGAATTCTCGCTTTTAATTAAACATTACAAACACTTATAAGTCAAATAATTAGTATAAAACATAATAATTGAAATATCATAATTCACTCTATGTTGTGTCTGTAAATGTTTGCTATAGGCTACTCTTACACTATTGTTAGATATACCCTTAACATATGCGGTTAAGCTTAAGTATTGAGTTCTCATTATTGTTATTGTAGAAAGTATTTTCAGTGATAAAACATTTTGGACTCTGTCATATTGAAAGATAAAAGAAATATTCTGCCAGGACTTCATTGCCCCCCGTGAGCAATCGGTATTGTTCAACATGACAGGTTTGGCTGCTGGAGTTTTAAGGACAGTTTTATATGTCATAACAGTAACTTTCAACTTTGATATTTTTAACACTCTCTCATTCATTTATGGTGTATTATATAATGCAAGTAAAATTTGATATACATAAATATGAAAACTGCAGTTAAATAAAACTACAACTAGTTCATAGGTACGGATTTTTATTACATTTGAATCTAAACATATTAAATAAAAGAAACACAATGGTTGGAAACTCTTTGCAGTTAAGTTGAGAACAGTATAAACAGGTTTTTTTTAGTTTTTATGGAAGTTTTGAATTAAAGCTTACACTATCCATGAGTAGGAAAAATGACTATTCGTGGGATTTAAAATGATGATATATTTTTTGTAATAATAGCACTTCAAACGAGGATGTTTTTTTGTAGAAAATAGAGAGATTAAAAAATGAGACTGAACAATTTAGCATCACGAAGGGTGAGAAAACATGTGGGAGGGTATCGTAAAAGAAGGCAGAGATATAAGACCCCTCTCAGTGTAGCTGTGGGGCGTTACGAAACGCAAACTACCACAGTACTGTCTTTTTATGTGCAATCTTGCAAGAAACACTTTTGCATAGAAAACCTTGTACCTCTTGAACTCCACAAATACAAAAATCTAGTCAAAATCTTAACATATAATACTTAAAAGGCAAAAAAATCTACTATTTAGAATTTGGATAATGCTTCATGTGACTACAAAACATTTTTGTTACACTGCGGTTAAAAGGCTATTTTTCATTATTTAATTTAAAACATTTTGACCGGTCTCTGTTTTTAAAACGGTAAACATTTAGTCTTAAAATGTTATACGAAACTGTAACTTAATAACATAAACTACATTAAAAAGTTCCAAATTGATAACTTAACACAAAAGATATAAGAAAATAAAATAAGGAAGGCAAGACCGCATCACATAATGAATATTGCTGTATTTGTTTCGACCTAAAAATAACCAAAAATGAAGTTGGAGTCGGTAGTTCAGCGATACTCTGTATTAAATATGTTTTTTTTTCTTTACTTTGCCCCAGCCACAAAATTATAGTTCTATTATTGGAACTATTGGACCAAGTAAAGACGGTAAGCCACAGTTCACAGTTCAGGAGAAGTACTTATAAATACTACTTCACATAAAGGTGATCCGATCCCACCATAACATCACATCGCTGCCATGGTTCACGGTGGGATTGCTGACCACTAAACCTAAAAGTATGTGAATATACTTCTGCCTTTGGTTTCGTCAAACATGTATGAAGTCAATCGTCACTACTTAAAGGAGGTATGCCACTACTTGTTGTAATGCTCACTATAATAAGTTGACGGATATAAAAACGCTGACGAAACAATAGATTTTTGTAAACATATAAATAATTACATAAATCTAAACCATTTGTAGGCTTATAAAATATGCATGTGATATACATTAAGGTATATATGTATGTATGTAAGTAGTGTCAAATTGTTGGTGCTGGCCCAGTTCAAGGTCACCTGAGGGATGACGTCATCGAGGTCAATGACCTCACCGATGACGTCATCGATGACGTCATCGATTGCGTCATCGATGACGTCATCACTAATGACGTCATTTCTATGACGTCACACCCATGACGTCACAGAAATGACGTGCTGATGACGTCATCACCCCTTACGTCATCAAAATGACGTCACCGACGCCACTGAGGTCAAGGTCACGCCGAAACTTAAAATTTTTTGGCACTTTTGCCGTTTCTCGCACTACGCTCCGAGTTTCAGTCAGAGTCCCCGTGACCTTGACCACTTGGAGCGAATTTCCGACGAGAAACGGCAAAAGTGCCAAGTTAAACTCGAGTTTCTGACATGACCCTGCCTAAATGGGCAATCGGTTATCCCTCAGGTGACCTTGAACCAGAACAACACCAACAAATTTGATATTACTGTGACCTTGAAAACCTAACAACGGAGCGCCGACACCGATGCGCACCCCACGACAGCCACCGAGTGACTGACTGTCAGGCTCTGTGTACGCTAGGTATATTGGCTTGAGAGACTAAGACTCTAAACTGTCAGGAATGGGAGTAACTAACTGAATTTTGCAAGGAAAAGTCATTTCATCCAATATATTAAACAAATCTTCATCAGTAAAACTGACATTAGTCTGTTTGGTATAAAACTTAGGGTGTCCGCGCAACAGTTTGCGCCACTTAGCTAAAGTTGAAACTCTCTTAACTTTGAGTGGTGGACAGTGAGCAACTAATAAAGTCTTAACACGGCTAAGTTTCTTACCTAAAGTGTCCTGCGACATGGCTTCACCTCACAAAAGTTCGCACAATACTGAGAGACTGCTTGTAGCCGCATGAGTCAAGGGAAAAAGAGGTGGGGGAAACAGCAGGAGTGGGGGAAGGTCACAGTGGTGGGGAAGGTGAGGTGGTACGCTGGAGTATCGCATCACTTCACCATGAGCTGTCCTACAGTCAACACACTGTTCTCTTGGCCCGAGTTGGCACTAGAAGAAACATTTCTGTACAGCTTAGGCTGTGAGAGCCGAGGAAGCAAAGTCAAAGTGGAAATTGTGTTAAACTCCAAGATGAAGAGTCTCCTAAATAAACTAATTGTATCCCTGCAATCTCCTATAACTTTAGAGAAATACCACTTTATTAAGCGACACCTTATACTTTGGCAAAACGAAGCGGAAATGGAAAAGATTACAGTAAAATTAATTTAACTTAAAACTTGGACTGGGACACTCATGGCGATACCACGTGGCGTGCAAACGCCACCCTAAACATTACAAGTTAGGTTATTGAGCACCTCTGGTACGATAACCGATGTGTTAGAGTTAAAGTGTGATGACCTTGAGTCAAAACACTGAAATACTACAAGTCGATATCGTCCCAGAGTTAAAGTGTAGTGACCTACATTCAGACTTGTAAAATTACTTACATATAGAGAGCTAGAGAACAGCGAGACGCACCGCATGGAAGCCGGAGACATACTGGCGAAGCGGTGTTGTGCAGCCTAGGGACCCAGTTGTGGTGGGGGTATAGCCAACACTTAGAGTACAAGTGTTGTGGGTGACCTTGACCCACTTAACTTACCTGACCCCCCCCCCCCCCGACAAAAGTGCGAACCCCCCCCCCCCCCCCCCGACAAAAAGTGCGAACCCCCCCCCCCCCGACAAAAGTGCGAACCCCCCCCCCCCCCCGACAAAAGTGCGAACCCCCCCCCCCCCCACCCCCACCCCCACCACCCACCCCCACCCCCACCCTGATATCCTGGGCGTGCAGCCCCGGTGGGGATATAAGGGGGTCCGGCCAGAGCCAGCTCGCAGTCCGCTCCCGCGCGTTGAACGTGAACGACCGGGACGGACCGCCATAGGCATCACTAAACATTGAATGGCGCCTTCAGTGTTTAGCGAAGTCTACTCTAACTTTAAGGACTTGTATTAGTTGTAAGATATTGCGCTTGCGTTTGGGTATTGCGAATTGTTTTATATGAGAGTGTTTTACTTGTACCCTATGTCTCCTGTGTCTTTTATCCTTTGTGTCCTGTTTGTTATATGTGTTTAATGTGTATGTGCTTGTTCCAGCATTGACTACGTTGAGCTCAATTGTGTGTGTTGTAAGTGTGTTATATGTTTCTAAAGTGTATACGCTTGTTTTAGCTATCCCCCCTTGAGCTTTTTCAATGCTCAAAGTAAATTGTAAAGTCAGGGAACGGGAGTAGGCCCCCGTGTAAAGCCACTTTTAATAATTGGTAGGCTCCTTGCCAGGCATGCAAAAGGTTGCGGATGGCATTTTGGGGAGCATGTCCGTTTGTAAGCTGGCAAGCAAAAGGTTGTGGCGGCCTCTGCACTCGGACCGAGGACGTAAGCCATTAGGGTGTCCTCAGTATGTTTCCCTTCTGGAAACTCAAAATTATGTAAATGAATCTTTGTTAGCTATTTGTGTTTTTAGTCCCCAAGGCCCCCGAACATTCGTGGTTCGCCATGGATGTACGGGGGCCGAAATTTTTTAATGTCCGTGTGGCCTTGACCTACAAAGACTTGTAAAAATTCAATGCATTTTAAATGAGAAAATATTAAAGATAGGTTACGGGAGTAGGCCCCCGTGTAAAGCCTATTTTAATTATCAGTAGGCTCCTGCCAGGCATGCAAAAGGTTGCGGATGGCATTTGGGAGCATGTCCGTTTGTTACGCTGGCATGCAAAAGGTTGCGGCGGCCTCTGCACTCGGACGAGGACGTAAGCCACTAGGGTGTCCTCAGTTTGTTTCCTTCTGGAAACACAAAATCATGTAAATGAATCTTTGTTAACTACTGAAAAGACAATGCAGTAAATGTTTACAAGTCTTGCGTGGCGAAGGGTACACGACATTGGATGTTGCCTTGTTGTCATAGTTGGGTCTCTTCGGAGGCTACAGCGATGACAACCCAAGTGCCTCACACCCCCAAAGGGGGGTGTGGGGCTTAATTTTTTTAAAGTTTTTTGGTGACCTTGACCTAAATATGTAAAATCTTTCAAAGTGTTTAACAGTCAGGTCTTATTAACACAGTTAATACATTAATGTCTGTTAAAAAAATATAACAGTTAGGTATTTGTAACCCACAAGTTTGGAGTTGTTAATAGTTGGGTCCCTTGGGAGGCTTCAGCTATGGAAACATAAATGCCTCAAGTGGGGCTTATTTTTAAAAGTGCGAACCCCCCCCCCCCCCCCGCAAAAAGTGCGAACCCCCCCCCCCCCGCAAAAAGTGGCGAACCCCCCCCCCCCCCCGCAAAAAGTGCGACCCCCCCCCCCGCAAAAAGTGCGAACCCCCCCCCCCACCCCCACCCCCACCCCCACCCCCACCCCCACCCCCACCCCCACCCCCACCCCCACCCCCACCCCCACCCCCACCCCTAATATCCTGGGCGTGGCAGCCCCGGTGGGGATATAAGGCGGCCGGGCTGCACGCACTTCTCATTCCGGTCCAAGCCCCCATACGGACAGGTACTCTCTCTCGCTCTTGAGACTTTTGTTTTACACGTTCACTTCTTTCTTTACATCTCTTCTTTTCATTTATTACAATGGGGTAAAATGGGTCTGAAGCTAAAAAACTACCCATCAACTTCAACCTCGACCGACGCGTCTCGACCCTCATCATCCTCGACTTCGATCCTGGAATACCTGATGACTGCGAACATCCTGAGCTGCCTGACGATGGCCGCCACCGCCGCCCGCCGCCACCACAGCCCGCCTCAATGCCCAGCCTGTCGCCATTGCCGGCGACAGTGGAAGAGGCTGGTGCACAGCCATCGTCAGGAGAACTCGTCAAGTCGTCAGGCCGAGTCCCGGTAGCCTCTCCAGCACTCTCGCTGCTATCGGACTCAGGATCGAGTCTGCGGCTTTTGAAGAGACGTCTAGGTCGAGGATCACCCCATACAGCAGAACCCGGAAAATCCTCTCATACACTACATCCCAATGTCCTTCACCTATATCCCCCCATGCCACCTACACCAACCAAACCACCCCGTAAATCCATCTTCTCCCCTGATCTTCCCACCATAGACCTAACACGCTCTCCTACCCCGCCCAAAATTGTTTGCTCCATCCCGCTTGAACAATCTTTGCCCCTTCTACCTCCTTCCAACCCCATCCCTTCTAGCCAGCCTAATTCAGAGAAGCTCCAAGACACTCCGCTAAAGAGTCCAACACAGAAACGTAAACGCGTTAAAGCCCCTGCTGGCAAGGGTAAGAAATGCGATTACGCTTGGATGTCTAGTAAGTTTGGGGTTTTGTGTTGCCAGAAACTTGCTTTGTGCAGAAGGGGATCGCTGCCAACGACACCTCAAAAGTACAGTCAAATTTCGGCAATTCAAACCCTATACTCTGTACATTAAGCCTAAAAACGTTCAAGTTCAGACATCCCCACGGTCCGCAACCGCGGGATATTAGAAGGCTAAAGGTTGATGAAAAATACTATTTCATTGGTCAGACATATGGAGCAGGTAATAAGAAAGTAGAAATCGTTGTAAAAGGTGAAGGCCGCCTTTGTACAATGCAAGTACCACCTCGTATGGTACAAAGAGAATTTTTCATACCTAAAGCCTATCTAATACGAAGGAAAGGATGTGAAACCGTGTGGGAAATGGACTAGGACATGGGCCCACCAAAAAAAAACAAAATTGTTAGGCTGTGTTGGACAATATTTAAAAAGTCTTTTTCCAAATTATTTTTCCAAATTTAGTCTTAACCCTCTTAAAGTAAGGGAGAGGGGTATTATACAAGTCAACTAATAAAAAAAAAAATACTTGACTTGTATAATACTTTAACCTGGCGGTGATGTAAAGTCACTGGGACAATCTCAAACCGTGTCCTTGAGGGTGAAGACTAAGTTACAAGTAAATCATTAACAAATAAAAACTTACCTCCAAACACTTGTAGCTTGCTACAAGTGTTTGGAGGTAAAAATTTTTCAAAGTTTGAATGACCTTGACCCATATAAATTACTTACAACTAATGTTGTGTATCACGTGATACCCCCACTCTAACGCTCTTACTAAGCTTGTATGAGCCGTTCATTTGCTTCAGTCTGTTTCTGTGCTCCGTGTAAACATGTCACGGTACAATTACAAAGGTGGTGACTTCTTGATAGATCAACACAATGCTTGGGAAGTACTAAACCAGCATAGAATGGAAGTTGAGTATTGTATAAGACAAGACGGGTCTACATTTTATCTATGTATTATAAACAACCAAACTCATAAGTATGAACACTGGACAAAAATTAATTATAACAACATAGATGAGCTGTTTGCTTGGGTGTTTGAGGTGTGTAAAGTTATTGAAGAAACCAAAATAATGGGTGTGCTAAAGGTATGTAAAACTGATGACCGGGAAGACTAAGCAAAATTTCTTTACACCCCCCCCCCCCAGTGTTATCCCCACCACTAAAAATGGGTATATATAGGAGTGGTGATCAACCGTCCTCTCATTCTGCTTTACACCGTTAAGCTGAACACCACCATGTCTGCTATGAACGTCCCAGCCTCTACCTCTGGCCCGGTCGCCTCCAACTCCAGCCCGAGCATTGGACCAATCCGATCGGCGCCTTCGTCAAGAAGTCGTGTCCGATTCTCCGGCTTTGGTCCTGTGAGGAAGGAGTTACGGAGCAGCGGAGCGTCTCAACCAACCACGACGGATGCATCAACTCAGACTCCACCAAACATCATCGAGTGGTACGACGAAGTGATAGAGCAAAGGGACAGAATGCTAGAGAATACTCGCAGGGAGCTACTTTATGTCAGGAGTAAATGGGAAAAACTGATTAAGAAGTGTGAAAGCCTGTTGGACAGTGATGATAGTGAGGATGAGAGTGGATAGGTGTGTGGGTAAAGACTTGGACTGGGACTTGTGTGTATGTATGAATGTGTGCGTGAATGTGAAATACAGAGCGGGGGATAGATCACTCTGTGGCAATGGACTAACATGCCACTTAGTGATCTATCCCCCGTTCTGGTAATGTTTTTGGATGGCCTTGACCCACTTTACCAAGGCTAGCTAGTACCCCCACCACTGATAAGTGTATATATACGGGTATTGATGTGCAGTTTGGTTATTCTGCTTTGTATCGCTTAGCTGAATACCTCACTTCAACATGGCTTCCAACTGCAAAACTTCTCAGGCTTCCTCTTCTTCTTCAAGAAGGCGTGCTGCCAACGTCCTGCCTGCTACTCGTGGACCTGCTCGACCATTCCACAGCATAACTGTTGCTCGGGCAAACGCCTGCAAAGCTCCAATGCTACGGACCTTGCTGGAGGTGAGCCAAGACGGGCAAGGCTTGCTCAGTCCTGGTCAACGGCAGGAGCAAGAAAGGCGTATGGCGTACTACAGGCTGCAGGGTGTAGTTCCCAGCTTGAAGTTAGGCGATCCGAGAGTAGCAAGCATCAACGAGGCAGCGGACTACATATCACACCTTCACAGTGTTTTAGAAGTAAAGGACCAACAAATTGAAAACTTAAAAGAACAATTGAAACAATTTAACTTTAATCCTGTGGAGTTTGTGGAAGCAGTGATGAGTGATAGTGATGATGAAGGAACTGAATATATATTGGGTATGTAATGAAAGACTTGGACAGGGACATGTGTGTGTGTGTGTAGAATACAGAGCGGGGGATAGACTACTTTGCGGCAATGGACTAGCATGCTGCTTAGTGGTCTATCCCCCGCTCAAAGGGTAGCATTGGATGACCTTGACCCACTTTACAGCAAGGACAACCGGTTAACTGGTATAAAAGAGGGGGGTCTGTACATCCCGACTTCATTCTGCTTTGAACCTTCCAGTGGAACGCTAGAAAATGAGTGGATCACTGATCATTGGTAAGGAGTGGGAGTATGTAACCATAAACTATTTAAACTGTAGAGGGATGTTGAAGAAGGTGTATGATAATGTTAAAAAAATGGTTGTTGAAGAAGGTAGGGTAGTGATTGTAGCGTGGAAGAAGAAGCAGTATACAGGACAACAAGTGAGAGCAAGTGACTTTGGGGGGAATAGTGTGTTTCAAATTGGACGAGCGAACTTGGTTAATTTGGACATTGTGTTTTGGGACTTGGAAAGGTTAATTGAAAATAGTGGCAAACATGGGGAACTCTTAATTGGCAGGGAGGACAGAGTATATGAGTAAGTGTAAAAGACTGGGGGGCTTATGTGTGTGTAAAGACTAGGACTTGTGTGGAATACAGAGCGGGGGATAGATCACTTTGCGGCAATGGACTAGCATGCTGCTTAGTGGTCTATCCCCCGCTCAAAGGGTATTATTGGATGGCCTTGACCTATATAAAGGTAGAGGGGGAATAGGTAATAGGAGGGGGAAATTGGTATATATGTAGGACTAATGAATAAAGTATTTAGTCAAGCATTTGTCTAGACACTATCAACAACAACAATGGAGAGCTTCAGTGTTGAGTTCATCCTCTTGGAAGAAGACATCAACGAAGTGGTGGAACTTATAGAGGATAAGACCAGCCAGGGCACATTGGAACTTGTGAATTGCGAACCGTTGGACAATGCAGCAATCGATAAGATTGCATATTTCATGATGCATTTGTATAACGAACAAACAACCAATATGGAGTTTGTGCAGTACCTTTATCAAAACCAAGTAAATGTGCGAGTGACAATTACTTGGTGGCAATAATAATAAAGTGTAACATATGGATGTGGACTTGGATGTGGACTTGGACTTGAGTGTGGTCTGCGGAATAGAGCGGGGGATAGATCACTTTGCGGCAATGGACTAGCATGCTGCTTAGTGGTCTATCCCCCGCTCAAAGGGTATCTTTACGTGACCTTGACCCACATAAATTGTATAGTTGGTGGGGGTATAAAAAGGGTAAGCAAATTGGATGGATACAACACTTCCATACCATGGCTCCACTTGACAACACCGTGTTCCATCGCAACAGGATTGTCTCTATTCTGGAGGTAATACCTCTAGAAATTATAGAAGTAGAGGACCAACTACCTGCGGTTGATCAAGAAGAGGAGGAGGAAGAGATAATGGATATTGAAACGGACTCTGACGAAGCTGGTTCAACGGACAATGAGGTGGACTTGCACGCCTACGAAACATTAGAGTCGTCATCTGAGTCGGAAATGGAATTCCAATTGGAAATCGAAGAAGAAGAACAAGAACAAGACACTCCCCATCGTCCAATGGATAGGATGTTAGTTGCCAGAAGAATTATGTATTGTCATCGCTGCCTATTCCGTGATGAGGATGATTCCGACTCTGATGGTGATGTTTCACCCTTGTAAAAAGTTTAAACAAAAAGTTAAAAAAGAATGTGAGCGGGGGATAGAGCACTTTGTAGTAAATGATGCTGCTTAGTGCTCTATCCCCCGCTCAAAATAATAATTCCAAATGACCTTGACCTATATAAACTTGCTCAAACAGACATCTTTGAAAAAACTTGTACAAATTATTGAATCTAGACCAAATATCATCAATTTATCAAGCCTACTGATAAATGTATTACAAACGGTTGTGTAAAGGCTAAATTTAGCACATGAGTGATAACCTGTTTCCATATGACGTCACTTTCCCCACCTATCTGCCTCGGATATAAAGGGTCCCGGTGGAGTGCGCTGCTCATTATTGCGTGGACATTCACAGAGTGTGCATTCAAAGCCAAACTGTTTGAAATGGCTCTTTGCGACATTTGTGGGGAAATCTTTCAAGACGAAGATCTTTTCATCATACACAGAGAATTACATGAAGACGAAGATAGAAAAGAAGATATTACCATGGATGAAATAGACTTAGACTCAATTGACCGGTTTTTGGGAGAGCATCAGAAGCAGATGGACTACTACGACAGCTATCTACAGCAAATGCAAAGAAGAAGACCTAGTGTGATCCAATTTGCTGGTGCTGGACCATCTACTGCTACAAGACCTATTGAAGAAGAGGACACCGAAGAAGAGGACACCGAAGAAGAGGATATGGAAGAAGAAGAACTGGAAGATGTAAGACAACTGCGCACCACAGCCTTGCCAGGACGAGTTGTAACACATTTCAAAATTAATAACGTTCAATTGGAATTGGAAACATTCATAACCCAGGCTAAGGAACTTGTTGGTCAAACGTTGAGGGAAGAATTACAAAGGCTAAATTTTATTAAATTTGGAATGGTGTTAGAGGCTATGTTTAACAATACTGATGGTGAAACAGCATTGAGAGCATTCATTACCAAAAACCGAACCCTTACCTTCACCTCCGACATTGATGATATTATTGAAGAATGCTTGGAGGAACTTATAACCAAACTCCAAGAACATGAAGGAAGAGGATCTGGATGGACTTTGTCATCAATCGAAGGTATGGATGTTAGGGTTCATAAACATGGATATGGTTTAAGAGGTAGTAGTTTTATCCCTCTACCAAAGAAAATCCAAAACACTAACTCGTGTAGAAATGTTCAAAATGAGGGTAATGAATGTTTCAAGTATGCAATGTTAACCAAGTATGTTAAAGATCATCCTGAAAGAGTTGGTAGAGAATATTACGAAAATGAACACCGCTACAACTTTCAAGGTCTTACTTACCCAGTTACTTTAAAAGATATTGACAAATTTGAAAAGAAAAATCCTGGCGTTTCAGTCAATGTTTTTGGTCTGGATGATTCCAACAACGTTTATCCTTTGCGGGTAGTAAAGGTTGAGCAAAGAAACCATACGGATTTGCTATTGATAACCAAGGGTGAAATTTCCCATTATGTATGGATAAAAGACTTTGAAGCGTTAGTTGTAAAACAATTGACCAAAAGAGTAAATAGGATTACAGTTTGCAAGAGATGTTTCTGCTTTTCTTGGAAAGATTCAAGACGTGGAGGATTGGACTGGTTATTGGAACATAAAAGACTTTGCAACGAGAACTATGAAGTAAAGATAAGTCTTCCACCGCCTACCCGAGCTTCAATACAATTTAACAAGACAGTTCACCAATACCGAATTCCAATAGCGGTCTATGCAGATTTTGAATCAACGTTAGTACCACAGGAGCTGCCGGACGGCGAAGTGACTAGAAGAACAAAATATCAGTTGCATCAGCCCAACAGTTTTTGTTTACTAGTTAAATCAACCTTGTCTGAAAACCAATTGCAAGACTATGGTTTAACATCCACTCCAATACTCTACCGTGGTGAAGAAGCCGCTAAGTATTTTGTAGACCAACTGTACGATATTGCTGGAAAGGTTCAACGCTTGTTCGGTAATATTGTGCCTATGGAACCTTTAAACCAAAATCAACAAGAAGAATACAACTTAGCGACAAGATGCTATTTATGCAAGAAGATGTTCAGTGAAGAAAACCCAAAAGTAAGAGATCACGATCACCTGACAGGGTTATACAGAGGAGCTGCTTGTAATTCATGCAATATAAATTACAAACTGCCAAACTTTATTCCTGTCGTTTTACACAATCTTAGCGGCTACGACTCCCACTTTATTATCCCGGAGTTAGGAAGAGATGACGGTAAAATTGATGTTCTTGCTACAACATTGGAAAAGTACATCAGCTTTTCAAAAACAGTAGGTAAAATTAAACTTCGCTTCGTAGACTCTTACAGATTTATGGCATCTAGTTTAGCCAAATTGTCAGAGAACCTAAGAAGAGAAGACCTAAAAGAAACCAGAAAAATTGTACCTGAAGATAAATTAGACCTAGTATTACGGAAAGGAGTGTTCCCCTACGATTACATAACTTCTACAGAAAAATTTGAAGAAACCAGTCTACCGCCGATTGAAGCCTTCAACAGCAAATTAAACGAAAGTGAAATCTCCGTTGAAGACTACAATCATGCATGTAATGTTTGGAACCAACTAAACATTCAAACCTTAGGGGAATATTCTGACTTTTATATAAAATTGGACGTAACTCTGCTGTGCGATGTGATGGAAGAATTCAGAAACACCTGCTTCTCCGCCTATGGACTGGACCCTCTACACTCGTACACATCTCCAGGATTAGCATGGCAAGCTATGCTAAAGTCAACCAACTGTCGACTGGAACTTCTAACGGATATTGATATGGTGCTCATGATGGAATCTGGTGTACGGGGCGGTTTGACACAAGCTGTAACACGTCATGTCAAAGCCAACAACAAGTACATCCCCGGCTTCGACGAGCAACAACCATCGGTCTACCTTGGATATTTTGATGCAAACAACCTTTATGGTTGGGCAATGTCAAATCCGCTTCCCTACGCTGACTTCAAGTGGATCGACCCGGCCACCATCGGAGACATCTCACAGATTCCAAAGGATGGTCCAAAAGGCTATATTTTGGACTGTGATTTTGAATACCCGGAGCACCTTCATGACCATCACTACGACTTGCCTCTCCTAGCCAAGACTGAAGTTTCACCGACAGGAAGATGGCCAAAATTGATGATGACCTTGGAGAATAAGGATCGCTATGTGGCTCACTACTGGGTAGTTCAACAGGCTCTTGAATTGGGTCTACGTATAGTGAGAATTCATAGAGCAATTGAATTCACCCAGTCTTGTTGGTTGAAACCATATATTGATTCCAACACTGCAAGAAGAGCTGCAGCGACAACAGCATTTGAAAAGGACTTCTATAAATTAATGAACAATGCCATCTTTGGGAAGACCTTGGAGAACAAAAGAAAACACAAAAATGTAAAATTAGTGAGTGATCCTAGGAAATTGGAAAAATTAGTGCAAAAACCAAATTTCGGAACATCCATGATTATAAACGAAAATCTAGTCGCTGTCAGTATGAAGAAAACAACAATAGTCATGGACCGTCCGTTATACATAGGTATGTCGATTTTGGATATAAGTAAAACCCTGATGTATGATTTCCATTATAACAAAATGGTTAAACATTACGGAAGGGAAAACATTGGAGTCGCATACATGGATACGGACGCGTTTATCTACTGGATAAAGACGTTGGACATGTATGAAGACCTAAGGACTTTTCCATACAAAGAAGATTTCGATTTTTCTGACTATCCGAAAAACCATCCAAATTTTAATGAAAAATATAAAAAAGTAATTGGAAAATTCAAAGATGAAGCAAATGGAATGCCTTTAGAAGAAATAGTGGCGCTGATGGCGAAATTGTATTCATTTAAGATGTACCACGAGAACAACACACCGACAGTGAAGAAAGCAAAAGGAGTGAAGACATCTTATTTGAAAAAACACGTGACATTTGACCACTACAAGACTTGTTTGTTTGAAGATACTACGATATCAGCAACATTCAACAATATCCGAAGCTTCAAGCATCAAGTCTACAGTGTCACCGAAATTAAAAAAGCGTTGTCAGCTCGGGATGATAAAAGACACATTATGCCCGACAAAATCCACACTCTTCCTTTTGGCCACTACTCTCTAAACCCTATCAACTAGTAACCTATTCTTCGTCCTTCTACAACTACGACCTTATTCCTTTCTCCTTCCGTAAAAAAATGGGGAACACGGCAAGTCCAACGCCGTGTTCCCCATTTTTTTACACAAGTTTGGATGACCTTGACCCATATAAATGATGTGAATATTTAAAACAACATTCATTGTGATTATACATGTGATACAACAAACATTGAAACCTGCAATATGAAGGACTTAAAGCAACAAATTGTCAACGAACTTCATAAACCTGCAAGAAGAAAGTTTCCACGAAGAAATACGGTGATAAAAGGAATTAATGATTTATATCAAGCGGATTTAATCGAAATGATTCCTTATAGCAAACAAAATAAAGGATATAAATACATATTGACTGTTATTAACTGTTTTTCAAAAATGGCAGATGCTTTACCACTAAAAGATAAAAGTGGCAAAAGTGTTACAAAAGCAATGGAAACAGCTATACAAAGAGACAAACATACTATTAAACATTTACAAACAGATGATGGAAAAGAATATTTTAATAAGGAATTTGCAAATTTAATGAAAAAACACAATATAAACCATTATTCAACCAATTCAGAAGTAAAAGCCTCAATAATCGAAAGATTCAACAGAACTTTAAAAAGTGCAATGTATAAAATGTTTTCCAACAGAGGATCGCACATATGGATTGATATGTTACCAAAACTTATAAACGATTACAATAACAAATTTCATAGGACTATCGGGATGAAACCAAACCAAGTAACTAGTAAAAATGAAAACCTTGTATTAAAACGTATAAAAACGAATACTAAACCAAAAGTTGAAAAACTAAAGCCTAAAAAATTTAATGTGGGTGATAAAGTGCGAATAAGTAAATATAAAGGTGTATTCAGTAAAAGATACCTGCCAAATTGGACCAATGAGGTTTTTACTGTATTCAAAGTACAACCTACAGTACCTGAGACATATATTTTAAAAGATAATAAAGGACAATTGCTTGAAGGAGGGTTTTATGGACATGAAATGTTAAAATCAACAGTAGGCGATGTATATTTAGTTGAAAAGGTGTTGCAACGGAAAAAAGATAAGGTCAAAGTACGATGGTTAGGATTTAATAAGACGGAAGATTCTTGGATACCTAAAAAGGATTTGATATAACGATAGAGAATCATTTTAGGTTGAACCATTACAAAGGATGGAGATAGTACCACAAAAAGAGAGTTTTACTATTAATAATATAGATGAACTCACAGTGGATAATTCAGAATTCAATAGTGGGAAGCATGGCGATTTGTTACCAAACACCGTTCGTTGTCTGGTTACCGGACCTTCCAACTGTGGAAAAACTAATGTAGTATTCAATTTGATTACAAACCCTAAAGGATTACGATTTAACAATCTATATGTATTTTCAAAATCACTACAACAACCAAAGTATCAATTATTGGAAAAAATACTGACTAATGTGCCTGAAGTTAAATATTTAAAGTTTAATGCAAGCGAGAGTGTCATGCAGCCACAAGAAGCTAAACCATTCTCCGTGTTTATATTCGACGATGTATCTTGTGAAAACCAAAACACAATAAGGAATTACTTCGCTATGGGTCGACATAACAACATAGATAGCATTTATATTGGCCAAACTTACAGCAAAATACCTAAACAACTCATTAGAGACAATGCAAACATGTTAATTGTATTTAAACAGGACGAAACCAACCTAAAACATATATATTTTGATCATGTAAATGCGGATATGACATTTGAACGATTTAAAGAGTTGTGTGGAAAGGCTTGGGCTGAAAAGTATGGGTTCCTAACAATTATGAAGGAACAACCGCTAAACAATGGTCGATACAGGATAGGATTTGATAAATTTATATTAATACATTAAACGTGGTATAACACATTCATTGTTGTACAACACGTCTTGCTACAAACATGGTTAACCAAGAAAAATTAGTAAAAGAAATAAAATCACTTAGTGATTCTATTCGGGCTAAAAACAGAGCATTGAAACTAGGTATTAGCGAGAGGGAGAAATTCCTTGAATCTACTTTTAAACCTATTACTGAACCCTTGAAACAATTAAACAAAAAATTTGCTAAACCTGTATTGGAAGGAGATGCGATTGCACCTATTACGAAGTTTGAAAGAGAAAATGTAAAATCAGAAGAGTTTAGTGATGAAGACCTGGAATCCTCTACGTATAGTGGTTTTACCGGTGGAGAACCCGAAAGAGAGCTAAAATCACCGGACTATAGTGGAATAAAAGAATTATATGAAGTAAAAGCCAAAAGAGGACATGAAGTTGTATCAACTGCTAGTGAAGAGGAAAAAGAAGAGACAAGGGAAGGTCCGTCAAACATAAGCTTATTGGGTGAAAACATTCATAACAAAGGACCTTTAGGAAGGAAATACATGGTAAAAATGTTACTCGGAACAATTCCTAATAAGAATTACCATAGTTATGGAGCGAGATTAACAGAAGACGGTTTAATGATAGGTAATAGCCCGTTAAACGTTGACGAACATGATAATATTGTCATTGGTGATCAAAGGTATAAGGGCACAAAAGGATTATTTGAATTATTATTTGAAAATAAGCCTTCAGTATCGGTAGTGAAAGAAAAAGACATGGAAGCATATAAAAATATTTTGGAACAGACAAATGCATATAGGAGAAAGTATTTACCTGACCAGCCTCCTTTTAGATCTAAGTCTTTAAAATATAAAGAATTTGTATCCAAGTTAATACCAACTAGAAGACAAACAATGCCGTTAACACAAAGAAAACCTGTAAAACGAAGATTTATGGCATCCACTTTGGATGTAAGTGCTCAGGAACGAAGAAAAAGAAGTAAGTCCGTTACGGGTACAGGTTTAATGAAGAAACTATATAACACAAATGTGATTTATTACAATAATATCAATAAATTGGTGGATAGAATGAAACTAATACATGAAGCTAAAGAAGCGGGTCATACTGGATTGGAAAACGAATGGGTGGCTTTAGTGGATGAACTCCGAAACCGTGGGGTAATCTCATAAAAATGCGTTACTCCCTAGAATACTATTCAGTTGCACCATGAGTGTCGACAAGTTCGGACGTTACTCCTCGGATGGGTTATATTATGCCAATAGTTTAAAAAGAAGTGCTGGTTTACCACAAACACCTGATGGAGATTATGATATGAGTAATAAAAGGTTAAAAAACATAAAAGATCCTACGGATGAAAACGATGCAATAAATCTAAAAATATTAAAGGAAAAGATATCGCCAACATTAAAACTACAAAATAACACATATGACGCAGAAGATCATAGAATTATCAACGTTGGTAAACCAAATCAAAACGGTGATGCGATAAACAAAGGTTATTTGTCATCTGAATTAAAAAATACGTTAAAATTCAATGGGAAAACGTATAGTGCCAACAATAAACGTATATCCAACGTAGATGACCCTAAAGATGCAAAAGACAGCGTAAATAGACGCTATTTACATTCTTTGATACCTGAAAAGACAAAAGATGGATTTTCTTTTTATAAATTTGTTATTAACGATATAGGTTATCCAAAAAATGAAAATGATGCTGTAAATCTCAAATATATAAAAGATCATTGTGTCATACGTGATGTGGGAGTTATCGATTGTCTTGGCAATTGTTTGGCGAATGTAAAAGATGGTTCAGCACCATCTGATGGTGCAACAGTGGGTCAAATGAAAGAGACTTTAAAACAAGAAACAACTGGATTTGCAAAACGAGATGAAGTATTATCAAAGCAAGGGGATGACTTTATTCAAGGTAATGAAAAATTTCGTTTATTGACATACAAAAACGCTTATTGGGATTGCAGGCATGGAAGGTTATCAAATGTGTCATGGGGTCATGCTGATAGAGACGCGGCTGCCTTAGGACAAACAGTACATCTAGATCCAAATAATTACTATGCGTTTTTTATATGTAGTAATAAAAAATTAAAAAACATGGCGCAAGGAAGAGAAGCAAATGATGCTGCAACTGTAGGACAGGCTATCACATTATCACAAATGGATAGCAAAGTGTATACTTGTAATAATAAACGTATAACAGACCTTAAAGACCCTGAACATGTGGATAATGCTGTCACTGTTAATTTTCTTGTAAAAGTTTTAGGAAATGCATTATTTGATGTATACAATCATATTGGTATTCATTCAGGTCGTACTCCTTTGTTGGAATCTGAGAGAGGTACTTGGATTAAACGGGAAATTGTTCAAAACTATTTTATCAACCCTCATACAAAAAAGTTTAGATCATCGGATTGGGGTGATTTTGATATTTAATAAAAGAACACAATAAACAACTTCATTTATGTCCAACTTGTCATAGAGGTAACACATAAGTTGTACATTGCGATTATAAAAGGACAATAATGACGTTCCAGTACATCAGTCCATATAGAGACACTGTAAGGAGAGGAGGTGGGATCACGTCCACAGCGGTTTCTCTGTTAAGTAAAGCTTTAAAACGAATTCCAGTAGGATCCATAGTAAATAGAGCAATAGACGCATTACCATACGAATTTCATATACCGGGAGGTTATCAGTATTGCGGACCAGGAACTAAATTGAAAAAACGACTGGAAAGAGGCGATCCTGGCATAAATAAGTTAGATCAGGCTTGTAAAGAACACGATATCGCATATTACACGTTTGCCGATTCAAAAAATAGATCAATAGCTGACAAAAAGCTTGCGGACATAGCTTGGCAACGAGTAAAATCAAGTGACGCTAGCATAGCAGAAAAAGCAGCAGCTTTAGCAGTAACAGCAGGTATGAAGGCTAAAACAGCAGTAGGAGGTGGAAGAAGGAGGAGAAGGAGAGTAAAAAGGAGGTCAACCACAAGAAAACATGGAGGAAATATAAAAAGAAGACGACGATCTACAAGAAAAGGCAGGAAGAAGCCCACCGTGTGGTCAATGGTAAAAAACGGGGCAGGTCTTTACCTAAGACCTTATCGTGCATATTAAATGAAAGAAATCAATTGGTCATACCACATAAAGCATTAACCAATATTGAATTATTTAAATATATTTCCTGTTTAAAAATACCATTTTTCCGCGGTGTGTTTATGAAAGACAGTTTACCAAAGAAAATGTGGCAAAATGAGACTGGAATTGTAAATTTGGATAATACTGAAGGGCCTGGCACCCATTGGGTTTGTTATAAGAAACTAAATAGCAATGTATATTATTTTGATAGTTTCGGTAATTTGCCACCACCAAAAGAACTTCAAAATTACTTTAAATCTGCTAAAAACATATATTATAACTATAAAAGAGAACAACCTGATAATACTTCAATATGCGGCCATTTATGTTTGGAATTTCTAGCTAAAAGTATCAGTCACTATTGAGATGTCTTCCTATACGGTATCATTAACAGGAAAATCGTCCACTTTACGAAGTATCCTTTTTCCAGCGTTACGCTTGCAAAAAGGAAGGTTTTGGGAGGCGGCACTATTGGATTTTACAACTTACAACTCTATCCCCAATGTTACGGAAGGTAAAAATAACGTATTGCATTATTATAAGGGAAAGGATGCCAGTGGAAAATTTACAGACTTACAAGAGTGCAGGTTACCCACAGGTTCTTATGAAATTGATCATATAAATGAATTTTTGCAAACTAAAATGGGAAAAGACAATATAACATTAAAAGGTAATAATAATACGATGAAAGCTGAAATTACTTCCAAATATTATATAGATTTCACTCAACCAAACTCAATTGGTGATTTATTAGGATTTTCCAACGATGAGCCTGTTTTAGAACCAGATGTAACACATTCCGGTAAGAAAACAGTAACAATATTAAAAGTCAATAGTATAGACATAACTTGTAACATTATACAAGGTGCTTACAGGGATGGGGCTAACACCCACATCATACATACTTTTTACCCAAGTGTACCACCTGGATTTAAAATTGTTGAAAAGCCACAAAACCTGGTATATCTACCGTTGAACACCACTTTCATTTCAGACATCGTGTTGAGCGTATTGGATCAAGACGGTAACTTGGTAGACTTCAGAGAAGAGCCTATTACGATTAGATTACATTTAAAATCGACACTTTAATACAAAACCATGGGTTTAACATTTAAAAGCGAACAACCTACGGGAAACCGCATTAGTAGCTCTTCAGCTGTGGAGGAGTTAACACGCGAGAACATTCGTTTCTTAGAGAGAATTGGATTAAAATTAACCGAGTATGGATATACTGGATATAGCGCAGGGTCCAACATTCGACGAAACCCTATGGGAAAAAGAATATCACACCCACAACCCTTACACTTCATCGAAATTAAACAATAACGATGAAATCCGTATTCCCATACAAAATCAAGACATTTACACACTACCATGTGAAAGTTACTTGTATATTGAAGGACAAGTTACTAAAAAGGACGGTACTACTGTTGGTACAACAGTTCCATTTATAAATAATCCTATGGCTTTCCTATTTGATGAAATTAGATATGAAATATCAGGTGTAACAGTTGATTCCACTAAAAAAGTAGGTATTACGACAACTTTAAAAGGATTAACATCTATAACACCCAATGAAACCAATTTACTTAAACCTGCCGGATGGGTATTACCTACGATTGACACGATCACTCCAAATCCAAATGGATATTTTGATTTTCATATTCCATTACGTTTGCTGCTTGGTTTTGCTGAAGATTATAGGAAAATAATATTAAACGTTAAACAAGAATTAGTTTTGTTGAGATCTTCTAACGATAAAGACATTATTAAAGCTGCAGATGCTACTACAGATGCGACTTTAGAATGGAAATTAAAATTAGACAAAATTGTATGGAGAGTTCCACATGTTAAATTGGCTGACGAGCATAGAATGCTACTTTTAAGAAAATTAAAAGCCGATCGTGATATTGTTATTCCATTTAGAAGTTGGGAATTTCATGAGCATCCCAGTTTACCTACTACGGATCGACACACTTGGACTGTTAAAACATCGAATTATGTAGAACGAGCCAGGTATATTATATTTGGTTTACAAACAGGTAGAAGAGACTCCATTACTAAACATGCAGGACAATTTGATCATTGTGACTTGAAAAATATTAAAGTTTATTTAAATTCACAATTCTTTCCATACGACAATTTAAATGTGTCATTCACTAAGAAGAAATACAGTATATTGTACGATATGTACGCGAGATTCCAAAGTTCATATTACGGTAAAACAAATACACCTTTATTACCACCTGACAAATATTTCGATGCCTACCCAATAGTTGTAATCGATTGTTCTAAACAAAATGAATCAGTAAAGTCTTCAAGTGTGGATATAAAAATAGAAATGGAATTCAACGATGCTATACCGGCTAATACAACTGCATACTGTTTAATTCTACATGATAAAATCGTAACATACACACCTTTAACTGGAATTGTTAAAAATGTATTGTAAGAACCGGTTTTGTTTCATTCCGCGAGTATAAAAGCAGAGCGTACAGACCGCTCCTCATCAGTTTGTTGCCTACTGTTGTATGGGTAGCATCGTATTCAATATGGCTTCTCCTAGTGGTACACCTGAAAATGTGGTAGATATTGAGAAGGAGATATCTGAGTTTTTAGATCCTCAAGGTCACCAGGAAGGAGGTGAACAAAACGTTTGCGGACAACTTCACGCCAGTAATAATTTTGAAGAAAAAGGTAAAAGAAGAAAGACTATACAAAAGAGAAAAAGGGATATTGAAGATAATATTTCTCCAAACATATTGAGTGAGGTATTTTTGCGAATATTTTACCCAATCTCTTCCAGTTTGGATAAAAGTGTTTTAATCGGTGTTATGAAATCTACAGATTATTCCCCTACTGTAATTTTAACTCATGGAGCCAAAATGATTTTGTTTACGGACAGTGCTTGGGAATCGTTTATGAAACATTTGCATCTACTAGAATGCTATTTAAGTAGTAACATGTTTGGAAGAAAGACAAGAGTAGGACTTTTGGATTCAAATGTGGAAATTGATATCATTAAACAACGTGGTGATCATCAGCTACGGTTTAGAGACACAACAAGACATGATAACAAAATTCAACTTAATCGAGAGGAGTTTTTCATTTTAACTTGTGCTACTGAACCTATAACAAGATACTTGAGACAACTGGTGTTTTCAAGTTCGATTATTAAAGATTATCTGGAAGACACTTTGGACAAACAACCGGACGCACCTATATTATACGGACCTGTGGATACTTCTATATTTAATAGAGTTCCTCATGAAGTACAAATGTGGAGACAATTGGAAAAGTACGCTCAACTACATAAGAAATCAGTAAAACAGGAAGAAGAGGAAGATGGAGGAGAAGAATCAAGTGTTAGTGATGAAAATGAAAATAAGGAAAATATAAAGATGGAAACTTAAATGACAATGGTTAGTTTTTAAAACAATAACCAACATTTTGTGGGGTTAGGCCTATTGGGGACGGTGCCCACGTTAAATATACACCAACGCGCCAACAACTGTACGGCCTGGTATAAAAGTAGTACCTACCGTGGTGTGGAAATCAGTTGACCTCCTGACTTCGTAATGAGCAGACGTGTGACCTTCAAAATGGACAAGGGAGAAGAACAACAAGTAAAGTCCAAGCCTGGTATTATTGAGTTTCAAGCGTTTCGTGGTAATGATGATAGATTCATTATAAAAGAACTTGTGTTTTTGGACATGAATACAAGTGTTCCTTATTCGTTTTTATTTAAACCACCATGTTCTTATTCGTCTTTAACTAGTAAAGCCGCTACTACCAACAGATGGATTTCAAAACACTTCCATCATATCGATTGGTATGATGGTTTTACAAGTTACACGGACTTGTATCACATTATGCATCACTTTTCAGACAAGTTTACCAATATTTACACAAAGGGGCTGGAAAAGAAGAGATGGATTGAAGGATTTACTCATGTTCCGGTTAATGATGTGGAATTGGATAAGAATTATCAATACATGCTGGAAACCATATGTATTTGTACAAAAAGCCCAGAACATGATAAAGATAGACATTGCGCTTTGAAAAATGCCTATAAACTCGCCTCTTACCTTCAAAGTGGGGAATTGGGGAGTGGTGGGGGTAACGGAGAGTATATAAGTGGGGAGCAGACAGGGACCTGGCATGAGTATTACTCGAGATTCCGAGACGACAACATCTCCGAGCAAGAAGACGATCTGTAACCTGACCATGGCATCTCACCAGTTCCTTCAGACTTTGGTCGAGCAGTTCAATGCTCACTCCAAGTCAACAATATTACCTGTAAAGAAGTGCTCGGAACTAAAAGACGAGAAGCACTACATAATCCATGCTATGAAGAAGATGGAGACTACAGTTGGGGAGGCCATCTGCTGCAGTCTCAGCGAGGCACCGTTTACTCCGGGGGATGAACCAAAGTTCCAGGTGTACCTGCCCAAGAGATTCGTCCATCTTCTACAAAACGAGGATCTTCGCTCTATTCAACCCGGGTGTCTATACCTGGTGTCCCACGGCTGCACGGGTAGCAATTCTACAGAGTTGACCATCCACATCGCTGACAAGCAGCAGTGTTAGATTTAAGTTTTAATGTTGTACATATGTTGTTGTTGTAATGTTTTATAAATAAACAAATCATAAAAGACAAAAAAAATAAAAAAAAAACAAAAAAATGCAACATATCAATATGTGACAGACTTCACGTATTGATATGTTGCATTTTTTTTTAAACTTCGCGGGTGACCTTGACCTTTGACCTTTGCATTTCACAATTACCCCCACTACTGTAATTACCCCCACTACCGCACTAGGATTCAAACCTGCTTGGATGCGAAAAACGGTCAGTCTGTTGCCAACTAGCAAACGATGAGCACCTTGTACGAGCTTTGCATACAACGAGTTATAACTCACAAGGACTTGTTCCCAACATGTTTACAAGACAACATCCCACTAACAATAAAAGAAGATGTCAAACGCTACAGGAGGAAAAATACAGGGTATTCGGAATACTCCTGGTATAAGTTCCACGACGGGGAAAAGTTTTGTAGGCCTTGTGGCGAGGCCGCCGTCAGAGACCTTCGGCGATTCGTACAGGATGGTGGTATAAAACAATTCGGATTTCTAGCGCCACTGTTTCGATTTGAAAATTACAAGGACACCTGCGCTATTTGTTCCATTCCATTGTATCGATGGAAAAAGTTTAGAACTGTTTAATTGGATTTTCTATACCCCCACCACTATTACCCCCACCACTTTTTCATGTACCTCCAAGCGCTGTGCCTCGGCTTCATTTCTACTCCAGCAGCCAACCTAGCAACATCAAGATGTCTCTGAACGTTAGTTGCGCAAGTTACGAGGAGGTGAGCATCAAGACTCAGCAGGAGCTAAACGACTTATACAAGGAGTTGCAGCTGATGGTGGCACGAGGCTACCGTATAAATGTGCAAGTTTACGCTTGCAATATACGGAACACCCGGCAGTCAAAGGAAGAGCCTGGACACTCCTCGACGGCTTCCTCACCAGCGTCCATGAAGACCGAGCCAGACAACTTGGACTACTTCAGCTGACTAGCAGTTGTATTTCTTGTCCTAACCATTGTAGAATATGTATATTTTTTCATTATATTAAAGAAGTAAAAGAGCAGAAACACCTATCTTGTTACTGACATATAAGCTCAGTAACAAGATAGGTTTTTTTAAAACACAATTTGGATGACCTTGAAACTTCCCCCTCCACTGCTTTGTTACCCCCACCACTTGACTATTGGTGTACATGGCACATCGCAATTGGAAACCTCATTCCATCTTCAACAGCCACACCGACAACATCAACAATGGCAAACCTACCAACAGATGAAAGGTGTCCTCACGCATGTTGTGACTTCGTCCACGAGTTGGAGAAGAGGATGCAGGAGAGGGCGATAAGAAGAAAACAGATCCACTCAGAAAATATCATGATAGTCAACGGCTATCTTTTATTGTTCGGCCTTATTATGGTTGTACTTTTCATACTGTACGGCATAGTCACATGTGTCGGCAAGGTTGCAGAAGAAAACGCTCGCCACCATCAATTGGAAAGTTTCAATGTTACTTTGTAAGTTTTCCTTTTTTTTAAAACTCCGTTTGGATGACCTTGAGAATTCCCCCACTACTCCACCACACCCCCCACCACTTCACCATGTTCCTGCATGAGCATCACATCAACCGTCATTCCTTGTCCGACAAGCAACCATGGCAGACAACAACACCATCAGCCAAGCTGACTCCACTACTGATGTCGGTACAAGTACGGGTTGGACACTGTCGATCGATAGTGTACACTATTTGGAGTCAATTTGCGAACGTATGAAGGAAATACTGCGGGACAACCCTGGGATCATAATACAAATGAATTTAAATTATGATTGGTCCCAAGTTAGAATGCAAGGGGACGACAACAACGGTCAACAATCTCCACAATATTCGCCCATGTCCCCGATCTATCCTTACGGCGAGTCTGACGTCGATGAAGATGAGGCTGATGAAGATGCAGGGGACAACGAGGCTGAAGAGGAGTAAGCTTCATTCCTTTTTTTTAAAACCTAAATTGGATGACCTTGAGAATTCCCCCTCCACTATTTCCTTTTTTTAAAACCTAAATTAAATGACCTTGAAAATACCCCCTCCACGTACTTTTGGTTTACCCCCTCTACTTTTCAATACTGTTACCACAGTCTGTAGCTCACATCATTCCTTGTTTAGCTATCATGGCGGACAGCACTCTTTCTCGAGTTGACTCCACTACGGATGAAGAATGGCCATTTTCCTGGAATGTTCATCTGCAAGACTCGGCAGAAGTGGATATGTTGCATGAGAAATTGGTGTATGTATTAAACGAAAACCCCAACATTGAATGTAGAATGACTATGGATTTCGATGCGACAGGGGTCCACACTCAACCTTCCACTTCCAGCCAGCCTGAACCTCAGCTACAGCCAAAGAACTTTACACATCTTTACACTCCAATACGGCCGGAGGATGTGGTTATCAGCGAGGCAGACTCTACTACAAGTTATATTGAACCAACGAATTGGAAGCTTGTTGTTGACACCTTACACAAGGTCGACTTAGTATGTGACAAATTAAAGGAATTGATGATACAAGATCCTGGTCTTCGTTTTAAAATTGATTTGTTTTTCATCTGGGGAGCACCTGCACGGGGCTCTTCGTCTGACAGCTCTCTAAGTACAACGGATGAGGAGGAGGAGGAGGAGGACGACTAGTTATCTTTTTTAAAACTCCGTTTGGATGGCCTTGACCTTTCCCCCTCCACCGAGTTTATTTAAGGTGCACTCTCAATGACTGCAGCATCATTTCATCGCGCACCTTCACCACAGCAACATGGAGAGTCAACTCAACTACTGTTGCGAACGGAAATGTTTTTCATGGCCGAATGACATTGATGTTGCGGATGGCCTGGCGTGTAGAAAATGTGAAGCTTTTGGTCAATGCATGTGTAAGTGCAAGTCTTGGAAGAAGCCGAAACCGGAGTTGAAGACATTCCATGTGTACCAGATGAGAGGGCATAAGTACACTTGTTGCCCTGAACGTTGCATTGAATTCACATTAAAACAGCTAACTGGCTGCAAATTGTGCAACAATCATTTTGCAGGGTTTTGCAAACATTATTTAGGAGCCTGTCAGTACAGATCAACTTGGCATACAGAAGCACTCACTATCAATGAAATCGCTATAGATACACAAGAGTAGTCTTTCTACTCTTTTCTTTTTTTAAAACTCCATTTGGATGACCTTGACCTTTCCCCCTCCACTCACCTTAGTTTATATAAGCTCCATTCCTGCTGACCACGGCATCACTTCATCTTGCTCCCTCGCCAAAGCAACATCAAGTATGGAAACTAAGCGTGTCTCATGTTGCGAGCATAAGTGTTTAGAGATACAAGGCGTCGTCCATTGTGCAAAGAAGCTTTGGGAGGAAGAGACAGGGACAACCTATTGCTGCGAGGGCAAGTGTTTCCTACTACCAAGATGGCAAGTGGACGGGCTGGCCTGCCGGCAATGTGAATGCTTTGGATGTTGCAGGTGTAGATGCAAGAACCAACAGCTGCCACCACCGGTACTACAAACTTTCAAAATCTACAAATCCAACTACTTTTACACTTGTTGTCCGCAGCGGTGTATTAAATTTCATTTCTCCAATCTTACCAATTGTCGGAAGTGCTACGGACAACCTGATGGGTGGTGCACCTGTTTTCTGGACTCCTGCCGCTACAGATCGGATTGGTTTAAAGATCCGTTGGAAATTGATGAGGTCGCCCAGGAAGCACAAGAGTAGTCTTTCTACTCTTCAACTTTTTTAAAACTCCATTTGGATGACCTTGAGATTTCCCCCTCCACTTCCCCATATACCTAGAGTACACAGAGCCTGACAGTCAGTCACTCGGTGGCTGTCGTGGGGTGCGCATCGGTGTCGGCGCTCCGTTGTTAGGTTTTTCAAGGTCACAGTAATATCAAATTGTTGGTGTTGTGCTGGTTCAAGGTCACCTGAGGGATAACCGATTGCCCATTTAGGCAGGGTCATGTCAGAAACTCGAGTTTAACTTGGCACTTTTGCCGTTTCTCGTCGAAAATTCGCTCCAAGTGGTCAAGGTCACGGGGACTCTGACTGAAACTCGGAGCGTAGTGCGAGAAACGGCAAAAGTGCCAAAAAATTTTAAGTTTCGGCGTGACCTTGACCTCAGTGGCGTCGGTGACGTCATTTTGATGACGTAAGGGGTGATGACGTCATCAGCACGTCATTTCTGTGACGTCATGGGTGTGACGTCATAGAAATGACGTCATTAGTGATGACGTCATCGATGACGCAATCGATGACGTCATCGATGACGTCATCGGTGAGGTCATTGACCTCGATGACGTCATCCCTCAGGTGACCTTGAACTGGGCCAGCACCAACAATTTGACACTACTTATGTAAGTATGTATGTATGGATGTATGCATCTATTATATATGTATGCGCACGGATCTCGTTAACGGCTTTATTTTCTTAAAGCTTTGTCAAAAAACTTATTTTTGTGATAAAACCAATATGTACACTAGTCTATAAATTAAGAAAACTTTGTTTGAATTTTTAATGAAATTCTGAAAATTTTGAAATTGGTCATATAAAGTTAAGAATTAAAACAAAATAAATGCTGAGAACATCTGACTCGATTGTCAAAGTATGTGGTTTTGCATTATACCCAGTTATTGACTTTTTGACTGACACTATAATAAAAACGGTTCATTATTTTTCAATTGTAATTTCTACTGATTATCATGGCTATAAAAAAAAAAAAAAAAACTAAAAGAATGAAATATTTGTACATTTTTAGTTGATTGTCACGTGTTTAGGAAACAATTGTAAAATCCTCTGACATCAAAGAAGTAAAACTCAAGAGTACTGAGAGTTTCAAAGTGTGGTTTAGCAAATTAATACTAGATTCCAGCACCCTTAGGCGTATAGTCTAGTAAAATATACTAACATGCAAGTGAGCGGAGTGAACGAGCTCGTCTTGAAAATAAACAAGCAGTTTTATCCTCCACATTACTGCTAAAAATATGTATACGTTTACTTTGCAAATGCTTGGCCCCCCAGGTACTAGAATTTATATATTAATAGACAAGCATATTTCATTTCCTCATTTTTTTTCTCAGCTTATGTGCATCATAGGAGAAATCTGCGCGTACTGTTAGGTCCGTATTCTGCTGTAGATGAGCAGAATCACGTTTTAATTCACATCGGCCCACGGGGCTACGCCCTACAGGATTTCAAAGTTTCAATGTTAATCTTATGGGAGAAGGATAATTGATTGAATCATAAGACAGCTGTTGTAATAACAAATGGTTGCAAATAAGGAAATAGGCTACAGATGTTTATTTTATAAAACATTTTAAAATTAATTTGTTCAAGATCAACTGAATTTTTGGTCGAATTTCGACCAGTGGCGATCTATAGTAAGAATATAATAAGAACAATAAAAATGTAAGTTACTAAAAAGCGATAGACCAATAATCACCTATGATACTCTATACGAGTATACTTTAAATCATAAAAAAATATAAAATACAATAATGTAATTTAAGATCAACAATAGACGTTATATGAAATATGTTTAAGGACGTATCTTATAATATTTAAATTAAAAAATACAAAGGAATGCATTTTATTTCAATTCAGATTCCATAAGAGAACGAAAGCTCATATCACAAATCATATCACGTTCATACCCAAAAGAATACATTCCTGAGAAGTGGAAATATCTTTAGTTCCTGTGAAAGGATACGGTGAATTCGTTTGAATGCTTTCAGAATAAACGATCTTTGCTCTTCTGTTTGGCGGGCATAAAACACAAAGCCAAATGTTTATTTGTCAAGTATATAGGGGTGTTTGGCATTTCATTGATTGTTTTCGTATTATATGCTAAAAATACAACTTTGTTACAAAGACAATTTCACCACTGGAAGAAAAATGTAAAACCGTTAGAATATTTTAGATTTTTGTATGCTTGGAGTACTGGACCTGACATTAAAATGGATAAAGTCTTTTTGACAATGTAGAATGTAAGTAGTAAATATTTTAAATACTCCGTCAGGTAGTATTTATTGATCCAAACCTTGTTATCACCCAAGGCTCTGTATTAGGTTCAGTGCTATTTATATTATATACAAAGTGTTTCAAAATGAAGTTCCCAAATCTGCAGGTAACTATGTAGCCAATAACGTAGTTATGCCTGTTAAAAAATAATTCTTTTCATAATTTATAATTTGAGAGTTTTGTAGAATTAACAAATCTTAAAATAATAACAACTTGCACATAAATCCAAATAAAAGGAACTCTGTATTTTTTTCAAGTAAAAACCCATTGAAATTGGACCAATAACTTTTATTAATGATTTTGAGCTTCCGTTCACCTCCGAAAGTGGACTAATATTTGATCAAATATATTCTTGGCCACCATCTATTAACATTCTTTGCTCTAAATTGTCATCCCACTTATTTTTATTAAATAAAGTTGCTAAATTCAAAAATCCATTTCAAATTCGTTTGATCTACACCTCGCTTATGGAATCGCGTTTAGTATTCGGTATCGTACTTTGGGGATTCCCATCTCAGAACGCTCTTTTGCGAATTTTCATACTGCAAAATAGAGAGGTCTGTATAATGGCGGATGCAAATAGGCGCAAATAGGTGCAGAAAATTGTTTAAATCTTAAAAAATTTTGACATTGGCTTCCCTTAACATTTATGAAATGTTAATATTTCACATATACAAATATGCATAATTTCAAATCGGCGCCGACATTCATTTACATAATACTAGATTACATCGTAGACAGACTCCCCACAGGTTCTCAATTTCAGATTCACTCCCACAATATCTTGGACCAAAATTATATAATAAACTCCTGAAACAAATAAAATTGCACGTGGAACCTAAATATTTAAAATACTGCAAGCAGAGTATACGTATTTTTAAAACTCCATTTAATATTTTCTTACTAATAAATTTCATAATCATAAAAAGATTCTGCAAATGTTCTTGTTATGTATAACGTACTTTTCAATTTAAATATTACAACTTTACTAACCCTGACAAATTAAGTTGTTTAATACCAAAGTCTTATAATTATTATAATTTAAAATAATATACATTTTTAATACTATTATATTACAATCAAGAAGTTACTTGGATTGGACGATATAAGTTCGCCTTGTGTTCTTTTTGACTTTGTTTACTTAAACCTGCTTCAAGTTTTACTTTCAACAGAACTTTTTCCTTTTCTAATCAGCAATATTTGCTACCGTCACATTTGGAACTTTCACTTTTATTAGAAAAGTGACTTCGTAACCCATCAGCTGTTCTGTAGTAACTTATATCACTATTTTACACAATTTTATTCCATAAACATTTATTAGGGATATATTTATACAGTATAAGACGATGGAGTATCTTTACATTGAAACTATGTATGGAATAAAGTGAACCACAGAGAAGATTAATATTAAGACCATAGTATATTTCGATACTAGTACGGAAAGTGGTGTAGTTATCATTTCGAGAAATAAAAAACCTTCTTTGTACATTATTATTACACAATCTCTCGAAAAAATACCAATTAGAACCTTATTGAAAAATTAAGATCTTTTTATACACCATAAATTGCTGTTAAATAAAGAATACGATTGCAATTTTTTTTAACTAAGAGTATACAGGTTTTTTTATAGTATTCAGGGAGAATTTGATTGCTGTTAACGTAATGATGTTTAACATTTTTTAATTAATCATATAAAATGGTTGCTACAATATTGATAAGTCAGGGCACAAATAAAGGGTCTTCAGGACATTTAAGTTCGTATGTCATACAGGACGTTTCCTTCAGTGGACTAATTAATCAACGTTAACTTCTAAATATTTTCTGTAGGAGGGGGGGGGGGAGAGTAGTTAAGTCACCACATCCTTAAAATCATTTAAATATGGCGTGTTATTTAAAATAACAGAGCAGGAAAAATTTTGTTCTATTTTTCTAAACAACCTGATGTAGGACGTATTAACACACAAAGATTAAGAAAGTAATTCGTCAGCTATTTTGACTTTTAAATAAAATATAAATATACAAACTACATGTTGAAATTATACTACTAAATTATTAGATTTAAAAAACATTAATGACACTCGTATCACTTTTATTTTATTGTTGGAATGTTTATTACGAACTCAAAGTAATTCAAATTTATAAAACTTCAAATAGCCAAAGAAATGGTAATTTATATTTTAATTAAATACTTTGCACGTATTTTATCATCTAAACCATGAAATGCATAACGTGTCAATCTCTGAATACTTTGTAACAGCAGGAGACACTTTACAATATTGTAAAGTGTTATAAATCCAGGACACCTGCATCGGGGGTTTGCGGCTGTTGTGGTCCACAATGAAACCCTGGGGGTCGATCCCGCAACACCGGCCCCATTCATCACAACCTCCACTCTTGTCTTCTTGGAACTTTCTGGCTGAGAAAAAATCCTAAATATAGATACCGAAATATTTTTATTCAAAATTAGTGTAAATTTCAGGAGCAACCCATGATATGTCAATTAAGGCATGATTTAATAAATATAAATAATTTGAAAAGATAAAATTAACATTGTTACATATACATATTAAAACATTTTCATTTTAACAAACTCTGACGACAAACTCCTTAGCTACATAAATAGATAGTTTGTGTTTGGAAATGTTATAGTAAACCGATAAAGCATAAAACTATGAGAATGTGAATGATTCTTTCTTTAAAAAATGACTAATTAAGACATTGTCTATGCTTACTAAATCTTACTATTTTCATAAAAAAAACATTTATCGAGGAAAAATAAATTAAAAAAATAATAATTTACCGTTTACAATTAAATTACGAAAACCAAAAAACTTGAAAAAAACTCAACAATCCAACAGAGAAATCGTGTTTTATGTAAAATTTACTGAAGATGTTTGAATTTGTTAATGAGATATTTCACTCTAAAAAGCTTGTTTTTTTTTTCAAATGTCAATAACAGAAGCTAATTATGATTTGTTGTTCCGATCACCAGAATCCATAGTGTCTGTAGGACGAGGAAAAATAACAACACCAAAGGAGTTCTTAAATAGCATAATTATTTGTATGTATATTTAATACATCCATTAACTGGTAAGAATTTTACCTTTTATTTCAGTCACAAATTTTGTTCTAATACTTGAAAGACCAAATGCATAAGAAGCATCTGCATAAAATACATCTTGGAAAGAAACTATTTCAAAGACAATTATTCTTCTCAAAATGTTATGATGTGTTGTGAAATGCACAATAGTTTAACGAAAGACTCAAAAGTGTTGTGAAATGCACAAACATTCATTAAACAACTCAGAATCATTTGTGAAATGCGTAGACATTTAACAAAATACTAAATTGAAGAAAAAAAAAATAAATTACTTGAAATAAACTGAATGAAAAAATAAATTAAATGGTAAAAAACATAAATAGATATAATTGCATTTGGTTAAATAATTCCAATGTGCAGAAATAAATAAGTAATCAATAAATCCCGCAGTGATGGTGCCAACTGCAGGTGTAAACAGTTTAACTATTCATGACTAGAGACCGTCCTCGACGACTGTGTTTGAACCTTTACCAACTCTAAATCTGAAATGCATGAGATGATTACATTAGTAAAATGTGAGAAAGTATTGATTCATGTTTAAAAGAAACTCGTAAATTACAGGCATTCCTTTATAGGCAAAAATATATTACATTAATTGAAATAGGTGAATATTTCATTTAGACTCATTATTTTGATATTCAAAATTCCAAAATGATGCTTTGGTTTGTCATGAATTTTGCAACCGATGCAGTTCCAATTCACAGTATAACCCTATTAGCTGACATATGAACCTAGCTTCACTTCAGGTTAATTTCAATATTTTACACATGAAACATATTCTCACTGTTGACATGATTGTCTAACTACAAAATTTTTATTAATTTAAAAATAGTTCACGTATTATAACATAGTAGGAAACGTGTGATTTTTGTTTTAAACATTATAACTTTAACTGTTATTTAAGTTTAATAGTCTGCAGTAACGGTAGATTTGAATTTGCCATAAGACTAAAGTTAACTCAGCTACTATATTATATTTTTAAATCAGACGTAAATAAGAAATAAAAGGTAAAATATCGAAAACTGCTTATAGTTTACCTTGATATTCTTATTTTACTAATTTATTGTTCGTCAGAAGTAAAGACTGCTAAAACAGTGTTGTTAATTCTCCTACCAGAAAAATCCAACGAGTTTTAACTACCATAATTATTAAATAGTACCAGGGGGACCGAGCTTAAGCTCGGTAAAATTATTACTATCGTTCTCACACAAAGCTCGTTCGCTCCGCTCACTCGCCTTCTTCCATTTTAAAGACGAGCTCGTTCGCTTCGCTCACTCGCCAAGCCGACGGGTGCTGCACTTTGGTATAATTTTCTTAAACTACAGGTTAAAGATGTAAACACATTGGTTTATATCTACAGTTATCAGCTGATTTTTGTTCATTTAATAAAATCTCCATAAGGATAACATGGAAACTTTGAAGGGCTCTAGCGCGAAAACCGGATTTTTCCCAGACATGGGACCAGCTCCAATCGTATTTTTAAGGTAAAACTAAGTTTATTCCAAAATTTGAAGGAAATCGTCGGAGCCGTTTTTGAGATAATTGTGCAAGCAAGCAAGCAAGCAAACAAGCAAACATTGCTCGTATAAGAGTATAGGATTTACACTTATATAATAAATCTTATCAGTCGTAGGAAAAATTTTATATGCAACTCGTGCGAAAAGGGCGTTCACCACACTCGAGAGAAATTATTCTCTTCCCTGCAGCTCGTGCGTAAATATTTCTCTCTAGTACAGGGAAATGGCACTTTCCGCACTTGTTGAATAAATAACTTATTCAATATTCAACTCAGAACTATATTAAATTAGTATCAAGTCATAAGAACCGATTTTTTTTTTTTTTTTTTTTTTTTTTTTTTTTTTTTTTTTTTTTGAGGGAGAGGCGGAAAAATGCATTACGCACACAGGTGGCCAGCCTGTAGTGTGGGGCTCCCCTAAAAACGGGTTTACCCACTAAAAAACCTCCTCTACTCTTTAGGAATCTAACCTGGAATTGTTTGTCACATTACGTCAGGCTAGGCCTAAATTTGGCTTACGCCCGTGGGGCTCGCTCCTTATCCAGCCACTCGATCAAGGGATCTGGGCCACTTCGCGGTCCAGATCGGTTTTCTTTTCCAGGAGGATGCCCCGGACGAACTGTGACAAACAATCCCAGTTGCCCTCATCCTCCAAAATCTTTTGGCAGACCGAGTCCACCGAAAATACACCAAAGATTTGTGTGGCCTCCAGGCGGGGCCCTTCCCAACGGGGACAGCGGAAGAATGTGTGTTCCGCATCGTCGGGAACACCCGGGCAATAAATGCAGTCCGGTGAACCGGTCTTTCCCATCCGGTTCAGGTACGACCGAAAATAGCCGTGACCTGTCAAAAATTGGGTCAGGTAGTAGTCCACCTCCCCATGCCGCCGTTCCACCCATGGTTGGACCTGCTTGATAAGTCGCGCAGTCCATCGTCCTCGGGTGTCGTGCTCCCAGCTGTGTTGCCACTGCTGGAAGGTTCGGGAGCGCTCTTCTGTTCTTGCCGTGTCCTTGCCGATCTCGCCTTGTCTCTGATAAATCGCTTTCCTCTCCCCTGCCAAGAGCTTGACAGGGATGACTCCGGCGACCACCAGGACGGCAGGCTCGGACACTGTCCGGTAGGCGGAACACACCCGGAGTGCAGCTTGACGCTGAACCCGGGCGAGTCGCAACCTGTAGCACTCCTTATCTAGAGCGCCTGCCCACACCTCTGCCCCGTAAAGAAGCACAGACTGGACCGCGGACATCAACAGACGTCTTCTGCTGGATCGGGGACCCCCGACATTGGCCATCAGCCTACTAAGGTAAGTCACTACCTTAGCGGCCTTGTCCGCCGTACGGAAGATCTGATCCCTCCAGCTTAACTTGGTGTCCACCATAACCCCGAGGTATTTGGCGGCACGAGTTGATGTGACCACCTCCCTTCCCACTCGAAACGGGACGACGGTGTCGATCCTCTTCTTCGTGAGAATCACGATCTCCGTCTTACTGAGAGCAAGTGAGAGACCGTGATCGGACATCCAGTTGTTGACCACCCGCATAACTCGGTTCAACTTCAGTTGAGCCAGCTCAACGTTGCGTGCAGCAATGAGAGCTGCGACGTCATCGGCGTACCCAACCAAAGTGGTTTCCTCAGGCATCTCGGACCTCAGGAGGCTGTCATAGGCAACGTTCCAGAGATCCGGGCCGAGTATTGAACCTTGTGCGGCACCAGAAGTGACTTCCATCGTCCGCGTTCCGTCCCTCGTGTCATAAATCAGGCTTCGAGAGCGTAGATAATCCTCGATGAGCCGCAACAGATATGCAGGAATACGAAAGGTGTTGCGAAGCGCATCCAGCATATCGACCCACCTCGCCGAGTTGAAGGCATTCTTGACATCAAGCGTAACAAGAAGCACTACTCGGCGGGAGAAATGGTTGTGGCTCTCGGCTCTCTCCACAGCTCTCTGAACTTCGGTGACAGCGTCGATCGTTGACCGTCCCTTTCTGAAGCCGTACTGACGGGGGCATAAGTCCCCGGCAGCTTCCACGGCAGAAGTCAGGCGGGAACGGATCAGCTTCTCGAACAGCTTTCCAGCCGTGTCCAACATGCAGAGAGGCCTGTGGGACGACGGCAGCTCGGGATCACCTTTGCCCTTGCTGATCAGTACAAGCCTGGCTGTTTTCCAGGGAGCCGGAAACACCCCTTCTACCAAACAGGCATTGTACATTCTCAACAACAAGTCAGCGTTGATTAAAAATACTTTCTTTAAAGCCTCACTGGGAATCCCGTCCGGGCCAGGAGCCTTGTTGCTCTTCAGGGAGAGAACGGAGGTTTCTAGCTCCTCGAAAGTGAAGAGTGGAACGTCCTCTACCCGTCCGAAGTCAACCGGCGGTCGCTGTGGATGTTCAGGAAACAACGCAGCGACGATCCTCCCCATGGTGGCGCCCTCCATGATGGAAGGTGGAGAGCGGGCGCCGAGTTTCTGTGTTACAAGTTTGTAACCCAGGCCCCAGGGGTCGGAATCAACGTCGTCACGAAGTCTCCTCCAGCTATTCGCCTTGCTCCTGTTGATCGCCTGGCGGAGAGATTTTCTCGCAGCTTTATAGGCCTCAGACTTACGAACTCTGTCTGCGGGGATTCTCGCTCTTGTGGCGGCTCGTCTAGTTCTTAAACATGTTCTTCTGAGTTCCGCAATCTCTTCAGTCCACCAGTAAACGGGTTGTTTGTCGCGTCGGGGTTTCCTTCGCGGCATAGACTGGTCGCAGGCCGAGACGATCAGTTCCATCGTGGATGTTACTAGTGCCTCGGCCCCAGCCTCACCAGGATTCCCCTGCGCTCCCCGAGAGATGACTTCGGTGAACTTGACCACGTCCAGTTTGTTGGTGTTCCACCGGCGTGGCCCTTCCCGAGATGCGGAAACTCGACGATTTGCCTGATCATGCAGGTCAAACACGACGTATTGGTGGTCGCTACCCGTGTAGTCCTCCACAACCCTCCAGCCAGAGATCCTCGGAAGGAGCGACTCAGACGCAAAGGTGACATCGGGGATCGTGCCTCTCTGCCCGGGGCGCCGAAAAGTAGGTGTGTCGCCCTGGTTGAGGACGACAAGACCGGCCCTGGCGATGAAATCCAGGATGTATTTCCCCCGGGAGCTGGTAGAGGGCATTCCCCACTCGACGGCCCTGGCGTTGAAATCGCCACCAACGACGACATGCCCGGTGGTGCCGAGAACGCACTCCTCTAGGCTATCTATCTTGTCGCGGAAGTCCTGGACGGCCTCGTTGGGTGTGAGGTAGCAACTGAAGATAGTCACGTCCCCACACCGAACCCAGACGAATCCTCGGCCGCGCCCGTGACTCCGCACCAAGACATCTCGTGTATTACGTGCCCAAAATGCAGCAGTACCGAGGCTGTCCGAGATCCAAATGTTTGGGTCTCTGTCCCGATACTGTTCGCTGATAAGGAGCGCGTCAGCACCAAGTTCTCGGGCGAGCTGATCTAGAAGGTTATCAGCTCCCCAGGATCTATGAAGGTTGGCCTGGAGGATGCGAATTACCGGCCGCTGCCTTTTGCCTGTTCAAGTGCGGCTCTGAAGGCACCGCACTGACCAGACCCGGGTAAGTGACCGAGGGCACTGGAGCCTGAATCCTTGCAGAGGAAGCAGGAGGGGCTCGAGGAGCATTCCTTGCGTTTGTGGCCCTGGCTTCCACACTGGAAGCAGTTGGCACTCCTGTCGGGCCCTTTACAGTTTCGGGAGGAGTGGCCGAAACCGAGACAGCGGAAGCATCTCGAAACTACCACCCTCCGTTTGAGCCTGCAACTGACCCAACCGACTCTGAGGTGCTGAAGGCTAAGCAGCTTATTGGCGTGCTTTTCGCCCATCTCAGCAACAGCCATCCGGAGTTGACTTCGGTTGGGCTTTGTCAGCCATACCCTCACTCCATCAGCTGGTATCTCCGGGAGTGCCACCTGGATCGCACGGGTCACCTCCTCTTCGGTGGAGAGGGCATCAAGGTCCCGAATCTCGACCGAACACTTCGGTTCTAGGGCCTTGATTGAGCCTTTGTCCCCAAGTGCAGTCTTGAGGGAAGCGGCAAAACCGATCTTGTCACTCGACTTCCCCAGTTCGAGGAGGACATCCCCGTTCTGGGTTCGCCGAATAGACTTGATAACGGTGTCGGTCTCCTCCGGTTTGGCCTGCGATCTAATCTGACCCAGAACATCGGCAAAAGATCGCCCCATAAGAACCGATGCTGCAATGCAGCTTACAAGAAACAGCCCTTCGCCAAAACGATACCCACTGGTCTATAGTTTTTACGTGCTAGACAGTCAGTTGGAAAAATATCCTAATTAGCTTAAGCTTACTATTTGTCTATTTAACTGAATCATACAACATTTCATATTAAGGAATATTTTTACTTTTGTTTACATTTTACCACACGTACAATGTTTAGTTGCAATATTTTTATATAATTATTCTTAATTTTAAAACTGTATCATATTACCTGATATAATATTAGAAAATCAAAATTTTTGAGGGGATTAAATATTTGTAAGATAGACAATTACAATGTTGAATTTAAGGCTTACGAAAAAAGAAGTGTTTGTCATCACTAATGTGTTTTGTTATTGTTAGCTGGTGTAGTTCGTATTATAATAACATGAACACACGTAAAATTTCGCTTGAATAATATTTAAAAAATGTATCTACAATAGAAATAAAATTAGTAGGCCTACTTACAAACATTTAATGAATATTTTAATAACATTCTAGGGCAAAATTCAACACATTAAATTGTAAAATAGGAAAAAAATGAAATTATTTTTAAAACAAAACAATCATATAACTACTTAAACATTATTAACAATATGTAATATAATATGATCCATTAGTTTGAATTCAAATTGTTAAAATATACTTTTATTGGGATTCAAATCTTGTAACAGACATTAACTAGGACAAATCGTTCTGATTTTATCCCATAAAACTGAACCTGTCTCGTTTGTGTATCAAGTCAGTCCGAGGCACGGTGGAAAACACACATACGGACCGTGGCTGTAATGAACTGCGGAGTTTTAATAATTCAACACCGCCCTTTTATATGACGCTACTGCGGTACCAAACACAACGCCAATTTTTGTTACGAGTCAATAATTTTTTTATTTCACCTTGTTTCGTCTATAAATGTTAAAACTAGTTTTGTACAGATTTTATTAACACAAACATAAATGGGTATGGAGCTTTTCAAATCAACACGTTAAAATAGTGATATTTAATTTGTTTGGTCATTTCAAGTAAAACGATTGATGAAGACAATTAAACATGAAATTCATAAAAATAAATCAATGAAATCTAAATTAAGTTTAATGTTTATATAAAGAATTCATTACTAGTCCATTACGTGGTTAGTTAAATAGTAATATATCTGTATTCATATTAGTTAAGTGATTTTATTTCATTAGTTTTTTGGATTATTCTCTAAAGGAAAACAAAAACAACTTAAATTTCAAGACTTTACTGACTCAATTATACAAGTTGCTTACCAATAGGGAAAATCATCGTTGGGGCCGTAACTCCTTAAGTCCAATTATAAATTATTCTCTGTATATTTTTATAAATATCCCAAGTAAAAGTTTCATAATTTTTATTGGTCATGTTACTTTTGTGTAATTTTAACACTTGTATTTGTATTGTATTGTAAGTACAGTGAGAATTTGTTGAGCCATATATTGGAACTCTACCACGTAATTGTTATCTGTACAGTTATAAGCCAATTTCAATGCTGTTCTTCGGTGAAATATTGTTGTTTTCTATTATTAAATTTCAGTCAAACAAATAGCACTAATTGTTTTTTTTCTACATAAACAATTATAATCACCAGTATAAAGGGTATTTTTACTACAATTAAACAAAAACTTTTGTAATATGCATTAGTAACCGGTTACCACATACAAATCACATTTTTAAAGTTGAGCACATAAACATCTAACTGTTGCCACCTCGTAAGCTGTTTTCAGCAATTCTTTTGTTTTGATTTTTAATCCCATTAGACCAATAATAATTTTTTGATAAGTTTTTATCCAAGATTTATAAGGAAACCTGATTTTTCCTATCATATGCTATCTGCAAAGTTTAGACAAATTTGTTAGAGCCTGCTGGAAACCATTGTATAATATATACAGTACCTGAGGACCGAGCATTTGCTTTGTAAACTTTTACTACTCTTCTTAGTAATAATGAGAGTCGTAGACTGTGCACTAAAATGCCAAGCACAAAAGGCCTGTTTTCTATTCAAGACGAGCTCATTCGCATCCCTCAATTGCATTCCGGAATCCTGTGTTGTATTGTTGCTGCACTACATGTTGAATACGTAATATAATGTAACGTGGATTCTACTTAAACAGTTAAAAGCTGATTTCATCATTGTTACTGTTCTTTTGTGTTTAAATGCAATTCCAATTCCACCAATTTTTTAGTTGTTTTATACTTTTAGTTTACTTTTATAGCATCATTGAGTTATTCAATAAGTGGCTACAATGGGAAATCGCAATATTTTTAGACTGGAGCATGTGCATTGTACATTTAGAGTCACCAGTTTTAGACACTCTTTTGTGTGTGATTTTTAACTCCATTTAGTGATAACACCAATGCTATTTTTTACAATTTAAATTCTAAATTGAAACAAAATAAGACTTTTCCTAGCATAAAACATTATATTATCCCAGAAGTAAGTTATTTGCAAGGTTTGAAAAAAATTGAGCCATTTGCGAGCATACGTAAAAACATACCTCACTACTTTTGCAGTTTAGGATAGTTTACACAATTAGGCTCACACTATATAAAAGGCCTTTACACGTATTATATTTTGTCACTTGATATTTTATAGCCTATAATTTTTTTCCGTTACAAAATTGTAATAGAACAAACAAATTAAATAATTTTAAAGTTTTTTGCTATCAAGTTGACCAAAAATGTTTACTATAAGTTCACTTAAAATATTTTATTAAAGTCCACATTTTAAAAATAGCTCTGCGGTTGTAAACCATAAATTACGTTGAACGTTATTTGGGAAAAAGAGAGATTTTTATCGTTTTAAAGCTATATTGAATCTTAAAAGTACAAAGGGTAAAGGCAGACAAAAGACACCTAAGACACTGGGTGGCGGCATTAGTATGTTACTCGCTCCAGTGAGATTGAATGGCTGCTCAACAACGAGGAAGGTGTCTTGGCGCTTTATTTTCTCATTTATTCGTGCAACTATCTACATCGTAAAAAATAAAGCTTTAAATTAATACTAGTGGCTTGTAGGGGCAAAGGCCCCTTTAAGTCAAAATGGTGATGCTGTAGTGTGAATTTACACATTTGGGTATTCTAATAAAATATTTCCTAATCTTTACGAAACTTTTTAGTGGAATCAAATCAGTAATTTACCAACAATTTCCCCTGTATTTAAATACAGTAGTCTATTTTGTGGAAAAAAGACAAATTATTGCACTATTATACTACCGAACGTGGTAAAAATAGTTTTAACCTTATACATGTTCATAGTGAGTTTGTTACTCAAGTAAATAAAATAGTTCAATACAACATAAGCCCATTAATACTGTACGTACACTCCTTCACCCTGGACCCCTGTGCCCCCCATTCGCCCACACTCGCCGTGACCATGCCTCCCCGTACCCTGTTCACCTATCCTGGTCCATGTTTCCTTTACCACCTATGCCCCCAGGGCCCGAGTACTTCCCATGCCCCCGTACCCCCTTGCCGCTCCATGCCCTTGTGCCCCCCCACTTCTCCCATGCCCACATGCAGTCAGTTCTTCCCCGTGGCCCCCGTGCCCTCTATTTTCCTCATTCCTCCCCAATGCCCCCCATGCCCAACCACCTTCCTTGCCACCAACGTCTCTGTACCCCTTGGGCCCCCATTCCCATGCCCCCATAACCCCGTGCCCCCAAGCACACAATTCCACCCTATGCCCCCTATATCCCCATATCCCTCTAACCCAAACGCCCCCAACAACCTTCGTGCCCCGCACCCATGGTACTCCCATGCCCCCTTGCCTATTTGCAGCTCGTGCCCCATGCTACCGACGCCCCTAGTGCCCATTGTGCTTTTCCACCCCGCACCACCACGTGCCCCCGGGCCCCCTATGTTTCCGTGCCCCCATGCCCGACGTTGCTCCCCGTGGCCCCCGTGGCCCCCGAGGCCCCATGCCCATGTACCCCTTTTGCCACCGACGTCCCTAGTGAACCTTGGTTCCCGCACCCTCCCCCACCACGTGCCTTAGTGCACCCCCATGCCTCCTCAGAGTGCCCCCTATGCGCCCGCACCCCCGTACACCCGTACCCTCCATGCTCCCTTGCCCTCATGCTCGCCTGTCTTTCCTGGGCCACTATGTTCACCATGCCTCCACCGTGCCCCTCATGCCGCCCTGTCTCCAGTGGCGCCGACACCCCTCGTGCCCTTTGTGACCCTATATCCCCGAACCCCCTGTGTTCCCCATGGTCCCGTGCTGAAATTCCCGCCGTCCCTCTTCGTATCTCCGTGCCCTTCTGTGCCCCCTGCTGTGCCCTCTATTTCCCCTATGTTCCCCCGTGACCCCATGAACCTTTACTCTACGTGAAACAGACGTTCCTCGTACATTGATTGTAGTTTATTTCGTCTGTTCGTCAATGAAGTGGAATACTGATTGATATATTGTTAGTTTTTGCACACTATCATTTACATAAAAAGCTCCCCGTCTTTGTGGATTAACGGGCGTTTGTTGTTTCTCTACGACCTACGCGAAGAAAGACGCAAAGAATGGATAAAAACAAAATATTCCTCATACGGAAGTTGTCCATTGTTAGTAGTTTACATATTATTATTCAGTGGAAAATTAACAAACGCTCAATAAAATTATTTAACTCTTACACTCCAACTACTAAAAAGCCAATATATAAAGCAGACAACTATATTCACTGACTAAAGACAATTAACGGTTATATCAACCATGCCACGTGCAAGCCAATTTTGACTTTCGTATATTCAGCATAAAAAAATCATTCTACACCTGTTTCTTTAATGACATAGATGGGGTCACGAAGATGAAATTTGCTATGGATCCGTTATCCGTTCATAACTATTAGTGTTATCTTTTTTTATAGTGCATTGCCAATTTTAATAGTATATTTCGTCACTAGTCCGGAAAGTGGTCGTTATCGGATATACCACTTTCGGACGAGTTACGAACAGTACTTTTCATCATACCACCTTTAAATATACAGTTTGGATAAAAATTAATAAATTTTAACCTATATACCCCCTCTTACGTTATTATTTGTTTATCTTGTATTTGAACTATTTACAACTAAACAATCAGCTGTTTGACATTTATATATTGGAGTCAACGAAGTTTAAGTTACTGTAAGCAGAATAGCAGCGCTAGTGGTGTCAAACATTGGAAGTTTTTTTCCGGCCTAGTCCCGAAAACCACTGTTTCGTGGTCTAGTCCCGAAAACTTTGTTTACCAACACGTTTATCCAACCCACCGGGAATCAACTAGTTTCGATCACAGCTGACCGTTCCGAAAACAACTTTTATCGCAATGGTATGATGAAAAAAGTTATAACTATACGGTTATCTTAACTCAAAATATCTGCTCAATAACCAGCTGAGTTTATAATAAAACACTTGAACATCTGCTTAATCACACTTGTAGATCTAAAAATCTTCCTCCCATTAGATTAACATTGGAACTTCAAGGTCCAATGGGGCAAAGCCCATGTAACTTTTGATAATTCTGGTATTTTTCCTTGCGTCCTTGGCCCTCAAGCTTTAAAATGAGCCATCATACGTTGTTCTATCTTTCTTCTAACTCGAGATATTTTGTGGGGACCGATTCGCTTACGGAATTATATATATATATATATATATATATATATATATATATATATATAAGTAGTGTCAAATTGTTGGTGCTGGCCCAGTTCAAGGTCACCTGAGGGATGACGTCATCGAGGTCAATGACCTCACCGATGACGTCATCGATGACGTCATCGATTGCGTCATCGATGACGTCATCACTAATGACGTCATTTCTATGACGTCACACCCATGACGTCACAGAAATGACGTGCTGATGACGTCATCACCCCTTACGTCATCAAAATGACGTCACCGACGCCACTGAGGTCAAGGTCACGCCGAAACTTAAAATTTTTTGGCACTTTTGCCGTTTCTCGCACTACGCTCCGAGTTTCAGTCAGAGTCCCCGTGACCTTGACCACTTGGAGCGAATTTTCGACGAGAAACGGCAAAAGTGCCAAGTTAAACTCGAGTTTCTGGCATGACCCTGCCTAAATGGGCAATCGGTTATCCCTCAGGTGACCTTGAACCAGCACAACACCAACAATTTGATATTACTGTGACCTTGAAAACCTAACAACGGAGCGCCGACACCGATGCGCACCCCACGACAGCCACCGAGTGACTGACTATCAGGCTCTGTGTACTCTAGGTATATGGGGAAGTGGAGGGGGAAATCTCAAGGTCATCCAAATGGAGTTTTAAAAAAGTTGAAGAGTAGAAAGACTACTCTTGTGCTTCCTGGGCGACCTCATCAACCTCTAATGGATCTGTAAACCAATCCGATCTGTAGCGGCAGGAGTCCAGAAAACAGGTGCACCACCCATCAGGTTGTCCGTAGCATTTCCGACAATTGGTAAGATTGGAGAAGTGAAATTTAATACACCGCTGCGGACAACAAGTGTAAAAGTAGTTGGATTTGTAGATTTTGAAAGTTTGTAGTACCGGTGGTGGCAGCTGTTGGTTCTTGCATCTACACCTGCAACATCCGAAGCATTCACATTGCCGGCAGGCCAGCCCGTCCACTTGCCATCTTGGTAGTAGGAAACACTTGCCCTCGCAGCAATAGGTTGTCCCTGTCTCTTCCTCCCAAAGCTTCTTTGCACAATGGATGACGCCTTGTATCTCTAAACACTTATGCTCGCAACATGAGACACGCTTAGTTTCCATACTTGATGTTGCTTCGGCGAGGGAGCAAGATGAAGTGATGCCGTGGTCAGCGGGAATGGAGCTTATATAAACTAAGGTGAGTGGAGGGGGAAAGGTCAAGGTCATCCAAATGGAGTTTTAAAAAAGAAAAGAGTAGAAAGACTACTCTTGTGTATCTATAGCGATTTCATTGATAGTGAGTGCTTCTGTATGCCAAGTTGATCTGTACTGACAGGCTCCTAAATAATGTTTGCAAAAACCTGCAAAATGATTGTTGCACAATTTGCAGCCAGTTAGCTGTTTTAATGTGAATTCAATGCAACGTTCAGGGCAACAAGTGTACTTATGCCCTCTCATCTGGTACACATGGAATGTCTTCAACTCCGGTTTCGGCTTCTTCCAAGACTTGCACTTACACATGCATTGACCAAAAGCTTCACATTTTCTACACGCCAGGCCATCCGCAACATCAATGTCATTCGGCCATGAAAAACATTTCCGTTCGCAACAGTAGTTGAGTTGACTCTCCATGTTGCTGTGGTGAAGGTGCGCGATGAAATGATGCTGCAGTCATTGAGAGTGCACCTTAAATAAACTCGGTGGAGGGGGAAAGGTCAAGGCCATCCAAACGGAGTTTTAAAAAAGATAACTAGTCGTCCTCCTCCTCCTCCTCCTCATCCGTTGTACTTAGAGAGCTGTCAGACGAAGAGCCCCGTGCAGGTGCTCCCCAGATGAAAAACAAATCAATTTTAAAACGAAGACCAGGATCTTGCATCATCAATTCCTTTAATTTGTCACATACTAAGTCGACCTTGTGTAAGGTGTCAACAACAAGCTTCCAATTCGTTGGTTCAATATAACTTGTAGTAGAGTCTGCCTCGCTGATAACCACATCCTCCGGCCGTATTGGAGTGTAAAGATGTGTAAAGTTCTTCGGCTGTAGCTGAGGTTCAGGCTGGCTGGAAGTAGAAGGTTGAGTGTGGACCCCTGTCGCATCGAAATCCATAGTCATTCTACATTCAATGTTGGGGTTTTCGTTTAATACATACACCAATTTCTCATGCAACATATCCACTTCTGCCGAGTCTTGCAGATGAACATTCCAGGAAAATGGCCATTCTTCATCCGTAGTGGAGTCAACTCGAGAAAGAGTGCTGTCCGCCATGATAGCTAAGCAAGGAATGATGTGAGCTACAGACTGTGGTAACAGTATTGAAAAGTAGAGGGGGTAAACCAAAAGTATGTGGAGGGGGTATTTTCAAGGTCATTTAATTTGGGTTTAAAAAAAAAAAGGAAATAGTGGAGGGGGAATTCTCAAGGTCATCCAATTTGGGTTTTAAAAAAAAAGGAATGAAGGTTACTCCTCTTCAGCCTCGTTGTCCCCCACATCCTCATTAGCCTCATCTTCATCGACGTCAGACTCGCCGTAAGGGTAGATCGGGGACATGGGCGAATATTGTGGTGATTGTTGACCGTTGTTATCGTCCCCTTGCATTCTGACTTGGGACCAATCATAATTTAAATTCATTTGTATTATGATTCCAGGGTTGTCCCGCAGTATTTCCTTCATCCGTTCGCAAATTGTTTCCAAATAGTGTACACTATCGATCGACAGTGTCCAACCCGTACTTGTACCGACATCAGTAGTGGAGTCAGCTTGGCTGATGGTGTTGTTGTCTGCCATGGTTGCTTGTCGGACAAGGAATGACGGTTGATGTGATGCTCATGCAGGAACATGGTGAAGTGGTGGGGGGTGTGGTGGAGTAGTGGGGGAATTTTCAAGGTCATCCAAACGGAGTTTTAAAAAAAAGGAAAACTTACAAAGTAACATTGAAACTTTCCAATTGATGGTGGCGAGCGTTTTCTTCTGCAACCTTGCCGACACATGTGACTATGCCGTACAGTATGAAAAGTACAACCATAATAAGGCCGAACAATAAAAGATAGCCGTTGACTATCATGATATTTTCTGAGTGGATCTGTTTTCTTCTTATCGCCCTCTCCTGCATCCTCTTCTCCAACTCGTGGACGAAGTCACAACATGCGTGAGGACACCTTTCATCTGTTGGTAGGTTTGCCATTGTTGATGTTGTCGGTGTGGCTGTTGAAGATGGAATGAGGTTTCCAATTGCGATGTGCCATGTACACCAATAGTCAAGTGGTGGGGGTAACAAAGCAGTGGAGGGGGAAGTTTCAAGGTCATCCAAATTGTGTTTTAAAAAAACCTATCTTGTTACTGAGCTTATATGTCAGTAACAAGATAGGTGTTTCTGCTCTTTTACTTCTTTAATATAATGAAAAAATATACATATTCTACAATGGTTAGGACAAGAAATACAACTGCTAGTCAGCTGAAGTAGTCCAAGTTGTCTGGCTCGGTCTTCATGGACGCTGGTGAGGAAGCCGTCGAGGAGTGTCCAGGCTCTTCCTTTGACTGCCGGGTGTTCCGTATATTGCAAGCGTAAACTTGCACATTTATACGGTAGCCTCGTGCCACCATCAGCTGCAACTCCTTGTATAAGTCGTTTAGCTCCTGCTGAGTCTTGATGCTCACCTCCTCGTAACTTGCGCAACTAACATTCAGAGACATCTTGATGTTGCTAGGTTGGCTGCTGGAGTAGAAATGAAGCCGAGGCACAGCGCTTGGAGGTACATGAAAAAGTGGTGGGGGTAATAGTGGTGGGGGTATAGAAAATCCAATTAAACAGTTCTAAACTTTTTCCATCGATACAATGGAATGGAACAAATAGCGCAGGTGTCCTTGTAATTTTCAAATCGAAACAGTGGCGCTAGAAATCCGAATTGTTTTATACCACCATCCTGTACGAATCGCCGAAGGTCTCTGACGGCGGCCTCGCCACAAGGCCTACAAAACTTTTCCCCGTCGTGGAACTTATACCAGGAGTATTCCGAATACCCTGTATTTTCCCTCCTGTAGCGTTTGACATCTTCTTTTATTGTTAGTGGGATGTTGTCTTGTAAACATGTTGGGAACAAGTCCTTGTGAGTTATAACTCGTTGTATGCAAAGCTCGTACAAGGTGCTCATCGTTTGCTTGTTGGCAACAGACTGACCGTTTTTCGCATCCAAGCAGGTTTGAATCCTAGTGCGGTAGTGGGGGTAATTACAGTAGTGGGGGTAATTGTGAAATGCAAAGGTCAAAGGTCAAGGTCACCCGCGAAGTTTAAAAAAAATGCAACATATCAATACGTGAAGTCTGTCACATATTGATATGTTGCATTTTTTGTTTTTTTTTTTTATTTTTTTTTGTCTTTTATGATTCGTTTATTTATAAAACATTACAACAACAACATATGTACAACATTAAAACTTAAATCTAACACTGCTGCTTGTCAGCGATGTGGATGGTCAACTCTGTAGAATTGCTACCCGTGCAGCCGTGGGACACCAGGTATAGACACCCGGGTTGAATAGAGCGAAGATCCTCGTTTTGTAGAAGATGGACGAATCTCTTGGGCAGGTACACCTGGAACTTTGGTTCATCCCCCGGAGTAAACGGTGCCTCGCTGAGACTGCAGCAGATGGCCTCCCCAACTGTAGTCTCCATCTTCTTCATAGCATGGATTATGTAGTGCTTCTCGTCTTTTAGTTCCGAGCACTTCTTTACAGGTAATATTGTTGACTTGGAGTGAGCATTGAACTGCTCGACCAAAGTCTGAAGGAACTGGTGAGATGCCATGGTCAGGTTACAGATCGTCTTCTTGCTCGGAGATGTTGTCGTCTCGGAATCTCGAGTAATACTCATGCCAGGTCCCTGTCTGCTCCCCACTTATATACTCTCCGTTACCCCCACCACTCCCCAATTCCCCACTTTGAAGGTAAGAGGCGAGTTTATAGGCATTTTTCAAAGCGCAATGTCTATCTTTATCATGTTCTGGGCTCTTTGTACAAATACATATGGTTTCCAGCATGTATTGATAATTCTTATCCAATTCCACATCATTAACCGGAACATGAGTAAATCCTTCAATCCATCTTTTCTTTTCCAGCCCCTTTGTGTAAATATTGGTAAACTTGTCTGAAAAGTGATGCATAATGTGATACAAGTCCGTGTAACTTGTAAAACCATCATACCAATCGATATGATGGAAGTGTTTTGAAATCCATCTGTTGGTAGTAGCGGCTTTACTAGTTAAAGACGAATAAGAACATGGTGGTTTAAATAAAAACGAATAAGGAACACTTGTATTCATGTCCAAAAACACAAGTTCTTTTATAATGAATCTATCATCATTACCACGAAACGCTTGAAACTCAATAATACCAGGCTTGGACTTTACTTGTTGTTCTTCTCCCTTGTCCATTTTGAAGGTCACACGTCTGCTCATTACGAAGTCAGGAGGTCAACTGATTTCCACACCACGGTAGGTACTACTTTTATACCAGGCCGTACAGTTGTTGGCGCGTTGGTGTATATTTAACGTGGGCACCGTCCCCAATAGGCCTAACCCCACAAAATGTTGGTTATTGTTTTAAAAACTAACCATTGTCATTTAAGTTTCCATCTTTATATTTTCCTTATTTTCATTTTCATCACTAACACTTGATTCTTCTCCTCCATCTTCCTCTTCTTCCTGTTTTACTGATTTCTTATGTAGTTGAGCGTACTTTTCCAATTGTCTCCACATTTGTACTTCATGAGGAACTCTATTAAATATAGAAGTATCCACAGGTCCGTATAATATAGGTGCGTCCGGTTGTTTGTCCAAAGTGTCTTCCAGATAATCTTTAATAATCGAACTTGAAAACACCAGTTGTCTCAAGTATCTTGTTATAGGTTCAGTAGCACAAGTTAAAATGAAAAACTCCTCTCGATTAAGTTGAATTTTGTTATCATGTCTTGTTGTGTCTCTAAACCGTAGCTGATGATCACCACGTTGTTTAATGATATCAATTTCCACATTTGAATCCAAAAGTCCTACTCTTGTCTTTCTTCCAAACATGTTACTACTTAAATAGCATTCTAGTAGATGCAAATGTTTCATAAACGATTCCCAAGCACTGTCCGTAAACAAAATCATTTTGGCTCCATGAGTTAAAATTACAGTAGGGGAATAATCTGTAGATTTCATAACACCGATTAAAACACTTTTATCCAAACTGGAAGAGATTGGGTAAAATATTCGCAAAAATACCTCACTCAATATGTTTGGAGAAATATTATCTTCAATATCCCTTTTTCTCTTTTGTATAGTCTTTCTTCTTTTACCTTTTTCTTCAACATTATTACTGGCGTGAAGTTGTCCGCAAACGTTTTGTTCACCTCCTTCCTGGCGACCTTGAGGATCTAAAAACTCAGATATCTCCTTCTCAATATCTACCACATTTTCAGGTGTACCACTAGGAGAAGCCATATTGAATACGATGCTACCCATACAACAGTAGGCAACAAACTGATGAGGAGCGGTCTGTACGCTCTGCTTTTATACTCGCGGAATGAAACAAAACCGGTTCTTACAATACATTTTTAACAATTCCAGTTAAAGGTGTGTATGTTACGATTTTATCATGTAGAATTAAACAGTATGCAGTTGTATTAGCCGGTATAGCATCGTTGAATTCCATTTCTATTTTTATATCCACACTTGAAGACTTTACTGATTCATTTTGTTTAGAACAATCGATTACAACTATTGGGTAGGCATCGAAATATTTGTCAGGTGGTAATAAAGGTGTATTTGTTTTACCGTAATATGAACTTTGGAATCTCGCGTACATATCGTACAATATACTGTATTTCTTCTTAGTGAATGACACATTTAAATTGTCGTATGGAAAGAATTGTGAATTTAAATAAACTTTAATATTTTTCAAGTCACAATGATCAAATTGTCCTGCATGTTTAGTAATGGAGTCTCTTCTACCTGTTTGTAAACCAAATATAATATACCTGGCTCGTTCTACATAATTCGATGTTTTAACAGTCCAAGTGTGTCGATCCGTAGTAGGTAAACTGGGATGCTCATGAAATTCCCAACTTCTAAATGGAATAACAATATCACGATCGGCTTTTAATTTTCTTAAAAGTAGCATTCTATGCTCGTCAGCCAATTTAACATGTGGAACTCTCCATACAATTTTGTCTAATTTTAATTTCCATTCTAAAGTCGCATCTGTAGTAGCATCTGCAGCTTTAATAATGTCTTTATCGTTAGAAGATCTCAACAAAACTAATTCTTGTTTAACGTTTAATATTATTTTCCTATAATCTTCAGCAAAACCAAGCAGCAAACGTAATGGAATATGAAAATCAAAATATCCATTTGGATTTGGAGTGATTGTGTCAATCGTAGGTAATACCCATCCGGCAGGTTTAAGTAAATTGGTTTCATTGGGTGTTATAGATGTTAATCCTTTTAAAGTTGTCGTAATACCTACTTTTTTAGTGGAATCAACTGTTACACCTGATATTTCATATCTAATTTCATCAAATAGGAAAGCCATAGGATTATTTATAAATGGAACTGTTGTACCAACAGTAGTACCGTCCTTTTTAGTAACTTGTCCTTCAATATACAAGTAACTTTCACATGGTAGTGTGTAAATGTCTTGATTTTGTATGGGAATACGGATTTCATCGTTATTGTTTAATTTCGATGAAGTGTAAGGGTTGTGGGTGTGATATTCTTTTTCCCATAGGGTTTCGTCGAATGTTGGACCCTGCGCTATATCCAGTATATCCATACTCGGTTAATTTTAATCCAATTCTCTCTAAGAAACGAATGTTCTCGCGTGTTAACTCCTCCACAGCTGAAGAGCTACTAATGCGGTTTCCCGTAGGTTGTTCGCTTTTAAATGTTAAACCCATGGTTTTGTATTAAAGTGTCGATTTTAAATGTAATCTAATCGTAATAGGCTCTTCTCTGAAGTCTACCAAGTTACCGTCTTGATCCAATACGCTCAACACGATGTCTGAAATGAAAGTGGTGTTCAACGGTAGATATACCAGGTTTTGTGGCTTTTCAACAATTTTAAATCCAGGTGGTACACTTGGGTAAAAAGTATGTATGATGTGGGTGTTAGCCCCATCCCTGTAAGCACCTTGTATAATGTTACAAGTTATGTCTATACTATTGACTTTTAATATTGTTACTGTTTTCTTACCGGAATGTGTTACATCTGGTTCCAAAACAGGCTCATCGTTGGAAAATCCTAATAAATCACCAATTGAGTTTGGTTGAGTGAAATCTATATAATATTTGGAAGTAATTTCAGCTTTCATCGTATTGTTATTACCTTTTAATGTTATATTGTCTTTTCCCATTTTAGTTTGCAAAAATTCATTTATATGATCAATTTCATAGGAACCTGTGGGTAACCTGCACTCTTGTAAGTCTGTAAATTTTCCACTGGCATCCTTTCCCTTATAATAATGCAATACGTTATTTTTACCTTCCGTAACATTGGGGATAGAGTTGTAAGTTGTAAAATCCAATAGTGCCGCCTCCCAAAACCTTCCTTTTTGCAAGCGTAACGCTGGAAAAAGGATACTTCGTAAAGTGGACGATTTTCCTGTTAATGATACCGTATAGGAAGACATCTCAATAGTGACTGATACTTTTAGCTAGAAATTCCAAACATAAATGGCCGCATATTGAAGTATTATCAGGTTGTTCTCTTTTATAGTTATAATATATGTTTTTAGCAGATTTAAAGTAATTTTGAAGTTCTTTTGGTGGTGGCAAATTACCGAAACTATCAAAATAATATACATTGTTATTTAGTTTCTTATAACAAACCCAATGGGTGCCAGGCCCTTCAGTATTATCCAAATTTACAATTCCAGTCTCATTTTGCCACATTTTCTTTGGTAAACTGTCTTTCATAAACACACCGCGGAAAAATGGTATTTTTAAACAGGAAATATATTTAAATAATTCAATATTGGTTAATGCTTTATGTGGTATGACCAATTGATTTTTTTCATTTAATATGCACGATAAGGTCTTAGGTAAAGACCTGCCCCGTTTTTTACCATTGACCACACGGTGGGCTTCTTCCTGCCTTTTCTTGTAGATCGTCGTCTTCTTTTTATATTTCCTCCATGTTTTCTTGTGGTTGACCTCCTTTTTACTCTCCTTCTCCTCCTTCTTCCACCTCCTACTGCTGTTTTAGCCTTCATACCTGCTGTTACTGCTAAAGCTGCTGCTTTTTCTGCTATGCTAGCGTCACTTGATTTTACTCGTTGCCAAGCTATGTCCGCAAGCTTTTTGTCAGCTATTGATCTATTTTTTGAATCGGCAAACGTGGAATATGCGATATCGTGTTCTTTACAAGCCTGATCTAACTTATTTATGCCAGGATCGCCTCTTTCCAGTCGTTTTTTCAATTTAGTTCCTGGTCCGCAATACTGATAACCTCCCGGTATATGAAATTCGTATGGTAATGCGTCTATTGCTCTATTTACTATGGATCCTACTGGAATTCGTTTTAAAGCTTTACTTAACAGAGAAACCGCTGTGGACGTGATCCCACCTCCTCTCCTTACAGTGTCTCTATATGGACTGATGTACTGGAACGTCATTATTGTCCTTTTATAATCGCAATGTACAACTTATGTGTTACCTCTATGACAAGTTGGACATAAATGAAGTCGTTTATTGTGTTCTTTTATTAAATATCAAAATCACCCCAATCCGATGATCTAAACTTTTTTGTACGAGGGTTGATAAAATAGTTTTGAACAATTTCCCGTTTAATCCAAGTACCTCTCTCAGATTCCAACAAAGGAGTACGACCTGAACCAATACCAATATGATTGTATACATCAAATAATGCATTTCCTAAAACTTTTACAAGAAAATTAACAGTGACAGCATTATCCACATGTTCAGGGTCTTTAAGGTCTGTTATACGTTTATTATTACAAGTATACACTTTGCTATCCATTTGTGATAATGTGATAGTCTGTCCTACAGTTGCAGCATCATTTGCTTCTCTTCCTTGCGCCATGTTTTTTAATTTTTTATTACTACATATAAAAAACGCATAGTAATTATTTGGATCTAGATGTACTGTTTGTCCTAAGGCAGCCGCGTCTCTATCAGCATGACCCCATGACACATTTGATAACCTTCCATGCCTGCAATCCCAATAAGCGTTTTTGTATGTCAATAAACGAAATTTTTCATTACCTTGAATAAAGTCATCCCCTTGCTTTGATAATACTTCATCTCGTTTTGCAAATCCAGTTGTTTCTTGTTTTAAAGTCTCTTTCATTTGACCCACTGTTGCACCATCAGATGGTGCTGAACCATCTTTTACATTCGCCAAACAATTGCCAAGACAATCGATAACTCCCACATCACGTATGACACAATGATCTTTTATATATTTGAGATTTACAGCATCATTTTCATTTTTTGGATAACCTATATCGTTAATAACAAATTTATAAAAAGAAAATCCATCTTTTGTCTTTTCAGGTATCAAAGAATGTAAATAGCGTCTATTTACGCTGTCTTTTGCATCTTTAGGGTCATCTACGTTGGATATACGTTTATTGTTGGCACTATACGTTTTCCCATTGAATTTTAACGTATTTTTTAATTCAGATGACAAATAACCTTTGTTTATCGCATCACCGTTTTGATTTGGTTTACCAACGTTGATAATTCTATGATCTTCTGCGTCATATGTGTTATTTTGTAGTTTTAATGTTGGCGATATCTTTTCCTTTAATATTTTTAGATTTATTGCATCGTTTTCATCCGTAGGATCTTTTATGTTTTTTAACCTTTTATTACTCATATCATAATCTCCATCAGGTGTTTGTGGTAAACCAGCACTTCTTTTTAAACTATTGGCATAATATAACCCATCCGAGGAGTAACGTCCGAACTTGTCGACACTCATAGTGCAACTGAATAGTATTCTAGGGAGTAACGCATTTTTATGAGATTACCCCACGGTTTCGGAGTTCATCCACTAAAGCCACCCATTCGTTTTCCAATCCAGTATGACCCGCTTCTTTAGCTTCATGTATTAGTTTCATTCTATCCACCAATTTATTGATATTATTGTAATAAATCACATTTGTGTTATATAGTTTCTTCATTAAACCTGTACCCGTAACGGACTTACTTCTTTTTCTTCGTTCCTGAGCACTTACATCCAAAGTGGATGCCATAAATCTTCGTTTTACAGGTTTTCTTTGTGTTAACGGCATTGTTTGTCTTCTAGTTGGTATTAACTTGGATACAAATTCTTTATATTTTAAAGACTTAGATCTAAAAGGAGGCTGGTCAGGTAAATACTTTCTCCTATATGCATTTGTCTGTTCCAAAATATTTTTATATGCTTCCATGTCTTTTTCTTTCACTACCGATACTGAAGGCTTATTTTCAAATAATAATTCAAATAATCCTTTTGTGCCCTTATACCTTTGATCACCAATGACAATATTATCATGTTCGTCAACGTTTAACGGGCTATTACCTATCATTAAACCGTCTTCTGTTAATCTCGCTCCATAACTATGGTAATTCTTATTAGGAATTGTTCCGAGTAACATTTTTACCATGTATTTCCTTCCTAAAGGTCCTTTGTTATGAATGTTTTCACCCAATAAGCTTATGTTTGACGGACCTTCCCTTGTCTCTTCTTCTTTTTCCTCTTCACTAGCAGTTGATACAACTTCATGTCCTCTTTTCGCTTTTACTTCATATAAATCTTTTATTCCACTATAGTCCGGTGATTCTAGCTCTCTTTCGGGTTCTCCACCGGTAAAACCACTATACGTAGAGGATTCCAGGTCTTCATCACTAAAATCTTCTGATTTTACATTTTCTCTTTCAAACTTCGTAATAGGTGCAATCGCATCTCCTTCCAATACAGGTTTAGCAAATTTTTTGTTTAATTGTTTCAAGGGTTCAGTAATAGGTTTAAAAGTAGATTCAAGGAATTTCTCCCTCTCGCTAATACCTAGTTTCAATGCTCTGTTTTTAGCCCGAATAGAATCACTAAGTGATTTTATTTCTTTTACTAATTTTTCTTGGTTAACCATGTTTGTAGCAAGACGTGTTGTACAACAATGAATGTGTTATACCACGTTTAATGTATTAATATAAATTTATCAAATCCTATCCTGTATCGACCATTGTTTAGCGGTTGTTCCTTCATAATTGTTAGGAACCCATACTTTTCAGCCCAAGCCTTTCCACACAACTCTTTAAATCGTTCAAATGTCATATCCGCATTTACATGATCAAAATATATATGTTTTAGGTTGGTTTCGTCCTGTTTAAATACAATTAACATGTTTGCATTGTCTCTAATGAGTTGTTTAGGTATTTTGCTGTAAGTTTGGCCAATATAAATGCTATCTATGTTGTTATGTCGACCCATAGCGAAGTAATTCCTTATTGTGTTTTGGTTTTCACAAGATACATCGTCGAATATAAACACGGAGAATGGTTTAGCTTCTTGTGGCTGCATGACACTCTCGCTTGCATTAAACTTTAAATATTTAACTTCAGGCACATTAGTCAGTATTTTTTCTAATAATTGATACTTTGGTTGTTGTAGTGATTTTGAAAATACATATAGATTGTTAAATCGTAATCCTTTAGGGTTTGTAATCAAATTGAATACTACATTAGTTTTTCCACAGTTGGAAGGTCCGGTAACCAGACAACGAACGGTGTTTGGTAACAAATTGCCATGCTTCCCACTATTGAATTCTGAATTATCCACTGTGAGTTCATCTATATTATTAATAGTAAAACTCTCTTTTTGTGGTACTATCTCCATCCTTTGTAATGGTTCAACCTAAAATGATTCTCTATCGTTATATCAAATCCTTTTTAGGTATCCAAGAATCTTCCGTCTTATTAAATCCTAACCATCGTACTTTGACCTTATCTTTTTTCCGTTGCAACACCTTTTCAACTAAATATACATCGCCTACTGTTGATTTTAACATTTCATGTCCATAAAACCCTCCTTCAAGCAATTGTCCTTTATTATCTTTTAAAATATATGTCTCAGGTACTGTAGGTTGTACTTTGAATACAGTAAAAACCTCATTGGTCCAATTTGGCAGGTATCTTTTACTGAATACACCTTTATATTTACTTATTCGCACTTTATCACCCACATTAAATTTTTTAGGCTTAAGTTTTTCAACTTTTGGTTTAGTATTCGTTTTTATACGTTTTAATACAAGGTTTTCATTTTTACTAGTTACTTGGTTTGGTTTCATCCCGATAGTCCTATGAAATTTGTTATTGTAATCGTTTATAAGTTTTGGTAACATATCAATCCATATGTGCGATCCTCTGTTGGAAAACATTTTATACATTGCACTTTTTAAAGTTCTGTTGAATCTTTCGATTATTGAAGCTTTTACCTCTGAATTGGTTGAGTAATGGTTTATATTGTGTTTTTTCATTAAATTTGCAAATTCCTTATTAAAATATTCTTTTCCATCATCTGTTTGTAAATGTTTAATAGTATGTTTGTCTCTTTGTATAGCTGTTTCCATTGCTTTTGTAACACTTTTGCCACTTTTATCTTTTAGTGGTAAAGCATCTGCCATTTTTGAAAAACAGTTAATAACAGTCAATATGTATTTATATCCTTTATTTTGTTTGCTATAAGGAATCATTTCGATTAAATCTGCTTGATATAAATCATTAATTCCTTTTATCACCGTATTTCTTCGTGGAAACTTTCTTCTTGCAGGTTTATGAAGTTCGTTGACAATTTGTTGCTTCAAGTCCTTCATATTGCAGGTTTCAATGTTTGTTGTATCACATGTATAATCACAATGAACGTTGTCTTAAATATTCACATCATTTATATGGGTCAAGGTCATCCAAACTTGTGTAAAAAAATGGGGAACACGGCGTTGGACTTGCCGTGTTCCCCATTTTTTTACGGAAGGAGAAAGGAATAAGGTCGAAGTTGTAGAAGGACGAAGAATAGGTTACTAGTTGATAGGGTTTAGGGAGTAATGGCCGAATGGAAGAGTGTGGATTTTGTCGGGCAAAATATGTCTTTTATCATCCCGAGCTGACAGTGCTTTTTTAATTTCGGTGACACTGTAGACTTGATGCTTGAAGCTTCGGATATTGTTGAATGTTGCTGATATCGTAGTATCTTTAAACAAACAAGTCTTGTAGTGGTCAAATGTTACGTGTTTTTTCAAATAAGATGTCTTCACTCCTTTTGCTTTTTTCACTGTCGGTGTGTTGTTCTCGTGGTACATCTTAAATGAATACAATTTTGCCATCAGCGCCACTATTTCTTCTAAAGGCATTCCATTTGCTTCATCTTTGAATTTTCCAATTACTTTTTTATTTTTTTCATTAAAATTTGGATGGTTCTTCGGATGGTCAGAAAAGTCGAAATCTTCTTTGTATGGAAAAGTCCTTAGGTCTTCATACATGTCCAAAGTCTTTATCCAGTAGATAAACGCGTCCGTATCCATGTATGCGACTCCAATGTTTTCCCTTCCGTAGTGTTTAACCATTTTGTTATAATGGAAATCATACATCAGGGTTTTACTTATGTCCAAAATCGACATACCTATGTATAACGGACGGTCCATGACTATTGTTGTTTTCTTCATACTGACAGCGACTAGATTTTCGTTTATAATCATGGATGTTCCGAAATTTGGTTTTTGCACTAATTTTTCCAATTTCCTAGGATCACTCACTAATTTTACATTTTTGTGTTTTCTTTTGTTCTCCAAGGTCTTCCCAAAGATGGCATTGTTCATTAATTTATAGAAGTCCTTTTCAAATGCTGTTGTCGCTGCAGCTCTTCTTGCAGTGTTGGAATCAATATATGGTTTCAACCAACAAGACTGGGTGAATTCAATTGCTCTATGAATTCTCACTATACGTAGACCCAATTCAAGAGCCTGTTGAACTACCCAGTAGTGAGCCACATAGCGATCCTTATTCTCCAAGGTCATCATCAATTTTGGCCATCTTCCTGTCGGTGAAACTTCAGTCTTGGCTAGGAGAGGCAAGTCGTAGTGATGGTCATGAAGGTGCTCCGGGTATTCAAAATCACAGTCCAAAATATAGCCTTTTGGACCATCCTTTGGAATCTGTGAGATGTCTCCGATGGTGGCCGGGTCGATCCACTTGAAGTCAGCGTAGGGAAGCGGATTTGACATTGCCCAACCATAAAGGTTGTTTGCATCAAAATAGCCAAGGTAGACCGATGGTTGTTGCTCGTCGAAGCCGGGGATGTACTTGTTGTTGGCTTTGACATGACGTGTTACAGCTTGTGTCAAACCGCCCCGTACACCAGATTCCATCATGAGCACCATATCAATATCCGTTAGAAGTTCCAGTCGACAGTTGGTTGACTTTAGCATAGCTTGCCATGCTAATCCTGGAGATGTGTACGAGTGTAGAGGGTCCAGTCCATAGGCGGAGAAGCAGGTGTTTCTGAATTCTTCCATCACATCGCACAGCAGAGTTACGTCCAATTTTATATAAAAGTCAGAATATTCCCCTAAGGTTTGAATGTTTAGTTGGTTCCAAACATTACATGCATGATTGTAGTCTTCAACGGAGATTTCACTTTCGTTTAATTTGCTGTTGAAGGCTTCAATCGGCGGTAGACTGGTTTCTTCAAATTTTTCTGTAGAAGTTATGTAATCGTAGGGGAACACTCCTTTCCGTAATACTAGGTCTAATTTATCTTCAGGTACAATTTTTCTGGTTTCTTTTAGGTCTTCTCTTCTTAGGTTCTCTGACAATTTGGCTAAACTAGATGCCATAAATCTGTAAGAGTCTACGAAGCGAAGTTTAATTTTACCTACTGTTTTTGAAAAGCTGATGTACTTTTCCAATGTTGTAGCAAGAACATCAATTTTACCGTCATCTCTTCCTAACTCCGGGATAATAAAGTGGGAGTCGTAGCCGCTAAGATTGTGTAAAACGACAGGAATAAAGTTTGGCAGTTTGTAATTTATATTGCATGAATTACAAGCAGCTCCTCTGTATAACCCTGTCAGGTGATCGTGATCTCTTACTTTTGGGTTTTCTTCACTGAACATCTTCTTGCATAAATAGCATCTTGTCGCTAAGTTGTATTCTTCTTGTTGATTTTGGTTTAAAGGTTCCATAGGTACAATATTACCGAACAAGCGTTGAACCTTTCCAGCAATATCGTACAGTTGGTCTACAAAATACTTAGCGGCTTCTTCACCACGGTAGAGTATTGGAGTGGATGTTAAACCATAGTCTTGCAATTGGTTTTCAGACAAGGTTGATTTAACTAGTAAACAAAAACTGTTGGGCTGATGCAACTGATATTTTGTTCTTCTAGTCACTTCGCCGTCCGGCAGCTCCTGTGGTACTAACGTTGATTCAAAATCTGCATAGACCACTATTGGAATTCGGTATTGGTGAACTGTCTTGTTAAATTGTATTGAAGCTCGGGTAGGCGGTGGAAGACTTATCTTTACTTCATAGTTCTCGTTGCAAAGTCTTTTATGTTCCAATAACCAGTCCAATCCTCCACGTCTTGAATCTTTCCAAGAAAAGCAGAAACATCTCTTGCAAACTGTAATCCTATTTACTCTTTTGGTCAATTGTTTTACAACTAACGCTTCAAAGTCTTTTATCCATACATAATGGGAAATTTCACCCTTGGTTATCAATAGCAAATCCGTATGGTTTCTTTGCTCAACCTTTACTACCCGCAAAGGATAAACGTTGTTGGAATCATCCAGACCAAAAACATTGACTGAAACGCCAGGATTTTTCTTTTCAAATTTGTCAATATCTTTTAAAGTAACTGGGTAAGTAAGACCTTGAAAGTTGTAGCGGTGTTCATTTTCGTAATATTCTCTACCAACTCTTTCAGGATGATCTTTAACATACTTGGTTAACATTGCATACTTGAAACATTCATTACCCTCATTTTGAACATTTCTACACGAGTTAGTGTTTTGGATTTTCTTTGGTAGAGGGATAAAACTACTACCTCTTAAACCATATCCATGTTTATGAACCCTAACATCCATACCTTCGATTGATGACAAAGTCCATCCAGATCCTCTTCCTTCATGTTCTTGGAGTTTGGTTATAAGTTCCTCCAAGCATTCTTCAATAATATCATCAATGTCGGAGGTGAAGGTAAGGGTTCGGTTTTTGGTAATGAATGCTCTCAATGCTGTTTCACCATCAGTATTGTTAAACATAGCCTCTAACACCATTCCAAATTTAATAAAATTTAGCCTTTGTAATTCTTCCCTCAACGTTTGACCAACAAGTTCCTTAGCCTGGGTTATGAATGTTTCCAATTCCAATTGAACGTTATTAATTTTGAAATGTGTTACAACTCGTCCTGGCAAGGCTGTGGTGCGCAGTTGTCTTACATCTTCCAGTTCTTCTTCTTCCATATCCTCTTCTTCGGTGTCCTCTTCTTCGGTGTCCTCTTCTTCAATAGGTCTTGTAGCAGTAGATGGTCCAGCACCAGCAAATTGGATCACACTAGGTCTTCTTCTTTGCATTTGCTGTAGATAGCTGTCGTAGTAGTCCATCTGCTTCTAATGCTCTCCCAAAAACCGGTCAATTGAGTCTAAGTCTATTTCATCCATGGTAATATCTTCTTTTCTATCTTCGTCTTCATGTAATTCTCTGTGTATGATGAAAAGATCTTCGTCTTGAAAGATTTCCCCACAAATGTCGCAAAGAGCCATTTCAAACAGTTTGGCTTTGAATGCACACTCTGTGAATGTCCACGCAATAATGAGCAGCGCACTCCACCGGGACCCTTTATATCCGAGGCAGATAGGTGGGGAAAGTGACGTCATATGGAAACAGGTTATCACTCATGTGCTAAATTTAGCCTTTACACAACCGTTTGTAATACATTTATCAGTAGGCTTGATAAATTGATGATATTTGGTCTAGATTCAATAATTTGTACAAGTTTTTTCAAAGATGTCTGTTTGAGCAAGTTTATATAGGTCAAGGTCATTTGGAATTATTATTTTGAGCGGGGGATAGAGCACTAAGCAGCATCATTTACTACAAAGTGCTCTATCCCCCGCTCACATTCTTTTTTAACTTTTTGTTTAAACTTTTTACAAGGGTGAAACATCACCATCAGAGTCGGAATCATCCTCATCACGGAATAGGCAGCGATGACAATACATAATTCTTCTGGCAACTAACATCCTATCCATTGGACGATGGGGAGTGTCTTGTTCTTGTTCTTCTTCTTCGATTTCCAATTGGAATTCCATTTCCGACTCAGATGACGACTCTAATGTTTCGTAGGCGTGCAAGTCCACCTCATTGTCCGTTGAACCAGCTTCGTCAGAGTCCGTTTCAATATCCATTATCTCTTCCTCCTCCTCTTCTTGATCAACCGCAGGTAGTTGGTCCTCTACTTCTATAATTTCTAGAGGTATTACCTCCAGAATAGAGACAATCCTGTTGCGATGGAACACGGTGTTGTCAAGTGGAGCCATGGTATGGAAGTGTTGTATCCATCCAATTTGCTTACCCTTTTTATACCCCCACCAACTATACAATTTATGTGGGTCAAGGTCACGTAAAGATACCCTTTGAGCGGGGGATAGACCACTAAGCAGCATGCTAGTCCATTGCCGCAAAGTGATCTATCCCCCGCTCTATTCCGCAGACCACACTCAAGTCCAAGTCCACATCCAAGTCCACATCCATATGTTACACTTTATTATTACTGCCACCAAGTAATTGTCACTCGCACATTTACTTGGTTTTGATAAAGGTACTGCACAAACTCCATATTGGTTGTTTGTTCGTTATACAAATGCATCATGAAATATGCAATCTTATCGATTGCTGCATTGTCCAACGGTTCGCAATTCACAAGTTCCAATGTGCCCTGGCTGGTCTTATCCTCTATAAGTTCCACCACTTCGTTGATGTCTTCTTCCAAGAGGATGAACTCAACACTGAAGCTCTCCATTGTTGTTGTTGATAGTGTCTAGACAAATGCTTGACTAAATACTTTATTCATTAGTCCTACATATATACCAATTTCCCCCTCCTATTACCTATTCCCCCTCTACCTTTATATAGGTCAAGGCCATCCAATAATACCCTTTGAGCGGGGGATAGACCACTAAGCAGCATGCTAGTCCATTGCCGCAAAGTGATCTATCCCCCGCTCTGTATTCCACACGAGTCCTAGTCTTTACACACACATAAGCCCCCCAGTCTTTTACACTTACTCATATACTCTGTCCTCCCTGCCAATTAAGAATTCCCCATGTTTGCCACTATTTTCAATTAACCTTTCCAAGTCCCAAAACACAATGTCCAAATTAACCAAGTTCGCTCGTCCAATTTGAAACACACTATTCCCCCCAAAGTCACTTGCTCTCACTTGTTGTCCTGTATACTGCTTCTTCTTCCACGCTACAATCACTACCCTACCTTCTTCAACAACCATTTTTTTAACATTATCATACACCTTCTTCAACATCCCTCTACAGTTTAAATAGTTTATGGTTACATACTCCCACTCCTTACCAATGATCAGTGATCCACTCATTTTCTAGCGTTCCACTGGAAGGTTCAAAGCAGAATGAAGTCGGGATGTACAGACCCCCCTCTTTTATACCAGTTAACCGGTTGTCCTTGCTGTAAAGTGGGTCAAGGTCATCCAATGCTACCCTTTGAGCGGGGGATAGACCACTAAGCAGCATGCTAGTCCATTGCCGCAAAGTAGTCTATCCCCCGCTCTGTATTCTACACACACACACATGTCCCTGTCCAAGTCTTTCATTACATACCCAATATATATTCAGTTCCTTCATCATCACTATCACTCATCACTGCTTCCACAAACTCCACAGGATTAAAGTTAAATTGTTTCAATTGTTCTTTTAAGTTTTCAATTTGTTGGTCCTTTACTTCTAAAACACTGTGAAGGTGTGATATGTAGTCCGCTGCCTCGTTGATGCTTGCTACTCTCGGATCGCCTAACTTCAAGCTGGGAACTACACCCTGCAGCCTGTAGTACGCCATACGCCTTTCTTGCTCCTGCCGTTGACCAGGACTGAGCAAGCCTTGCCCGTCTTGGCTCACCTCCAGCAAAGTCCGTAGCATTGGAGCTTTGCAGGCGTTTGCCCGAGCAACAGTTATGCTGTGGAATGGTCGAGCAGGTCCACGAGTAGCAGGCAGGACGTTGGCAGCACGCCTTCTTGAAGAAGAAGAGGAAGCCTGAGAAGTTTTGCAGTTGGAAGCCATGTTGAAGTGAGGTATTCAGCTAAGCGATACAAAGCAGAATAACCAAACTGCACATCAATACCCGTATATATACACTTATCAGTGGTGGGGGTACTAGCTAGCCTTGGTAAAGTGGGTCAAGGCCATCCAAAAACATTACCAGAACGGGGGATAGATCACTAAGTGGCATGTTAGTCCATTGCCACAGAGTGATCTATCCCCCGCTCTGTATTTCACATTCACGCACACATTCATACATACACACAAGTCCCAGTCCAAGTCTTTACCCACACACCTATCCACTCTCATCCTCACTATCATCACTGTCCAACAGGCTTTCACACTTCTTAATCAGTTTTTCCCATTTACTCCTGACATAAAGTAGCTCCCTGCGAGTATTCTCTAGCATTCTGTCCCTTTGCTCTATCACTTCGTCGTACCACTCGATGATGTTTGGTGGAGTCTGAGTTGATGCATCCGTCGTGGTTGGTTGAGACGCTCCGCTGCTCCGCAACTCCTTCCTCACAGGACCAAAGCCGGAGAATCGGACACGACTTCTTGACGAAGGCGCCGATCGGATTGGTCCAATGCTCGGGCTGGAGTTGGAGGCGACCGGGCCAGAGGTAGAGGCTGGGACGTTCATAGCAGACATGGTGGTGTTCAGCTTAACGGTGTAAAGCAGAATGAGAGGACGGTTGATCACCACTCCTATATATACCCATTTTTAGTGGTGGGGATAACACTGGGGGGGGGGGGGGGGGGTTAAAAGAAATTTTGCTTAGTCTTCCCGGTCATCAGTTTTACATACCTTTAGCACACCCATTATTTTGGTTTCTTCAATAACTTTACACACCTCAAACACCCAAGCAAACAGCTCATCTATGTTGTTATAATTAATTTTTGTCCAGTGTTCATACTTATGAGTTTGGTTGTTTATAATACATAGATAAAATGTAGACCCGTCTTGTCTTATACAATACTCAACTTCCATTCTATGCTGGTTTAGTACTTCCCAAGCATTGTGTTGATCTATTAAGAAGTCACCACCTTTGTAATTGTACCGTGACATGTTTACACGGAGCACAGAAACAGACTGAAGCAAATGAACGGCTCATACAAGCTTAGTAAGAGCGTTAGAGTGGGGGTATCACGTGATACACAACATTAGTTGTAAGTAATTTATATGGGTCAAGGTCATTCAAACTTTGAAAAATTTTTACCTCCAAACACTTGTAGCAAGCTACAAGTGTTTGGAGGTAAGTTTTTATTTGTTAATGATTTATTTGTAACTTAGTCTTCACCCTCAAGGACACGGTTTGAGATTGTCCCAGTGACTTTACATCACCGCCAGGTTAAAGTATTATACAAGTCAAGTATTTTTTTTTTATTAGTTGACTTGTATAATACCCCTCTCCCTTACTTTAAGAGAGTTAAGACTAAATTTGGAAAAATAATTTGGAAAAAGACTTTTAAATATTGTCCAACACAACCTAACAATTTAGAATTTATTTTGGTAGGCCTACATCCTAATCCATTTCCCACACAGATTGGCATCCTTCCCTTCGTATTAGATAGCCTTTTTTATGGATGAAAAATTGTCTTTGTACCATCCGAACGGGTACTTTCATTGTATGAAGGCTGCCATCACCTTTTACAATGATTTCTACTTTGGCATCAAAAGCTCCATAAATTTGAGCAATAAAATAATATTTTTCATCCATTTTAAGTCTTCTAATATCAAGCGGTTGCGGACTGTGGGGATGTCTGGGTTGGGATGTTTTAGACCTAATGTTGTTAAGACTGTAGGGTCTTACTCTCGGAAGATTGATGTTTTTGTTCAAGTGCGTTTGGCAACGGTCTTTATCTAAAACAGCAAACTTCTGACAGCAAAGAATCCCAAAGTCTTTTGACATCCAAACGTAATCGCATTTATTACCCTTGCCAGCAGGGAGTTTAACACGCTTACGTTTTTGTGTTGGACGCTTTACTGGAGTGTTTTGGAGCTTGTCAGGTTTAGGCTGGCTAGAAGGAATGGGGGTGGGAGGTGAAGGTTTAAGTAGGTCAAAAGGTAGGCTGCAGACAATTTTGGGTGGGGTAGGTGAACGGGTTAGGTCGATTGAGGGAAGTTCGGGGGAGAAGATTGATTTACGGGGTGGTTTGGTTGGTGTAGGTGGCATGGGGGATATGGGTGAGGGACATTGGGATTTGGTGTAGGATAGGATTTTCTTAGTTCGACTGTAGGGGGTTATCCTCGACCTTGGCGCCTCTTCGAACACCGCAGACTCCGATCCCGAGTCCGATAGCAGAGAGAGTGCTGGAGAGGCTATCAGGACTCGTCCGCTGGGGTTCTTTGAAGATGCCGCAGGTGCGCCAGCCTCTTCCGAAGCCGAAGGTGCGCCAACCTCTTCCAATGTTGGTGGCAATGGTGAAAGGCTGGGCATCGAGGCAGGCTGCGGTGGCGGCGGCGGTGGCGGCATCGTCAGGCAGCTCAGAATCTGCGCTGTCATGAGGTATTCTAGGATCGGAGCGGACGACGATGAGGGCTGAGGCGTGTTGGCAGAGGTTGAAGAAGCTGGTGGGTAATTCTTGAGCTTAAGACCCATCTTGATGAAGCGAATAAATGAAGAGTAAATATGAAAAGAGTAAATATGAAAAGAAGATTGAAATAAGTAAATAAAATCTCAGGAGCGAGAGAGGACCGTCCGGTACGGGAACCTGGACAGGAATGAGAAGTGCATGCCACCCGGCCGCCTTATATCCCCGCCGGGGCTGCCACGCCCAGGATATCAGGGGTGGGGGTGGGGGTGGGGGTGGGGGTGGGGGTGGGGGTGGGGGTGGGGGGGGGGGGCGCACTTTTTGTCGGGGGGGGGGGGAGGGGGGGAGGGGGGGGGGGGGTTCGCACTTTTTGTCGGGGGGGGGGGGGGGGGGGTTCGCACTTTTTGTCGGGGGGGGGGGGGGGGGGTAAATTTAAAACAATAAGCCTCACTTAAGGCGTTTATGTTAACATCGCTGAAGCCTCCAAAAAAGACACACTTATAGACGAGTCAAACCTTGTGTGTTACTTGACTTGTACATTTTTTTTTAAAAGAGCTTAATATATTTACCTTGTTAATAAGACCTGACTGTTAAAGAATTTTGAAAACTTTTATATATTTAGGTCAAGGTCACGGTAAAACTTTAAAAAATTAAGCCCCACACCCCCGATGGGGGTGTGGGGCACTTGGGTTGTCATCGCTGTAGCCTCCAAAGAGACCCAACTATGACAACAAGGCAACATCCAATGTCGTGTTCCCTTCGCCACGCAAGACTTGTAAACATTTACTGCATTGTCTTTTCAATAGCTAACAAAACATTTACTTAATTTTGAGAGAGGTTGAGGACAGCCCTAGTGGCTTACGCCCTCGGTCCGAGTGCAGGGGCCACCGCAAATTGGCCACAGCTGTGGTCTGCATGTCAGCATACAAACGGACCGAGTCCCAAACCCAGCCGCAATATTGCATGCCTGAGAGGACCCATGCTAAAATTGGTTTAAAATTGTTTTACACGGGGGTCTACTCCCGTACCCTACCTTTACTATTTAACTTTATCAATGCAGTAAATTTTTATAAATCTTTGTGGGTCAAGGCCACACGGACATTAAAAAAATTTCGGCCCCCGTACATCCATGGCGAACCACGAATGTTCGGGGGCCTTGGGGACTAAAAACACAAATAGCTAACAAAGATTCATTTACATAATTTTGAGTTTCCAGAAGGGAAACAAGAGGTTGAGGACAGCCCTAGTGGCTTACGCCCTCGGTCCGAGTGCAGAGGCCACCGCAAATTGGCCACAGCTGTGGTCTGCATGTCAGCATACAAACGGACCGAGTCCCAAACCCAGCCGCAATATTGCATGCCTGAGAGGACTCATGCTAACGTTGGTATAAAGTGCTTTTACACGGGGGCCTACTCCCGTTCCCTGACTTTACAATTTACTTTGAGCATTGCAAAAGCTCAAGGGGGGATTGCTAAAACAAGCGTATACACTTTAGAAAAATATAACACACTTACAACACACAATTGAGCTCAACGTAGTCAATGCTGGAACAAGCACATACATGTTAAACACATATAACAAACAAGACACAAAGGATAAAAGACACACAGGAGACATAAGGTACAAGTAAAACACTCTCATATAAAACAATTCGCAATACCCAAACGCAAGCGCAATATCTTACAACTAATACAAGTCTTAAAGTTAGAGTAGACTTCGCTAAACACTGAAGGCGCCATTCAATGTTTAGTGATGCCTATGGCGGTCCGTCCCGATCGTTCACGTTCAACGCGCGGGAGCGGACTGCGAGCCGGCTCTGGCTGGGCCCCCTTATATCCCCACCGGGGCTGCCACGCCCAGGATATCAGGGGTGGGGGTGGGGGTGGGGGTGGGGGTGGGGGTGGGGGGGGGGGGGTTCGCATTTTTGTCGGGGGGGGGGGGGGGGGGTTCGCATTTTTGTCGGGGGGGGGGGGGTTCGCATTTTTGCCGGGGGGGGGGGGGGGTTCGCATTTTTGCCGGGGGGGGGGGGGGGGTTCGCATTTTTGCCGGGGGGGGGGGGGGTGAGGTATGTTATGTGGGTCAAGGTCACCCACAACACTTGTACTCTAAGTGTTGGCTATACCCCCACCACAACTGGGTCCCTAGGCTACACAACACCGCTTCGCCAGTATGTCTCCGGCTTCCATGCGGTGCGTCTCGCTGTTCTCTAGCTCTCTATATGTAAGTAATTTTACAAGTTCTGAATATAGGTCACTACACTTTAACTCTGGGACGATATCGACTTATAGTATTTCAGTGTTTTGACTCAAGGTCATCACACTTTAACTCTAGCACATCGGTTATCGTACCAGAGGTGCTCAATAACCTAACTTGTAATGTTTAGGGTGGCGTTTTCACGCCACGTGGTATCGCCATGAGTGTCCAGTCCAAGTTTTAAGTTAAATTAATTTTACTGTAATCTTTTCCATTTCCGTTTCGTTTTGCCAAAGTATAAGGTGTCGCTTAATAAAGTGGTATTTCTCTAGAGTTATAGGAGATTGCAAGGATACAATTAGTTTATTTAGGAGACTCTTCATCTTGGAGTTTAACACAATTTCCACTTTGACTTTGCTTCCTCGGCTCTCACAGCCTAAGCTGTACAGAAATGTTTCTTCTAGTGCCAACTCGGGCCAAGAGAACAGTGTGTTGACTGTAGGACAGCTCATGGTGAAGTGATGCGATACTCCGGCGTACCACCTCACCTTCCCCCGCCACTGTGACCTTCCCCCACTCCTGCTGTTTCCCCCACCTCTTTTCCCTTGACTCATGCGCTACAAGCAGTCTCTCAGTATTGTGCGGACTTTTGTGAGGTGAAGCCATGTCGCAGGACACTTTAGGTAAGAAACTTAGCCGTGTTAAGACTTTATTAGTTGCTCACTGTCCACCACCCAGAGTTAAGAGAGTTTCAACTTTAGCTAAGTGGCGCAAACTGTTGCGCGGACACCCTAAGTTTTATACAAAACAGACTAATGTCAGTTTTACTGATGAGGATTTGTTTAAAATATTGGATGAAATGACTTTTCCTTGCAAAATTCAGTTAGTTACTCCCATTCCTGACAGTTTAGAGTCTTAGTCTCTCAAGCCGATATACCTAGCATACACAGAGCCTGACAGTCAGTCACTCGGTGGCTGTCGTGGGGTGCGCATCGGTGTCGGCGCTCCGTTGTTAGGTTTTTCAAGGTCACAGTAATATCAAATTGTTGGTGTTGTGCTGGTTCAAGGTCACCTGAGGGATAACCGATTGCCCATTTAGGCAGGGTCATGTCAGAAACTCGAGTTTAACTTGGCACTTTTGCCGTTTCTCGTCGAAAATTCGCTCCAAGTGGTCAAGGTCACGGGGACTCTGACTGAAACTCGGAGCGTAGTGCGAGAAACGGCAAAAGTGCCAAAAAATTTTAAGTTTCGGCGTGACCTTGACCTCAGTGGCGTCGGTGACGTCATTTTGATGACGTAAGGGGTGATGACGTCATCAGCACGTCATTTCTGTGACGTCATGGGTGTGACGTCATAGAAATGACGTCATTAGTGATGACGTCATCGATGACGCAATCGATGACGTCATCGATGACGTCATCGGTGAGGTCATTGACCTCGATGACGTCATCCCTCAGGTGACCTTGAACTGGGCCAGCACCAACAATTTGACACTACTTATATATATATATATATATATATATATATATATATATATATAGATTAATATTGAGAATGATGTATGTCCTAAATACTAAGGTGGGAAGAAGGTTTTTCGGGCCGAGGTTGAATTTCGATTAAATCACAGAATGACACTTTTCACCCGAGTTAAGAACGGTATTGTTCTTCACATTTACTAGATTAACTAAAAAATAATCTAGCTCGTATTTATACTGGGACGGTGGCGACGTTCTATAATCCAGCTACTTGGAGGTCACGAATTGCGGATAGTTATAAGCGATGGCTTGTGGATGCGATATTTCCTGGTGAGGATTAACGTCCGCAATAGTGAATACTAGTTCATCCATAAAGACCATCCTCATAATTAGGCCACTTCGTATGTATGAGGTCGAAATTGTGGTTCGGATCCCACGTTAAACTGTAGGTCCCTAGATTCCATTGGCTGTTGGGCTATGCATTAACAGTCCTGTCTGAGGAGAATGTCGGCCTTAGTCAGTAACAAGATTATAAGATCGCGCCACAATCATCCTACACTCATCTCTCATTCATACTTGGCTTTAAACTACCTATTGAGTTAGGTCGCCATTTCAATAAAGGTATTAAGCTATTAAAGGTATTAAGTAGGTATATTTAAAATAACTAAGTTGAGATTTTCTAAAAATAGTTATAAATTATTAGTTTGATTTGGTTTTTTTTCAAAATTGTAAATAATAAGTGGAGCAGTTTTTGTGAAACAATTTAAAAGTTATTAATCCTTGGCCAATTTCAACTTTTAAGGCGTCATCAAATTTGTTTTACTTTCTTAAGGGCGCAGGCAACCTCAAGGTTTGTTTTTGCCCATGAAGATGAGGAATAATTTTTATTGAAATGCAAAAGTAAATAGCTGATAATGGTATAATATCATAACAGTTTTTAAAGAAGAACAGAACCAATCAAACTACTTAAATTTTAACCCAATCTGATTAAAGCGAATGTCACCATCAATTGCGCTACACTGATACCTCTCGTTCATTTAGAATAACTATTGGGCCTACTGCAATTTGCAAATAGATTGAGAGAATTAGATAAAATTCTCTATTCTTTATGAGGATGAAAATAATATTATCAAAACCAATTGCATGCTACTTTCACTGCATTTACAAATAATACAACGAAACAACTTTAAAATGTAACTATGCCACAGAAACGCCAGAAATATAAGGAAGACAAAAGGAAAGCCTGATTTAAAGTGTAAATGTAATTTACAGATATCAGAGTTGCTTTAATGTAAATAAATTAGGAATCCTGTCAGTAAAGTTCTTAAAGTTGTAATTCAAGCTTTCTTAGAGGAACCTAATTTCAAACAATTTATTTGACAGTCACATTATTAAGACACTGAATCCTAGTTATCGGCATTATTCTTCTGTTGCATTTATTTTGTTTTATTCTTGTATACACTATGCATGATTTTAAGAAAAGATATAATTTCAAACACGATTGGCAGTGTCCGATAATGTTCTTTTTCCGTTTTAATACAGTATAGACATGTCTTTACATTAATAAGTTAAAAATATTTAGTCCTAAGGAATGTGTACTGATTTGTAACAGACAATACCGCTTGCAAGATCTATCCACAAATTATCCAAAAACTAAGCCAATGAACTGAAGTGTCATTATGAATAATTAGAATAAAAACAGAATAGTACTATCAATAATAATTTTTTTTAATATAACGCTACAACTGAATAACCACAGTTCCAACTTAATACAACGATCTGTTAGAGAAATTCAAATTGTCTACTTAAAAATGGCGAAACTAACCGAAACATTATTAATTTTACCTTGTATTTTCGATTTACTGTACTTTTAAAAATAGAATGTTAATATGTCAACATCGAATACATATAACATGTTTATAACATTTCATGTAAAGTTGGTATACTTAGAGAAGTGTTGGAACTATATTCATAACACAACGTATATCAAATTGACCACTAGTTTTGTAAATCCTAACTATATGAGTTTTTATTGTAAATATTATTTGGCTATGTCAACGAATGGGATATTATTATAAATGAGTTTTTACATTCTGAGTGCAAAATTAATGAATCAAATATTGCAAGACTATAAATGTAAAACCTTTTATTCTATAAATTATTTTTAATCCAAATGTTGGTTGACTTTAACACTCTACTCTGTTATTTCAGTTATTGCTAAACATGCTCTGTTACTTCAATAATAATTTACAATATTTTACTGTTTAGTTTAAATAATGATTTAGTTATATTTTATATTCATAATAATTTGTGTTCTATGTCAGTGCAATGTAAAACTGTATTTTCCCAATTTAAATTGCCATTGTCCCAGTTTAGCAGCAAGGTTTTGTACCTTAACTAAAATTTTACCGTATTGCTTTTACTATGTTTTTTGCAATACGTATTAATGTCTACGGGAAGATATTATGCAATTGAGTACCGAAAATAACAGTCTAAATAGAAGGTTATATCATTTTTGTTTATTGGCGCAAAACAGATTATTATTTTTTATTATTTAGTATAAAAAAATTCCTAGACAAAATGTACAATTGCAGAAAAAAGTATGATAAAATTTAATATAGTGTCGAGAGCGATAATTTAATATATGTTTATGTATGTTTAAGGGTTTTGTAACAAGTGAACTCTCCTCAAAGTTTTCCTATTCCAGGACACCTGCAGAGGTGGCGGCGGCCGTACAGTGAACGAGCCCCCCGAGGACAATCCACCAACAACGTCAGCGTTTATCTCCCCCACCCGCTATTGTTTAAGTTTAGAGTGACCGATCGTCGCTAACCCTGAGGACACTTAGTGTTGATAAAGAAACATGCTATCCGATATCCGCTGTTCCGCAGTTAATAGTAATTGTGAACAAGGTTAAAAGTGTAAAATATTTCATATAAAATATCAAAGTTTTGTGAAATATTAGACTCATATAAAATAATAAACAAAACTCAAAATATCTTAATATTGCTACAACAAGACTTATCGTGTTGTGCTATTAGCCTTTTTCTAAACTTTGATATTTATATAAAAAATAATTAGATACAAATTTTAATATAATTTTAGTTTTAATGTTAGTTTTTTTGTGGTGTGGCTTAGTATGAAGAGCAACAAAATTTCGATCTGGAGGTCTAAGGATCAATTTTCGCTGACGGAACTACATTTTGTTTAAAAAATATCTACTTTTGTGCTATCGACAATTCACTCTGTTCGACATGTCTTACTAAATTACTAGGTGTAAAAGTTTCATTTTCGTGTATTTATATTTTTTTATAGTTACTCAAATACTGTTACAAATGGATAAAGTTTGATCAGAGGCTTTCATCAAATTTGATCAACAATGATCAGATTTGTTCTATTCCCCTCTAATCCCTGATCAAATTTGATCCGGACCGCGGACACGTCCCATAACCCATACCAATCTATCAAATTCCAAATAATTAAATTTGATTAGGCCTTGTTCTGATTCTGATATACTTTTTGATCAAATGTAGCATAATTTTTTCATGGAGATTAGTTTTATTTAATTTAATATTGTTAACTAAGACTTTTAATAAACCTTTATTATTAATTAAAACTGATATTTTTTATGTAGTTTTAAATTTTTTTCCAATACTCGTATAGGATACATAATGAATCAAATCTCAAGATGTTAGAAAATTAAGTAAAAAGTCTAATGGATGCAGTACTATTAGTGTCGAAAGTTACTTCCCTAACTAGTTTACATTTGTCTTAAGCAGAATATTTGACCTAAGAGTCTTTTGTCTGCTGAAATTAATATTTGCATCACGTAAATAAAAACATTTTTTCTAATTATGAAAGTCTAATATTTGGATTTAAATGAAGAGAATGTCAAAATGAATTATCAATATTAATAATTAATTAACAGAGGTTTGATTTTTTCTTACATTTCCTGTGTTTTGAACAAATAATAATACAAGTATCTAGCTAACGCTATCTAGTCTTGTACGCTTTTAAACCAGTTGGCAACATTTTAAATGAATATATCAGATGACTTTCAAACCATAGGGCATGAAACACAGCTTACAGTGTAATATAATGATCTTCCTAAAAGAAATTGTTACCATTTTTAGTATTAAGAAATATTTTCCGTCACCTTGCAGTTTCATTTCACATTTTTCATACAAATGATTTTTTTTTCAGATTTTTTGTCGGATGGTGAATTAGGCTTTGTAACCATTTAAAGGTAAAATATTCTTTTTTTAATTATAATATAACTAAGTCAAACACATAAATAGGAGAAATCATAAAAAAACAAACGAAAATATTTAAAGTATTATTTCATTTGTATTTCTACTACATGAGACGTTTATTGTACAGCCGCTGTGTACAGTAAGTTTCATTTTTTGTAAATTTTAGTTTATTACCGAAGAATAATTACAAGTGCACTTTAAATGTGAGTTTTTGCAAAAGTTCCCACTTGAATTTTGTGAAACGGACCCAAGAAAGAGATGAAATTAAAGAAACTTCAAGCGTGCACCGGCTGGTTAAATTTAAAGAAGCAGCTGAATCAAAGGATCTAAACATGCTGAACTCTAAGGTACCTTTGAGCTTTAGTCTTTAAATCCTTCATTAAAATTTGATGGTGGTTTATAAATAAAAAAATATATGTAAAAAACCTAATCTATTTATGTTTGGTCCATTTATTTTAAGTATATAACAATACTATAAATTTAGTACACTATACAAATATAGTACATGTACAATACATGGTGTAAAAAGTTAGTCACAACAAGGTGTACGAGAAATGATTAGGACTTCCTCTCTGATTACAATATACCGAAGTAGGTTAGTTGTTTGTTCTACACTGCAACCTTTGTTATCATTTAAATAAAAACAAAATTAAAATATAAATAATAAAATTAATAATATGTAAGACATTTTGTCATGAAAAGCTTTTATCGGTTTCTTGTGATTTAATGTTATATTATCAAATTTTTATTCTGTAGAATCTATTAAAACGTTTAAAACGTTAAACGTGTTAAAACGTTTTAGATGAGATAAGTAGAGTCTATTAGAAAAACAGATATCGTTCTTAGATACGTATAGTGTTCCTTGTCTTGTTATTACAGTACCGCGTGTCTTGAAGGCATCTCACGGGTTACGACCAGTACATTAACGGTTCAATCCCAGCACATGATAATTAAAATTATCTGCAATTAGGCGATATCGGATAGTGAGTGAAAATCGAACACTCATTTGATGAAACATCAGCACTTCAGTAATAACATAAATAAATTTGATGGGAACAACTTCAACTCCTTAACATTAAAGTAACACTGCTCTTAACTCAGTTACTCCAAAACTACATAAATATATAACAATTCCAAAACTAGATCAAGTTGTTATTGTTATAACCATTGATTTTGCTTAAAAAGTAGAGACATGTTTTTGTTATACATAGTATCACCTAAGACAAAGGAAAATGTCACATAAAAACTCTTACCAAACGGGAAAAGGTGACAGGATCTCAGAACAAATGGGAACACATTTTAACAATTCATGTTGGGCGAATGCTTTGGGTCTTTCATGAGTCTTTTGGGTGAATGCTTTGTATCCATCACTTTAATACCTTTAATACCTTTATTGAAATGGTTACCTAACTCAATAGGTAATTTAAAGCCAAGTATGAATGAGGGATGAGTGTAGGATGATTGTGGCGCGATCTAGTAGTCTTGTTACTGACTAAGGCCGACATTCTCCTTAGACAGGACTGTTAATTCATAGCCCAACAGCCAATGGCATCTAGGGACCTAGTTTAAAGTGGGATCCGAACCACAATTTCAACCTCCTATATACGAATTAGTCTAATTATGAGGATGGTACTTGTTGATGAACTAGTATTCACTAGTGCGGACGTTAATCCCCACCAGGGAATATCGCATCCACAAGCCATCACTTATAACTATCCACAATTCGTGACCTCCAAGTAGCTGGATTACAGGACGTCGCCACCGTCCCAGTCTCCACGGGACTATCACAAAGAAACTTGTGATATCTCTTCTAAAGATTTGTAGCAGATTTAGATCTTGGGAAAAACAGGAAATTAAAATTATCATTCCCAAATCCGGTGGGTCTAATTGATCATCCATCATCAATATGATGGTTTCATAATGTTGATTTTATAGTTTCGTTTATTGTAAGATTTGTATCCTATAATTACCTCAATAATATGGCAATTTTATATTCATATTTAATTAATAACAAATTAATCTACGCCTTTTAAAACATTTTAACACTGAAAGATATTTTTAGTCACTTTTTTTGTAGCCCGAATATATTTGTAAAAAAAAATTCATTGAAAATATATATTTTATCTTCTTATGTTTTAACTTTCTTTAACAATATGTAATTTTGATCATAGTAATTAAAACCTAGAAAGTACCAAATGAATGATAGCAGAATTTACCTCTAAATTGCAAAGTTAATTTAAATATTTCATTTTAAAAGGAAAACGAAGGAGAAGAAAGAAAGAAATGCCTCTCTTGCAATTGCAAACCTCTATCAAATTTTTTATCTTCTCAATTACATTAGGGTTTAGTTTGTTGCATCCCTTTTCTCTTGACCTACTTGAAATTTTTTTATATTTAGATGTTATCTAGCTTAAAATCTAGGTCGTTTGCGAATGATGATTAAAAAGGTCACTTTGTTTCGGTCTTCGCCCTTCTAGCCTTTGATTTATTCCCATAGGGTGCTCTAAAATGTTGATCAACCAATTATACGGGAATTTTAACTTAACAGCTGATTACCTTCCCATGAACTTTTAAACAAAATTGTTAACATAAATAGATAGTCTGTCTTTGCATAATCAACATAAAAATATTTTTAAAACATTCCAATTTTTATTTTCATATTAACATGTTTTTCTTTGTGGTTTTATGTTTCAAGTCATTATTATAATTACTTCGATTTGTACTGTAGGTGAGTTTTTCGCATACAGTAAGAAATATATTGCAAAATGAGCAATTTCCGCACGGGCCCCAAGTAGTATTTAATTATTAACGGATAACCATTAGACCCCTACGCATTATTCCCCTACGCGGATTAGGCCCCTACGCATGTCAAAACTTTTTAACACTAATTTGTTTTGTAATCCGGACATATTTGTAAAAATAGTTTATTACATATATATATATATTATCAATTCGACTCCTTAGTTTTAACCTTAATAATTAACAATGTGTATTTTCAATCAAAGAGTAATTAAAGCTTAGTACGTAAGAACTGAAAGTATCTACTTCTAAATTACAATATTCTTTAAAAAAATTCGCGGGATATAGAGAGTGTTTTTTTTTTTTTTTTTTTTTTTTTTTTTTTTTTTTTTTTTTTTTTTTTTAATGCCCTCTTGTGACTTTAATATTCCACGATTTGATCCTTCCGTGCACGAACAGTCAGAACTCGATTGCAGTGTAATCTACAAAAACATCGATTGATAGGCTACTATTTTCTGTATCGATTTGGAACAGTGAGATGCAGAATTATAAAATAGAAATAATATAAAATAAAAATATCAAACTTTTAATTTACATAGCTATTCCAATTTGCCTTGGAATAATGTTATTGTGAGATAAATAATTTTCCATATTGTAAAATAAGGGATTTAAAAAGTAAATGGGAGGCCTATATGTTTTATTCAATATTAAGTGATATACATTAGCTTTCCTTTTGACAACTATTCAATTTTTAACGTGTGAACCAAAATGAATAATTATATAAATTAATACAAGAATAGGCTATTTTTTACTATGATTTATGGAGATTTTAAACTTAAGTGTAAGCTATATGCATTTTTTTTTAAAGGTCAAACATTTCTTGGAATGTTGTAGTAACAATATAAAATATTTCGGAGTTGGAATTGTGGGTTATAAAAATACAGGTGAAAACGAGAAGAAAACTTCGAGACAAAGTGAAATCCAATACGGGGATTCATATAAACGGTGGTTAAAGAAATACAAAGCGGATGATAAGGATTCCTTTCAATTAACGTCCCCACAAATCTAAAGATTAGGTGTGTTATGTTTTGCTGTTTTCACAATTTCGTAAAAGAATTTTTTTCTTTTGTGTGACATTCAGCTAGTATTCTTCATCATGTTTTCATCTTTCATGAATAAATCATAGTATCAGGTTTTATTAATTGAAGAATTTGTTACAGATTAATAAATTCTATTGATATTAGAGATATATTTGGTTGTAGAGTGTAAACAGTGACACAATTTCCATATCATAAACAATATTTTAATAGTATTTTACCTCAAGTACAAACAGTCTTCTAGAACATGTTTTCAATAATTTCAAAATTAAACAGGTAAATTGGAAACAGGGAAAATTTTGTTTGAAAATGTTTTTTTTCTATCTGAACATTATCCCTTTGTAACTCGCTTTGCACATCACCTTATTTTTCAGATAGAACAACATGTTAGTATGTTCACCTACAAAATAGTTTATTAACTGTATTTAAAATTTAATTTTGCACCAAAGATGCTTGAGGTCGGGTTTAATCAAATCTATATCATTGTAAACAAAATTGATGGAGTTTAACAAATTGTATGCCACAAAAGTTTTTACGGCTTCTACCGTCCCAGGTGTTGAGGACGACGGGAAATATTACTGCGGACTTTTCAGCACCAACTTGGGAATATTGAATATATTGACGGACGCTTGCCTTCAAGATTCCATAAATTCTGCCTTTATTCTGAAACTTATCTTCTGGAATCAAACGATAAGCTAAAAATTTCTCGGTGACCATAAATGACCTTGAATGGCGGTTGCTTATCTGACTTAAAACACGTATCCATGCAAACTCTGATAAATTTAAATATATTTTTATTAATAATGGGGTGGTTACTGTATTTGTAAGCCAGGAGACAAAAATTCTATTTTTAAGGATACAGTTAAGAGGATTTGATTCAGTACGCATAAATAGGCGTTTATTATTGATTCAGTACGCATTTGAAACAGTTTAAAATAGTGATGCACAAATGAATGAATGGCTTATGAATATTCCTAATGAATACTAAAACTAGGTTATATCCTGCAATGTAGGTTCCAGGTCCATAACTTGCATAAGTCGCAGGGAACATTCATTGCTCGTTATAAAAATAATTTTTAAGAGAATTTATGTCTCATTCCTCATAACTTATTTCTTATAACTTATACAATATTTATGTAAAACGTCTTGATAATTAAGTCAATTTTATGTCAATAGGACAAATATATATCCTTTTAATGTAAATAAACCCAGAGAAGGTGTGTGATGCCCTATAATACTAATTATAGTAAATTTTTAAAAAATTTTAACAGATTAATGATTATTTGTAATGATTTTATCTTTTAACGTATTTCAATAACTAAAAATTTTTAATAATTATACTATTTTAATCCATATAAAAATCTGAAAGTGTTTCCTAGTACATGAATTAATAGTTTTATACAGTATTTTACTTTTTACTATTGATTATTATATGTATTTATTGCTGTTGAATAATTAATAATATTATTGTGTCAAATGCGGAGTAAGCCTCCCAAATAAACATTTCTTCTCAGTTATGACAGTTGAGGCTGTTCCTTAGGGCGACAAACTGGCCCACACTTGGATACAAATGTCATCGTAGTATCACTTTACTCCAGAGTAAATGTTTCAAAGTACGGTATGAGGTAGGCAGTTTCTTGTAAGTTGTACAAAAACTATAAATTGTCAATTAGTTTTTAAACTTCTTTACCGTGCTTTTTATATCATTATTCTTATTTTATATTTAAACAAGAATTAATTATACTTTAAATTAAACGTCGTTATTTAAGTATATTTAAAAATGTTGTCTTACGTTTCGTGATTTTATTCATCAACGTTTTTCTTATATTTATTTTTTGAACTGCTTATACAACTGGAGTACCGCTTTTGTCTTTTGATTACGATAAGTTGTAGATCTTCATGTTTCTAAGCCAACAATTCAAACTATAATAAAAATATCTAAATAACCAATACAGAATACTTTATTTATAAAATTATTTATAACGAGCCAAACTATTTAATAAGCCGATTAAATTAGAGTTATATTTTCCAAAATTTATTGAATGTAAAACTAACAAATAAGATAGAAACAAACTACATTAAACCTACACAAAGTGTAAGACCGAATAATGGAGCAGAGACTAGCCTAGTTTTATTTAGGCTATAAACGTCAAGCGGTGCAATACCCCATAGTCCTGCCCAATGATCCAGTGAGTATCTTACATCGTTTGTTATGAAACATTAACCTTAATACGTATTTAGAGTAGTGATGATTTGGGGCTTCCAGCACAGACCCCCTATTGTATAGGGTACATAGTATACCCTATTATATAGACTACATGGTATACCCTATTGTATAGACTACATGGTGTCTCCTATTGTATAGACTACATGGTGTCTCCTATTGTATAGACCACATGGTGTCTCCTATTATATAGGGGACACAGTATGTCCTATTGTATAGACTACATGATGTACTTGTGCTGGAAACCCTGGGGCTTCCAGCACATGACGTCATCACGCCGGGCCTCAACAATTAGTTGATTGGTGAGGCGCGCAGCTTCGCTTAATTGCCTTCTCCCGCTGGCATATTAAAGTGATACGGTCATGATATGTCTAAAGTAATTGAGTATTTAATTTGTACGCAGCCTATAACAATTGTTATTCTTGACACCGGTTTTAGTATTGATTTGTCTCTTATGTGTTAACGACAATGATAATCACAATTCATGGAAATATTGGTTCCGGCAAAAGTGTGTACGCACAGTCTCTTTGTGATATATTAAAGTTGCAAGGCCATGAAGTGATTCATTTTAAAGAACCTGTAGATGAGTGGATAAACTTCAATGGCGAAAATTTACTTAAATTATATTATGATAATAAAGAACGTTGGGCCTTCCCGTTTCAAATAAACGCTTTAGTGGACATGTTGGACATGGAATTAAAAGCTGTTGAAAATTCAAGAAAAAATAAAATTGTGATAATGGAAAGATCATCTTTTAGTGTTTTAAATATATTTTCTAACTATTTGGCTTCCAACGTATTCCACAAGGTGGAGGTGACAATAATGGAAAATATTAAATGTAAAATCTTTAAAGTATTAGAATTATATGAAAATCACATAGTTTTATACTTAAAAACAAACCCGGAAGTTTGTATGGAGAGGATAATAAGGAGAGGTAGGACGGAAGAAATTGAACAGATAAGTTTTCAATACATTAATGATTTGCATACTCTTCATGAAAAATATTGTTCACCAAACAACTTGGGGAAATATTTTTTTATAATTGATGGCTCTTCTTACATTGAGAATTTCGTTGAAGACGCGAAACTTCTAGGAAGTAGTGAACCAATAATTAACGAGTTGCGTCGTATCATCAGCCAGTGGAGCAAACAAACATGTCGTGACAATTGAGACCTCGCCGCAATTAACTTCATCAAGCCACTTAACTACCAGCAGCATTTAAAAACCTTGGCTACCACAACTCATTTCACATTCAGTCGAACAAGGAGTACCTTCGCTCATCGTCGCTTTTATTCAAGTAAGTAAATGTTTAACACTAACACTCAAAGAAATGTTTTAACACTTTAAAATATCACTAATATTAAACAGTCTTATTGAAACTTTTTATTTGTCAGAAATTATTTCAATTATTATAACTTAACGAATTTGGAAAAAAAAATTCAGAATTAGTTTTGTACTCTAAAGAAATTGATATAAAATACTTTGTATAAATATTTATTGTGTTTGTTTTGTTGAAAATACAATTTTATCAAATATTTTAATCTTTTGTTATACATTGTAATTTTTTAATCAATGACTTTTTTCAGATTAAATAACAATTTAAACAGTTAAACAAAACTATAAGGCATCGTTGTTTTGTTACAGATTCGTCAATCTAAATTATAGTCCATTTACCGATCAGTCTTCATACCAGTGGTGATTAAATTAAAAGTAAGTCATGTTATAAATAATTTCTCAAGATGAATAATATTGCATTTTAGTAGATTGATACAAAACAATATATCCATATGTTAAAAATTTTATTCCATTGTAATTATTGTATAATTTTTCAAGTAAATTTCACACCTAAGGTTTTAATATTTGCGCAGCTTTACCAGCTTTTTATGAGTTACAAACACTTTTATTTGAAAAGTTTTAATTAGAAAAATTATTGCAAATATAAAATATATTCAACATTTTTTGTTTAAAATATTGATTATTTCTTGCAATTAAATTAAAAAAGTATATCTCTGAATTTTTTATTTTTATTTTATAAATGCTTTATATTTTTATTGTTGGTGTTATAGTTCATCTGCGGAACAGACTGAGAGGGACCGAACCACCGAGACAGCAGGGCAGTCTACCAAAGCGAGGCATTCTACCAAATTCTACAGCGGGTCAGCGGTGCAGTCTAACCACTCGTGGCTAAAAACAAAAGTAAGTAAACCGCATTACCTCAGAACAGTTTAAAGCCTTATAAATAATACTTTTTAAAGTCCAATCAAAACTATTTAAGCATTAAATAGTGGTCAAAATTCATATTATTCGTAATTAAAAGTAAAAAATTAAAAAAATAATATTTTAAAAGTGAATTTTATGTAAATATTAAAGCCGTATATTTTCTTAAAACTAATTTGGATTGAATAGTGGTCAAAAGTCATATCATTTGTAATTAAAAAATGAAAGTAAAACAATAATATTTTAAAAGTAAATTTTATGTAAATATTAAAGTCGTATATTTTCTTAAAACTAATTTAATCTGATTAATTTTCGGTTTATTTATACTATCCCTTTTTTTGTAGTCATGAACGCGGGCGAGATCGTTGACCTATGCGAAGAATCCAATGTTGAGCAGCCGGCGGCAGCATCTACGGCCGAGCCGGGGCCATCACGATCATCTCCCGGTATTGTCTACTTCACGATCTTACAGCTTTTAGAAAATTTGCATATAATTGGATTGACAAGTTTAGTGGCTTGGGACAGGGTAGTAAATGGACTGAAAGAAAGGGATGACATATTTGATGACCCAATGTTGACACAAATGTTCGCTTGTCTTAAACATTTTTTCAAAATATTTTATGATAATGTAGCCTCAGATCCCGAGATGAGTGCAAAGGATTTTGAAAAAACTGCTTGTATTGATATCGAGTTTGAAGACCTTTTAACCATTTGGGCCCCTGAGTTTGAGAAAAAGAATTTCAAAGACAAAAGTTTTAGTTTTGATCAGGTACAGAAATTTGGTAATATCGTGAGGCAAATCTTAACATTTGACAGTGTTCCTACTAAATCTAAACAATTAGTAACTAAAGCCAATCTCAAACTTTTTGACAATGATGAACACCAATATCCTAAGAGAAAAGATTCATCCGAGAAGCAGGAAAAACTATCAAAAAAATTTAAAAGAGAAAAATCTCCTTCAGGGAGTGAATCATCAAGCGAATCTGAATCGGATAACGATGAGGATCCTTTTGCTAAACATTTTAATAAGAAACAAAGTTCGTCTTTTAAAATAAGTCAACAATTTTTCTATAATACAGGCAGCATGAGACGTAGAATTACCACTCCGGGTGAAAAAGGAACACACTTGATTAAAATAGAGATTAGCGACACTAAAGATTTGAAAAATTGTAAAAGTGAAAAATTTTATTGGCAGAAAGTAAACAAGAAGGGCTTATTTTTGTTGAACAATAATGACCCGACCGATCAAGACACTCTGAGAAGTATTGTAGATATTTTGTCGGCCGCAGCTAGTAAGGCCGGTAAAATTAAGAATGTAAAATTTGATTCCTTTGAATCGAATGATTCTAAGAAATAAAATTGTGTAAGTTTATGTAAACCATAAATTCGTTAGCAGTATCCACTTTACACAAAATAATTCTATTTCATTTTTTTCAGTTGTTAAAAACAATGTGACATTGGGATTCTCAAGACTATCAAAAAATGGTTATAGACCATATCGAGCATCCCCTATGGCTATAGGTTATGATCTTAGAAGTGCTCATGATTGTGTTTTACCAAGAAATAATAAGGCTTTAATAAAAACAGATATTGCTCTGGAAATTCCCGAAAATTGTTACGGTCGAATCGCACCTAGGTCGGGATTGGCATTAAATCACTTTATTTCGGTCGGAGCGGGGGTTATTGATAGGGATTACAAGGGCAATGTGGGCATACTGCTTTTTAATCATTCTAACAATGATTTTTACATTAAAAAAGGAGATCGGGTTGCTCAACTGATTTTAGAAAATGCAATCACTCCCGAGGTGATTGAATTAACATCTTTGGACATCAGTACTGATAGAGGAGCCTCCGGATTTGGATCCACTGGGATAGTATAAATAAAACCTTTTTAAATTTTGTGACAATGATTTAAAATAGTTTTTTTCATATTTTTCAGTGGTCTGACTGCAACAGTAAAATGGAAGCGGTTTAGTTTTTATTTATCGTAATGGAAGTCGATCAAAATAATTGGAATCAATATAGAAGACAGATTGATAGATTATCAATACCTCCAACAAATGATTTCATAGAAATCAGGAGTGCGTTTAGAGGTGCTTTAAAAACATTTTACTATAAAAATCAATCAGATTTGTATAAAGATATCTGCTTATTACTCATCGCTATCAAAGAAAAAATTAAAACAATATTATTGAATCACCTGTCTGAATACGGTGTTTTGAAATTCAATTTAATAGTTGAGTGTACTTACATAAGATACCATTCTGAAGAATTACAATCAAGATCGTTTAAAACCTCAAATACTGCGGTGTTTGCCAGCACACCAATTTCAAGTGTCTTAAGAAAATTAATAAAGAAACTATGCACTGAAGAGGAAACTAGTTCTTCAAAAGGAAGTGGTTGGTCTCTTTATGCTGTCGATGGTGTGCTGTTAAGACTCAGTAAATATAAACCTTTGGGAGGTGGTTCGTTCATACCTTTGCCAAAGTGTATTCAATTGAAAAATGCTGTAATTAATCCACAAAATTATAATGATGAACGATGTTTTGTTTGGTCTATTTTATCCCGATATGTGAAAGGAAGAAATTTACACAGGGTCGATAGTAGATACACAGATTTGCTTCACAAGTTTGATTTTTCATCTATTTCTTTCCCAACATCTTTGAAAGATGTTAAGAAGTTTGAAAAATGTAATTCCAAAGTAAGCGTTAATGTTTATGGCTTAAATAATAAAAGTGAAGTTTACCCTTTGAGAATAACCCCAAAGATCCAGCCAATTCATTTTGATTTGTTACTCTTAACGAACTCCCGTGGTACAAAACATTATTGTTATATTAAAAATTTTTCTAGACTTGTAAGTAGACAAGTTACAAAGAATAAGACCAAAAAGGTTTTTTGTAAACGATGTCTCAACCATTATAGTGGGGATAATTGTGAAAAAAATCTTAAAATCCATGAACAAGACTGTATTCCAAATAAACCGGTAAAAGTTTTAATGCCACAGTGTAAGAACGATAGTACCGCTCCTAAGATATTGAAATTTTCAAACTTTCACTATAAATTTAGATTGCCATTGGTTTTATACGCAGATTTTGAATGTATTTTAAAAGAAGTAAATCTCAAATCAAGTAGGCATACAACAATAGAGGAAAATCATGAACCAATGAGTTTTTGCGTTTACTTAGTTTTTGATGACAGTTTGCCTGATTTTATTAAATCGAAATTGCCTAAGGAACCGTATTTATACTGTGGAAAAGATGCTGCTAGCGAGTTTATGAGTTATATCATATCATTAGCTAACTCTATTGGAAATCTGTTAAAAACTAACATACCTATGATACCATTGAATGAATTTGAAAAACAAAAATTTGAATCCTGTAAATTTTGTGAGTTGTGTAATATTGAATTTTCCGCTATGTGTCCACCTGTGAAAGACCACTGTCATTTTTCGGGAAAATTCAGATCAATATTGTGCAATGAATGTAATCTAAAAAGGACAAATCAAAAGTATCTGCCTGTATTCATTCATAACAGTGCAAATTACGATACTCATTTTATTATTAAACAATTAGGATGTGACAGCCACAATGTTACAGTTATACCTAATTCATCTGAAAAGTATATCAGTTTCACTAAAAATACATCAAGCAATATTAAAATTAGATTTGTTGATAGCTTTAAATTTTTAAGCGATAGTCTAGAAAGACTAGTTAAAAATTTACCTCAAGATGGGTTCAAGCATACAAGTCAATTTTTCAATGAAGATGAATTGCCACTAGTAAAGGCGAAAGGAGTATATCCATACAATTATACAAATTCTTGGGACAAATTGGAAGATGAACAACTACCGAAAAAGGAAGATTTTTTCAATAAAATGACAGAAAGTCATATAAGTGATGAAGATTATGACAGAGCTAAGTGTATATGGAATAAGTTTAAATGTAAATGCTTGCGAGATTATAGTAATTTGTATTTACGTATGGATGTACTCCTTTTAGCCGATGTCTTTGAAACATTCCGCACTCTTTGTATTCAAAACTATGATTTAGATCCGTCCTATTATTTGACTGTTCCCTCTCTTACTTTTGATGCCATGCTCAAACAAACTAAAATTGAATTAGAATTGTTAAATGATTATGATAAGTATCTGTTTATAGAAAAAGGTATAAGAGGTGGTATTACAACTTGTGTCACTCGTCATGCTGTTGCCAACAATCCTCACATGGGGAATTTGTTTAACAGTTCCAAAGAAACAAGTTATTTAACTTATATTGACGCAAATAACTTATATGGTTATGCGATGTCAGAATTAATTCCTGAAAGAGGCTTTAAGTGGCTCAGTAAACAAAAAGTTTCCAATTTTGATGTCATGTCGATCCCTGATGAGGGTGAGATAGGTTACATAATTGAATGTGATGTAGGATACCCTACATATCTTCATGATGCGCACGCTGATTTGCCATTTTTACCAAACAAAGAGTGTCCTAAGTGGTCAAAACATGAAAAATTGTTAACTACTCTTGAAAACAAAACTAACTATATATGTCACTATCGAAATTTAAAACAGGCCTTACAGAACGGCTTAGTACTAATTAAATATCATAGGATATTGAAATTTCATCAAAGTAGGTGGTTAAAATCTTATATAGATTTTAATACTGAAAAAAGAAAACAAGCCACAAACGAGTTTGATAAAAATTTTTATAAACTATTAAATAATGCCATGTTTGGAAAAAGTATCGAAAATATTAGAAAAAGAATTAACATTGAATTAGTTACAAATGAAAAAAGACTAAACCGATTGATTGCAAAACCTAATTTTAAAAATAGAATTATATTTGGTGAAAACTTGTGTTCTGTAGAGTTGGCCAGAGAAACTATCTGTTTTGACAAACCCATTTACATAGGGTTCACTGTGTTGGAATTAAGTAAATATAAAATGTATGAGTTTCATTATAACGTGATTAAACGTTTTTTTAAAGGTAAAAAGATAAAGCTTTTATATTTAGACACGGATTCTTTTTTCTATTTAATATACACAAATGATGTGTATGAAGATTTTAATCATCCGGATTTAAAACAGTATATGGATATGTCTGACTATCCAACAGATCACAAGTGTTATTCTTCTGAGAATAAGAAAAAGTTGGGCTGTTTCAAAGATGAATGTAACGGTATCATTATAATTGAATTTATTGGTCTTAGACCAAAACTGTATACATTTAAAACTATGAATGACTTTTATTTAGAAATGGAAAAAAGGATGAATTTGAAAAAAGCCAAAGGTATCACTAAGACGGTGGTCAAGAACCATATCACTTTTGATGATTATAAAAATTGTTTGTTCAATAATGTAAAAATAAAAAAGAATATAAGGTTATTTAAATCAAGTAAACACAATATGCAAACAGTAACTGTTAACAAAATTGCTTTAAGTGCAAATGACGATAAAAGAGTAATTTTAAAGGATGGAATCAACACACTTCCTTATGGCCACCATTCTTTAAAAAATGAAGATATTGTTCTTGACTAACGGTGTTATTTTATGTATTAAATATATTATTATTGTATTTGAATAAAAGCGATGTTAAAAGGTACTCTCCAATTGTAAATATTATGTATTGTGTGTATGGATATATAATAAATAAAACCATAATTGTTATTCATAAATGTGTTTTTTATTTATACCTTCACACAACTACAATTACATAATTTTTTTTACAATACCAGATAGAGGAGAATATTGAATTAATGCATCTGAAATTATCAAACAAAAAGCTGATGTATTCTCGGGGAAATCAGAAGACACCAATAATTCAAGCCTTATGTTTAGTGTTCCCGTTTTAAGTGTGTCCACTTGTTTTGAACAATCTATCACAAACATGGGCGCTTTTGAAATAAATGTCTTTTTATCCAAACAAGGCAGATCATCACTGCCAACGTAATATGAAGATTGAAATCTTGAATATAAATCATACAATAATGATTGGTTCCCGTTTAGGTTATCATATGGGTAATATTTACTATTTAAATATAACTTAATGTTGTCCATAGAGCACAAATCAAAGTGTGACGTATTTTTTGCTGATTGATCTTTTCTACCAGTTTGAAATGCCACTATTATGTACCTTGGTTTCTCGACTAAACTAGATGTCTTTACAACCCATTGTTGTGATTTACCTGTTGGTAATGTGGGATACTCGTACAGTTGCCACCTTCTGAAGGGAACTTGTAAAAAGCTGTCTGAATCAATTACTTTAAGTAAAGAGAGTTTCACTTCATCATCAACACGAACATAAGGCATTTTCCAAACCAATTTACTGATTGTAATTTTACAGTCATGCAGTGAGGCTGCAGGCTGTTCAATTGCATTTTTATCAGTTGATGAGCGCAACAAAACGAGTTCCTGCTTGACATTCAATAATATTTTAGTATAATCTTCTGCAAATCCCAATAATAACTTAAGTGGAACACAAAATGAAAATTTAGTTTTATCATCTTGGTTGGCGAGGGTCGAGATGTTCCATCCGGCGTTCTTCATCCAATTGCTGTCTTCCGGACGTGCGGTAAGTATATTCTTTATAGTTGTAGTAATTCCAACATTTTTCACGCGATCAATTTCGGTCCCACATAATTCATAGCGAATTTCTTCAAATAAAAAAGCCGCTGCATTGTTAACTAATTCTGTTGTTGTATCATCGCTATTATTTGCGGATTTAACCACTTTTCCTTCAATAAGTAGGAAACTTTTAGCAGGCAGAGTGTACACGTCTGTTTGATGCACGGGAATTCTTATTTCATCACCATTATTAAATGAATTTGAATTGTAGGGATTATGCGAATGCCATTGAAAATCCGTAATGGATTCATCGTAAGTGACATCGCTTTTAATGTCTAAAATACCATCCATTATCGTGTAGTTTTCTTAAAAATTGGTAAAGAGCTTAAAAATATTCGATTCCTCAGTGTTAACGGTTTGAGAGATCGACTCTGACTAAGAGGTCTGTCTTTGTTAAAATTCCTTTTATCAACAGCGAGCTTAAAAACGGTGATGTCTCTATTTTTAGCAGGGAAAACAATGCCCATTATTTTATCTTTTTTCTTAAATCAATTCTGATGTTAATCCGTTCCCCGCGGAAATTAATTAAATCTCCGTTTTGGTCCTCTAGTCTTATATTGAACTCGTCCAAATAATTTTGCTTTGTAATCGGTAAGTATTGAATTACAGTTGGTTTTTCGACTATTTTAAATCCAGGACCGACGTCCGGGTAAAATTCATGTAGCACGTGTCCTTCCACTCCGTTCCTGTAGGATCCTTTGATTATATTACAAGTGACCCTTATGATGTCTACTTTATTAATGGCCACTTGATTAGGAGATATATTACATATATTAGGTTTTAATTTTTCATTGTTGAATCCTAATAAATTTCTTAGGGTGTCATCGGGGGTAAAATCAATTTCTTCTGAACACGTTAATTCACTTTTTAGAGTGTTATTATTGGCCGTCAGTTGAAAAGTGGTTTGTGGACTTTTCAATTTTAACTCTTTAACTATATAATTGTTCAAGTCCTCCACCTCGTAAGCGCCAGTTGGAACCGTAATTTTTATCTTATTTCCAATGTATATATTACTGTTCTTATTTTCTTCTACATTTGGAATTGAATTGTAAGTCATTAAATCTAATAAACCCATTTCCCATTGGTCTGCACCGCTTAAGTCGTATGGAGGGAATAGGGTACATCTCAAAGACGAACTGTTTCCCGTCAGGCAAATCATTTCCGAGTGTTTAAAAAATCTAAACACAAATGACCACAAATAACACTGTTGAAATTCTGTTTTGGAAAATAATTATATCTAATTATTACGTTATATGGAGATGATCTAAAGTAGCGAACTAACTCTGTGGGAGGTCTCAAATTACCAAAACTATCGAAGTATTCCACAAGAGACTTCACTTTTGAATAACACACCCAATGGGTCCCCTCGCCAAATATACTATCCAAATTTACTACACCTGTTTCCATATCGTTAATCTTAATGGGAAGCAAATCTCTCATGAAAACCCCTCTAAAATTAGGTATCTTCAATTGTTTAACACATTTTAAAATATCACTGGTTGTCAACGGCTTGATAGGTAAATTATCAATTACTTCCGATGAGTACTTTGTTTTTTTTATATCCCGATCCTTGTTTATAAGGTCTTAAATACAACCCTTTCCCTTTTTTCTTGTTTGCTTTAGAATTATTTTTCTTCCTTACACATTTTCTTTTCTTTATGGTTTGCCTTCTTCCAATTGTTTTCTTTCTTCCCGTATTTTTTCTATCACCACCACCACCTAATTTAGATTTTGCTTTCATAATGTTTGTTATCGCCCAAGCCGCCGCCTTTTCACCAATACTGGAATCGCTGGCTTTAACTCTCTCCCACGCCTTATTAGCTAAAATCCTGTCCGCTATTGATCGGTTACTACTGTCTTTATATTTGGAATATGCTATGTCGTGTTCCTTGCAATAAGAGTCCAATTTATTTATTCCAGGATCTCCCCGTGCCAATCTCTTTTTCAAATTAGTTCCCGGTCCGCAATATTGATAATTAGGAATATGTAATTCCGTTGGCAATAAATCAATCGCTTTATTAAGAACCGTGCTCGTGGCGTTACCCAACGCACTTAACAGCCCGGAGCCTCTGTGACGACTGGCGACGCGAGCTCGTTGTCTGGCCATGTTTTAGGGCACAACTCCCCCCGAATTCAAAGGTGGTTCTTTTTCTTGTGGAATATACGGATCTATTCTTGTTGTTATACTTAATGTGTTTCTGGTGAGTATAGTGAGCGCGGTGTTGGTCTGCGTCTTGAACTCGTTTAACTGAGATTCCAGATTTTTTAATTCATTACTTATAGTATTAGTTATATTGTTAAATTTATTTACAACAGCATCTAATTCCAATCTCACTACAACATCTGTAGAATTTATACTGGGATTCACATTAACAAGTCTTTTACCATTTTTGAAATTCACATAATTTCTCTTTATGTCAATTGTGTCCAACAATTTAGAAACATCTTTTAAACTATTCATTTTCTCTTTAAAAGATAATTTTAATTTATTTATATGCTCATCAAGATAATTCACAGTTACAACATCCTGACTATCACTAGGATCTTTTACGTTGCACAATTTCTTTTTATCCATATTGTAATTACCATCATCGGTAAAAAGAAAGCCATCTCCTTTCGGCCCTCTTAGTAATTTCGCCTTAACACCGCCCACGGTCAATTGCGAGCGACCAAACTTGTCTATAGGCATGTTTACTCTGTGAATGAAAGGAATAAAATGAAAAGAAAAAACAATTGTATTGTATTAAAAAAATTAATTATATTTGTCTATAATAATTGATCTGACAATTTAGATTCAAGTTCTTTTAGTTCTTCCAATATTGCGTTTATCTCATTTTCATGTCCTGTATGACCGGCTTCTTGAGATCCCAGTAGAATTCTCAATCGGTTGACAAGCTCGTTTGGATCATCGTAGTATACCAAATTGGGTTGAGGATCGGTCGTAAGTAGGATACCGCTTCCGCTCGGGTTTCCGCGTTGTGAGACTTGATCTGTGTAAGTATCCATATGACTTTCGGATGATGTCGAAGGTTCTCGAACGATTATTTGCGAAATAATTTGTTTGTATTTTCGTCCCCTATTGGACCTTATTTTTCCGGTTGGTAAAAAATTCACACGATGCAGATTTGTATCGAACAATATTTTCGCATAATTATTTAAATCTTCTTCATCGTAAATATATTCATCGGGATAGTTCATAAATATGAGTTCATATAGTCCTCTTGTTCCGTTGTAACGCTTGCCATTTATAATAAGATCGTTGTGGTCAATTTCTAATTGTTTGTCTCCAATTTTCCAATCGTTTCCTTTTACCGTCACACCGTAATTGTGATCAATTTGTTTATTTCCACTTATAAGTTTTGAAAAATATTCTTTAGCAAGTCTACCAGTAAAATTGCGTTCAATATACTGTTTTGAAAGGTCTCTACCTTCAGGCGTTCTGATAAACTCTTCACCACTAGGACCCGCTTCAAAAGTTTCCCCAAGTGGTTGGGGTGTTCTCAGTGGATTTAAATCAACCATTTCCACATTTTCAGTTTCTAAAGGTGTAGCCAACCTTTTACTGGACTGATTCTCAATATTTTGACCATCATCTGAGTCAGAATTACTATTATAATCGGGTTTATATCTTAAATTTACAGACTTTTTTCTTTTAACACCTTGAGGTGGATTGGGTACGCTGCGTTTTGTAGGCGGTGCTGAGTAAATAGATTGATTATCATCTTCTTCTTCCCTAATGTTATCTAACATTTTTCTTTTACGTTTGTTTTCAATATTCTCTATAAATTCTTCATTGGCAATACTAGTTTCTTCTACTAATTTCTTTAGAGGATCAGCAATAGGTTTAAAAGTTTTCTCCAATATTTCTTCACCTTCCACAAGGTCTCTTTTGAGCGCCATGTGTTTCTTTTTAATATTTCTTCTGAGTTCGCCAATTTGTTTGATAACATCTTCTTTAGTTTTATTACCAAACAGAAACTCGTCGGCATCCATTGTACTGTTGACGGAAACGCGCACACTAAGTGAATGAATTAAAACCAATTAAGCTTGACGATATATTACCAATTGTTCCCTCCTGCGTTCATATTGCTATAAACACATCAAAACCTGATCTATATCTACCCCTGTTTAAATCTCTATCTTTGTCTATTACAATAAATTTACTCTTACCCTGTTTCCATACTGTCTTACACATGTCCTTGAATTTATCAAAACTCATATCAGAAGTAACGTGGTCCCGATATATATGATACAAATTTCTATCATCCTGTTTAAAGATAATTAAAAAATTTGTATTATCACGAACCAATTGCTTTGGAATAAAGCTATATGTCTGACAAATGTAAAAAACATCTAAGTGATTATGACGGCCCATTGAAAAATAATTTTTAATATTACTTTGTGATTCGCAAACTACATCATCGAAAATCACTATAGAATTCTTTTTTATATCGTTAGGAAATGGTATTTGATCATTTTCTGAACAAGGATAGTAACCGATTTCAGGGATTTTCTCCAAAACACAGTTTAAAAATTTGTATTTCTCTTGACTTAAGGATTTGGAAAAAATATATATATTTTCAAAATATAAACCTTTGGGGGAAAACAATAGGTTTAATAGTAAATTGGTCTTACCGCAATTGGAAGGACCGCATATTATGCATCTTATTGAATCGGGTAATAAATCACCATGTTTCTTTGTACTGTCATCTTTTTTTACACTAAACAACTTGTCAAGATTAACAATTGTTAACTTATTATTCTGTTTAAGGAATTTCATATTAAATCCTTTTCATCTATCCAACTGTCTTTGGATTTATCAAAACCGAGCCAACGAACTAGCAATTTATTATTTTTTCTTTTAATTACTTTTTCTATTAAATAAGTGTTATCAGTTTTAGTTTTACTCAATTCCTCTGCATAAAATCCTCCTTTTAATATTTCACCACTGTCGTCTTGTAGTAGGTAGGTCACCGGAGATGTTGCTTGCACTTTCCACACTGTAAATATTTCGTTACTCCACCTTGGAAGGTAACCTTTCGTGAACTCTTTTTGCACTCTGCTGATGCGTACACGATCACCCACATTAAATTTATGATTAGATAAATATTTTTTTCTATCATTAATAATTTTTAACAAAATTTGTTTTTCATTGGACTTATTGACTGCAATTGGCTTGACACCGGTAGTTCTGTGTACCGTATTGTTATATTTATCCACCAACTGTTTAAGTAAGTGTAACCATTTGTAATTACCATTCACACTGAACATCCTCCACATTTTTGTTTTTAAAGTGCGATTAAATCTCTCAATAATGGAGGCTTTTTTATCGGAAAAAGTTGCATAGTGATTAATATTGTATTTTTTAAATAAATCTTTTACTGTACTATTAAAAAATTCCGTACCCTGATCAGTTTGAAAATGTTTCATTGGAAATGATTTCAGTATCGGTTCCAAATTTTTGGCAATTTCATCAGCTTTTTTAGACTTTAATGGAATTGCAATTGCATATTTCGTAAAACAATTTATGACTGTCATTATGTATTTATAACCTTTGTTCGCCCTCGAAAAAGGTAACATCTCAACCAAATCTGCTTGAAATAAATCTGAAATACCCTTGAGTTCAACATGTCTCCTTGGAAAATTCACCCTCCCCTGTTTATGGAGCTCCTTGGCGATAAGTGTTCTTGCATCACTCATTATACCTGGAATAAGGGGAACTCAAGAAAAACCAACACAGTTATAAGATAAAACAATATTAATTTATTAACAAATTTAACAGTTCACAGTTTGGGTTTGCTTTTTCATGTTCAACATGGGGAATATCTGATTCTTTCCATTCATCAAGTGTCACACCGCACGACATGCAAGTCGTGGCATCGAACTCCCCTGTATAATAAAATCCTGATTCAACTAAATCATCAACAGATGGTTTGGATTTTGGCCAATTAACGAATGTATCTTTCATCATTTTTTGAATGTTTTTAACATCACTTAGATATTGGACAAAATTATTGACATTTAATTCGGTATTCTTACTCATTTTACAATTAGGATTTTGTAATTTGTGAATGAAGTTAATATGATTTAAAGGTAATTTAGTATTACATGATTGCCAACCGCAACCACAACATACAATGCTGGCAAACAATTTTGTATGATAGAAACCGGATTTTATTAAATCCTTTTTGGTAAAATTAAAGACATTACAGCATGCTGTTTCACCACTTGCATCAGATGATGGTGTTGATGATGACATAGCCCCTGCACAAAATCAAATATGACTTAAAAATAATCCTGTTTATTTTTACAAAAATAACAATCTTTACGTTTCGGATTTAAATTATTTGACAAACAAAAAAAGTGATCCGTACATCTCATACATAACAATATGTCCCTATCGTTTTTTAAATTAGCAGGCAATTTTTCAAAGATTGAATCAATATTTTCAACATAATTCACTATAAAAGACTTTGGTAAATGGCTAATCAAATCTTCTGTCATAAATTCATAATTTTTCTTAGAACATTGTTCAATGGCTAAATTAATTTTTTCAAATTTCTTTTGAAACATCTGTTCTGATTTCCACCATTCTAGTAAGACATGAACATTGATGTATGCACAGTGTTTTGGGTTGTGATTGAAACAGCAAGGTTTCATTATTTTAACATTTGTTTCTCGTTTTAATATGTGTAAATTGGGACATCCAAGATCTTCGAGATTAATTACATTGATATTTAATTCTGATAATAAACCGGATATAAACTTTTGTTTGTCCCTACCTTTTACATATATGTTACCATCTATTGTAATACCCTTAAATACATCTTTTAAAGTATTATAGTTTTTACAACCGGAACCCCAGTAAAGTCCGTGGTACTGTTTCTCAAGCCAGACCACTTGTTTTTGAAGATGTTGTGGAAGTTCATTAAAATCACATGGCGGTTGGAACAGCTGCAACTCGTAAAATTGACCATCTGTTGATACAATAGCGAGCTCCTTGACAACAAACTCGTTGTGAATATTTTTAAACCCTTGGAAGTCCAAAATGTACGACATCTGGAAAATATATCCCTCGTTTATTAAACAATCGGATACTGATAGTTAAAACGTCTTGAAAATTCACTGTCAATATCTTTGATACGGTTTTTGAATTCTTTCCAAATATTCATATCCATGAATGCATAATGATTACTTCCATCGTTATTAATAACAAATATAGTAGTATTATTTTTCCAATTACTGACAACAACTTTTAAATCTCCGGTAATAATTAAAGTTTTCCCCTCTGTTAATTCTAAACTTGGGAATTGAATATTTACACGTTTATTAAATTCATCTTCAATGTCCAATATGCTTTTCTTTAACTCTGTCCATTTATCAATCTCCAAATAAGCATATTTATTATTATTATTCACAAAAAATATAGCCGTATTCAATTGCCAATTGCTTAAAACCACTTTAAAGTCTTCGCTAATGAGAAATGTTTTGCTGTGTGAATATTCCATTGCTGATGTAAGCAAATAACTCACCAGGACAAATTGAAGGGAAGTGACAATTGGTGTTAACTGTGCGGAAGACAACTTCCTACTAAGCTATGATTCCAACAAAAATATTAATCACACAATTTTAATTAATTCACATTAGTCACTCATTTCCTGTTATGCAATCACTTGTCCAAACAATTAAGCAAGAAGAGAAGAATTATTTTAACCTTGAGAACAATTAGATTCTTTTAAACCTCGCACATAGTCCTTGATCATTTTTTCTGCATGTGAAAAATTTGGACTAACTCCTGTATAATGCTTATAATGATAGACATTCCAACCTAAATAGTTATATAAAAGAATAAATTTATCACTAAAAATTGTATCTCTACACACGTACACATCTTCGCTGGTGTTCCAGTGTAACACGCGAGCGGGTATTGTTAAACGGTTCATGTTCGGCCACTGAATATCTCCTCGAGCAACTGCTCATTTTGTTGGCTCTGCAAACTATTGTACCTCATTTTGACGTCCTCCCAGCAACTGCTATATCCCAGGTCCAACAATAGCTGTTCTCCCTCTGTGATTTCCATACCTAATTTACAACTACACAATTTTAAATAGTCATTTATAAATTCATGATAAGTTAAACTGTCTTGTTGTTCTTCCAGAAATATTTCGCGAGACAACCGCCTAACTATTTGGTCCACATCACCTTTCAAATTAAAATCGAATATTTTTTCTTTTAATTGATCGATAGTGTATCTGCCTTTCGACATGTCGGCAATCTTTTCCAACGAACATTTTAGACAAACATTTCCCATCACGCTAAATTAAAATGAGCGATAACTGTCTCTTGCTCTAGACTCAACTGGTGTTAATCAAGCGAATTAGTATTAATTGAACAAACATTTATACTGCCAACACCGTAAAAAATAATAATTGTAAAATACTCACTTCAACATCCACATCTTAATTCGATTTCCTGCACACACGATCCATGACAGTTTGTACATCTATATTTATAAATTGGAGTGTCACTTTTAAGAATTTGATAACATTCAAATATCAATTTCCTGTGAGGGAACTCCATAGGATTCATTTCAAAACAATTAAAGCAAATCCTAGTATTGTCTGTTTCATAAAAACCAATCATAGCTGTACAGCACTTCCTAAAGTGATCGTTTAAAATTTCCCGACGCAGAATTCTAGGAAGTCCACTTACTACCGTTTCCAGTTCCCGAGCATCCTGATATGTTTCCAATATAGTTTTCTTGCAAAGATCTTGTAAACTGTACATTAAAAAATATATAATTAAACTAAATCAATTTACAACCAAACTGTCCTCTCCATATACTAAGCACAAACTGTTGTCCATGCACGCTCTCAATTAACTAAACGGTGTCAATTGGGAATTTTTGCAAAAGACAACAATTATGTTGGCAACAATGTTGACTTAATTGTCCTACAAGGTCATATCTTTCATCAGATAATGATATCATAGTCTATTATTAGGTGATGACGTCATGTGCTGGAAGCCCCACGGTTTCCAGCACAAGTACATCATGTAGTCTATACAATAGGACATACTGTGTCCCCTATATAATAGGAGACACCATGTGGTCTATACAATAGGAGACACCATGTAGTCTATATAGATCAATAGATTGATAATCAATCAATAAATCGATAATCGATCAATAAATCGATAATCGATCAATAAATCGATAATCGATCAATAAATCGATAATCGATCAATAAATCGATAATCAATCAATAAATCGATAATCGATCAATAAATCGATAATAAATCGATAATCGATCAATAAATCGATAATCGATCAATAGATCGATAACAGATCAATAACCAATCAATAGATCAATAACCGATCAATAAGTTGAGATTTCAAGGTCATACGATGACGTCATAGTCTATTTTTAGATGATGACGTCATAGCCTAGTGATGACGTCATAGTCTATTTTTAGATGATGACGTCATAGCCTAGTGATGACGTCATGTGCTGGAAGCCCCAGGGTTTCCAGCACAAGTACATCATGTAGTCTATACAATAGGACATACTGTGTCCCCTATATAATAGGAGACACCATGTGGTCTATACAATAGGAGACACCATGTAGTCTATACAATAGGGTATACCATGTAGTCTATACAATAGGGTATACTATGTACCCTATACAATAGGGGGTCTGTGCTGGAAGCCCCAAATCATCACTACTATTTAGTTACATTTGATCGTACATTAAGTAACAATTTAATCCAGAATCATAGTATTAACTATTATTTTTTGACATCTATAACTTAATATAATCTTGTAAATGATATACTTCATCTTAATAAAACTAAAAACAAAATATAGATTTTTTAGGAATATAAGATATTTTTTGTTTAACTAATATAATGTTATTTAGCCTTATTTGTCAATCAATGACCTAGATTTTTACCATCGGTAAAAAGACATTGCAGAAACCTGCGCAAGTGTTTGAAGGTTTGAACAGTACAGTTAGTTCAAACTCAGGCCACGTAAGGACAAAGTAATAACAATACACTTTCTCCTGACTGAACCAAAGTATCCGGATCAGAGCCAAGAGGCACTAGAAGAACTTGTGACTTAAAACTATCTCCATGATTCAATTTGTCAAAACTGGAAAATAAAAAGTTATTTTGTTTTAAAACATGTGTCCTTCACTGACACATATTGAAATAAAAAATTTTCCGAATGAAGAATTACCACATGAAGAAGATTTTAGCTATCGAATGTAGACTTGAAAATAATTTAACGTAATTACAAGTATTAGTTCATTTTAATACTATACAGGCACATTATCAGCCCCAAGATATCTACTTGTTTTAGGTTTCTTGATTATATTTATATTTTCATCAACCAAACGCCTCAAATTTTATTAAGGATAATATCAATTAACCGATCACCATACTTAATACAAAATAAACACAGTTTTGATTCTGTGGATTTCAAAGCACACCCCCTAATGGAGCAGCAGAGAGATAGTTTCAACATGAATATATCATTTTTCTGAATTGAGAGATAATTTCAACATAAATATATCATTTTTTTGGTTTATAAAAAAAAGTTTTATGTTTGAAAATGAGTTGAAAGATAACGAAGTTTATGAAAAAATTTGTTAAAATACCCATTAGTCAAGAAAGTTTAAATCTATTAGATCATAATAAGGGGCGAAACCATGACGAGTATAGCCTAAGGACAGATAGTCTAAGAACAAATTATCAATTCCAGTCATTATGTGAAATTTAGTATAAAACTTATTGAACAATAATAAAAAATATGGTTTGAATAATAGATTGTAATAAAAAGATTTTTGCATTTTACTGAAAACTATGGATATGTAGCTTCGTAAAACTTTCTAATTTAACTTCCATAAAATATAACAACGGTTAGAATCTCATATTTTTTACCAAAACAACAATAATAAATTATTAATTTTACATTACTTTATTCTATCTTCTTTTAAACGTGGTATTTGTTAGGTCTCTTCCTGTATGTAATAAATGAAATAGTAATAAAAAGATTTTGGCATTTTTCTGAAAACTATGGATATGTAGCTTCGTAAAACTTTCTAATTTAACTTCCATAAAATATAACAACGGTTAGAATCTCATATTTTTTACCAAAACAACAATAATAAATTATTAATTTTACATTACTTTATTCTATCTTCTTTTAAACGTGGTATTTGTTAGGTCTCTTCCTGTATGTAATAAATGAAATGTAGTTACTTATTAGTACCTGTCATAAGTGTAAGAGGTTGTGATTATTTTTCTAACTGGCTCGTAATAGGAGATAAAAGAATATAATGACCGTATTGTTGCATACATTTCTGAACAATAGCTTCATATTTTCAATAAAAACTATTTCAAAAATCGCCGTACTCAGATATAAGCGGAGAGTGTTGAATTATTGAAACCATATTGTTGGTATCTATATCACTTGGGTGTTATTGTGACCCACTTCCTACCAAATGAAAAGTGCTTATATATTTTGTATTACTATCAATGTTAAAATAAAACATGAGTACCCTTTTAATTTCATTTTTATTGCACAACATGTTTCGACTATTAAGTCATTTTCAAGTGCTCATTCTACCTAACCTAATAACAAAATAATATTTTAATGACAAATCCCAGATGTTTTTTAGTTTTTCTTGATTTTAATTCTTCAGTGGTAAAATCGTTTTCTATCTTTCTTTAAATCTAATATTTTTTCAAATATAGGATTTCTGGCTGGGAATTGAATTGCATTCAAAATATTGTCTTTGTCAGTTTGGCAACTTTCATATATGTATAATTCTTCTTTTATGTCCATCTTTTTACCTTTTGTTTCAAATTCAAGTATGGTCATGTTTTCTTTGCATGTTTCATAGGTGTGGTCCGTCTTTAGAATATGATCAGCATAGGTAGATTTTTGAGTAGTCTTGTTGTTTGATTTTATCGCTTGGATATGCTCGTTATACCTCTTCTGGAAACTTCTACCTGTTTGACCTATATAGTATTTAGGACACTCGCTGCAATTGATTTTATAAATACCAGATTTTTCGTAATCATTAGTTTTAATTGTATCTTCTTTGTTAGCTAGTTTGTTTATAAGATTGAATGAGTTATTTCTGGTCCTGTAAGATAGTTTATAATTTGAGTTGGTGAACGTTTTCCGTATTGCTTTGTTAAGTGTCGAACTATAAGGTACAAATAAGTATTCTGATTTTTTGTTTTCCCCATGAGTGTTTTTTTGAAGATTTTCTTTTTTCTTTTTTATTAAGTTATCAATAAGTTTTGTTTGATAACCATTACATTTTGCTATGGTTTTGATCGTCTTTACTTCTTCATCGTAGTCTTTTTGGTTCATGGGGATTTTAATTAGACGATTAACTAATGAGTGAAAGGTGGCCATTTTGTGTTGCCACGGATGATTGGATTTAGACGGTATTATGAGGTCTGTTTGGGTAGGTTTTCTTAATATTTTGAAAGCAAGTTTGTTATTTTCTTTTCTAATTGATAAATCCAAATAATTGATTTCAGTATTTTGAACTTCCATTGTGAATTTAATAGTATTTGAAATTCTGTTCAAGTAATTTAATAGATCGTTGGGAGTAAAGTTGTCATCATTTTCAAAGATACAAAAGATGCCATCAACATATCTTTTCCAAAAAACAATTTTATTCTTTAATGGATTTTAATCATTGATTATTTTGGTTGATTCTAAATGTTGCATGAAAAGATTTGCCATTATACCAGATAAGGGCGAACCCATCGCTAGACCTTCTTTTTGTTTGTAAAATTGGGAATTGTATTTGAAGTAGTTTTGACTAACTGCTACTTTTGTCAATGATGCAATTTCTTTAACATTTTCAGGACTTAGATTTGGGTTATTTGACAAGTTATCTTTAAGAATGGCTATGGTTTCATTAACAGGAATGATGGAATACACATCTGTTACATCAAACGAAATGAATATTGTATTTTTGGGTAAATCTAAATTTTTCAGTTTCTTCTACAAGTTCTAAGCTGTTAGAGAGGCTACAATTATTTTTTATGTATATATTATTTTTTATCTTACCATTCAAAAACTTTGAAAGATTATAACAGGGAGCATTACGATAATTTACAACTGGTCTGATGGGGACGTTTACTTTATGTGTTTTGGGTTGTCCCTTAAGTATTGGTGCTTGAGGTTTTATCATTTTCAGCTTATGTTTTTCTTTTTCTGGTATTATTTTACTCTTCGATATAGCACTGTTCATTTGCTTATGAAATTCTGGAGTTGGATCAGTTTTGAGCTTTTGAAATGCATTGTTGTTTAAAAAGTCTTCAACCATCTCATTATAGTTGTTCTTATTTAGTATTACTGTGCTGTTGCTTTTGTCTGCTTTTGCTATTACCGCATCATTGTCTTTAAGTTTTTTAGCTATATTTCTTATTGTATTCATTTCTTTTTTTGCATTCCCTATATTTATATTCCTTTTGGATATTATACCAGTTTTGTCAAGTTCATGGGTAAAATTATGGCGTATTTTTTCTTGGTCTTCTTTACATTTTTTTCTAATGGACGCCTCTAAGTCTATTAGTTGATTTTCAATTTCATTTCTTTGAAAGTCTAGATTGACATTGTACTTAATAGATTTACTTAACATTTCAATCTCTTCTTCATTAAAATCAATATCTGTCATGTTTTGTATCGTAGGTTGAAAGCGTTTAGTTTCTTCATCATCTGTATCTGGTTTTTGTATGGATATTAGTTTCTGGATCTTTTTTATGTGCTTCTGTTTCTTTTTGTTTAGAATTGGCTTACACCAGCTATTTATATCTTGATCAAACTCTTCTATTGAATCAGGATGGAATTTTTCTTTAATTTGGCTTTGGATCGATTCAATGTTCATTTTTGTTGCCTTCAGTTTGGAGTAAAGAAAATTAATTTTCTCTTTTATCCATATTTTCTTAGCTATTGCAACAGTTTTTTGAGCTGATGGCGTTTTTACCTTTGTGTTTAGTTGCACATAGTTGGGAATAATATTTTCCTTTAAGCATCTTTTATTGAACTTTATATCTTCTTTTATAGAGTCATGTTTCAATGTTAGGTATTTGAGTTTGCGAATTATCCTTTGGTGGTTAGCCATTTGTATTGATTTAAATTCACTTGTAAGGTCTACTGTTTCTATTACGATCAATGTTAAAATAAAACATGAGTACCCTTTTAATTTCATTTTTGTTGCACAACATGTTCCGACTATTAAGTCATTTTCAAGTGCTCATTCTACCTAACCTAATAACAAACTAATATTTTAATGACAAATCCCAGATGTTTTTTAGTTTTTCTTGATTTTAATTCTTCAGTGGTAAAATACTTTTTTATCTTTCTTTAAATCTAATATTTTTTCAAATATAGGATTTCTGGCTGGGAATTGAATTGCATGCAAAATATTGTCTTTGTCAGTTTGGCAACTTTCATATATGTATAATTCTTCTTTTATGTCCATCTTTTTACCTTTTGTTTCAAATTCAAGTATGGTCATGTTTTCTTTGCATGTTTTATAGGTGTGGTCCGTCTTTAGAATATGATCAGCATAGGTAGATTTTTGAGTAGTCTTGTTGTTTGATTTTATCGCTTGGATATGCTCGTTATACCTCTTCTGGAAACTTCTACCTGTTTGACCTATATAGTATTTAGGACACTCGCTGCAATTAATTTTATAAATAGAAGATTTTTCGTAATCATTAGTTTTATTAATTTATTAATTTTTAAATAATTAGTTTTATTAATTATTAAATTTTGTATTACATTTCACTTTATATTTTTATTATTTTTAGATTATGAGTGCAGTTTATTGGATGCAAAACATTCATTGGGCCCTTATTAATAGAATTTTGATTAATTTCCTTTCATTACGTTTAATATTTAAGACATTTAAAATAGATTTTTATTAGTAACTACGTGCGCTATATAGCTTAAGTATAGTATGTCATTGCAGTTATCATGAAATGAAAAAATATATGTTATTATGTTCTATTATTTTGATGTAGCTATCAAGCAAAGATTGTAAATATAAGTGTGTAAATTGTTTAATCAGTTTTTAGTATGTTTGTTCAAAGCTACAACAAAAGTTTTGAAAATATTTAGTTTTTATTATTTAAAGTTTAAAAATTAATTTTGACGCCATGTTTATAGTTCGTTAAATGTGACAAACTCATAATAATTAGTTGAAGTTATTGAACTAACTTAAAAAAATATTCATTTATTTTAAACTAAAAAGAGATGATAAAACTTAACTTATCCTCTGCTCTACTTGGTAGTTAAGACATACAGCGATCACTAACTTTCGTAGTTTCTGTTTCTAACATTTATGTCAGTGGTACTTGTTGGTACTTGTTACAGTTCCAGTAAAATACACTGTAAATTTGTTTTCTACTTGTGAGAACAAATGAGCGGTAAACAATAGAACTTGTCATCTTAATTTATTTTAGATTCCTTGGTCAAAAAGATCTAAATTTCCCAGATGTTTTTGAGTCACGAGTCTTGTGTTCCAATTATTGTTAAGAGACCGCCCTCTATTCGGGAAACTTTCTCCTAATGAAAAGGCGGAAATAAATAGGCAATTTGATTACAATAAATATAAAAAAAAAATAAAAAAAAACATGTGAGTATTTTTATAGAAAATACAAATTTCGCGTCTTTTATTTCGTTTTTACTTTACTAATTTTACTTACATGAAAAAACCTAATACCTTTAAGAACTTTGTATTTATTCATGAAATATCCAAATATATTTTAAACTATTTTGATACCATATTAATACCATTTGATACCATACTAATACGTAGCAAATATGGTGTTGGGCAAGAAAGTGAAAATACATTGTAATAGTTTTCAAAAATTAAATTAACAGTATTAATTGATAAACTAATTTACATTTGATTTAAAATGACATGTTAAAATAAGATTTAAGAAAAACTTAACACAAATGCTAAAATTCTCCAATATAAGTTGAGCTATAATTACAATGGCATAGGGAAATTGTATGATATCCATGTTCTGTTCGGTTATTGTTACAAACAACCCCCCGCCGCCATTGTTGATCTGCCTAGTTACCTAATTAGTGGCTGCCAATTAGCTAGAGTGCTGCCCTCTAGTGCACAATATCCCACTCTGTACCGTCCGAGGCGGCCATGGCCCTTATTGCATTTTTTATTTATTTATAGTTTACTATGCATTGTAATTACATTATGTTTCTATCTTTCGGCGAGGTTATTCAAATGGTTAGTAAACGATTAAACAGATTTGAATAGTGTTCATAATTAGGTATGATCTGAGCTATTATTTTGACTTTTGCAATATTGAACTGAACATCTCAGAAACTTACATAGTTTCAAGGAATTTTCAAAGCTGAAGATCTGCCAAACAACAGAACTGTAAAATTTTATAAAAAAAATCAATAATTGTTTCTTTCAAATGTTAATATTATGCTTTAATAAACATTATAACACTTACCTATAGTGACGTATTTATTTTATATACATGGCGATATCTAAGTGATGTGAGATACGGTCCTGGATACGGCCGTAAGTTATTGCTCAGTATGGTGCAAATGTGGATATTGGAGTACTGCCATTACATTAGGATTCCCAATAATACCAATAACGTCGTGTTATCCGGCAACCACATTAGTTTGACAACTCGTTATATTTAAAACATCGCATATTCGCGGTTTTGTTAGTGGTTTAGTTAATGTAAATTTTACCATGAAAACTAAATGAACTCAATTTAAAAGGTTGTCTTATACACCAATTAAAAATGTTTTCTTTGCTCTCTTATAAACATAAATAATAATAAAATAAAGAGATATAGTTATAAATAGTAAAACTATTAATATTTATATTAGTTAGAAGCAGGTTTTCTTTGGGATGAGTAGTGTCAAATTGTTGGTGCTGGCCCAGTTCAAGGTCACCTGAGGGATGACGTCATCGAGGTCAATGACCTCACCGATGACGTCATCGATGACGTCATCGATTGCGTCATCGATGACGTCATCACTAATGACGTCATTTCTATGACGTCACACCCATGACGTCACAGAAATGACGTGCTGATGACGTCATCACCCCTTACGTCATCAAAATGACGTCACCGACGCCACTGAGGTCAAGGTCACGCCGAAACTTAAAATTTTTTGGCACTTTTGCCGTTTCTCGCACTACGCTCCGAGTTTCAGTCAGAGTCCCCGTGACCTTGACCACTTAGAGCGAATTTTCGACGAGAAACGGCAAAAGTGCCAAGTTAAACTCGAGTTTCTGACATGACCCTGCCTAAATGGGCAATCGGTTATCCCTCAGGTGACCTTGAACCAGAACAACACCAACAATTTGATATTACTGTGACCTTGAAAACCTAACAACGGAGCGCCGACACCGATGCGCACCCCACGACAGCCACCGAGTGACTGACTATCAGGCTCTGTGTACTCTAGGTATATGGGGAAGTGGAGGGGGAAATCTCAAGGTCATCCAAATGGAGTTTTAAAAAAGTTGAAGAGTAGAAAGACTACTCTTGTGCTTCCTGGGCGACCTCATCAATTTCCAACGGATCTGTAAACCAATCCGATCTGTAGCGGCAGGAGTCCAGAAAACAGGTGCACCACCCATCAGGTTGTCCGTAGCACTTCCGACAATTGGTAAGATTGGAGAAATGAAATTTAATACACCGCTGCGGACAACAAGTGTAAAAGTAGTTGGATTTGTAGATTTTGAAAGTTTGTAGTACCGGTGGTGGCAGCTGTTGGTTCTTGCATCTACACCTGCAACATCCAAAGCATTCACATTGCCGGCAGGCCAGCCCGTCCACTTGCCATCTTGGTAGTAGGAAACACTTGCCCTCGCAGCAATAGGTTGTCCCTGTCTCTTCCTCCCAAAGCTTCTTTGCACAATGGACGACGCCTTGTATCTCTAAACACTTATGCTCGCAACATGAGACACGCTTAGTTTCCATACTTGATGTTGCTTTGGCGAGGGAGCAAGATGAAGTGATGCCGTGGCCAGCAGGAATGGAGCTTATATAAACTAAGGTGAGTGGAGGGGGAAAGGTCAAGGTCATCCAAATGGAGTTTTAAAAAAAGAAAAGAGTAGAAAGACTACTCTTGTGTATTTATAGCGATTTCATTGATAGTGAGTGCTTCTGTATGCCAAGTTGATCTGTACTGACAGGCTCCTAAATAATGTTTGCAAAAACCTGCAAAATGATTGTTGCACAATTTGCAGCCAGTTAGCTGATTTAATGTGAATTCAATGCAACGTTCAGGGCAACAAGTGTACTTATGCCCTCTCATCTGGTACACATGGAATGTCTTCAACTCCGGTTTCGGCTTCTTCCAAGACTTGCACTTACACATGCATTGACCAAAAGCTTCACATTTTCTACACGCCAGGCCATCCGCAACATCAATGTCATTCGGCCATGAAAAACATTTCCGTTCGCAACAGTAGTTGAGTTGACTCTCCATGTTGCTGTGGTGAAGGTGCGCGATGAAATGATGTTGCAGTCGTTGAGAGTGCACGTTAAATAAACTCAGTGGAGGGGGAAAGGTCAAGGCCATCCAAACGGAGTTTTAAAAAAGATAACTAGTCGTCCTCCTCCTCCTCCTCATCCGTTGTACTTAGGGAGCTGTCAGACGAAGAGCCCCGTGCAGGTGCTCCCCAGATGAAAAACAAATCAATTTTAAAACGAAGACCAGGATCTTGCATCATCAATTCCTTTAATTTGTCACATACTAAGTCGACCTTGTGTAAGGTGTCAACAACAAGCTTCCAATTCGTTGGTTCAATATAACTTGTAGTAGAGTCTGCCTCGCTGATAACCACATCCTCCGGCCGTATTGGAGTGTAAAGATGTGTAAAGTTCTTTGGCTGTAGCTGAGGTTCAGGCTGGCTGGAAGTGGAAGGTTGAGTGTGGACCCCTGTCGCATCGAAATCCATAGTCATTCTACATTCAATGTTGGGGTTTTCGTTTAATACATACACCAATTTCTCATGCAACATATCCACTTCTGCCGAGTCTTGCAGATGAACATTCCAGGAAAATGGCCATTCTTCATCCGTAGTGGAGTCAACTCGAGAAAGAGTGCTGTCCGCCATGATAGCTAAGCAAGGAATGATGTGAGCTACAGACTGTGGTAACAGTATTGAAAAGTAGAGGGGGTAAACCAAAAGTACGTGGAGGGGGTATTTTCAAGGTCATTTAATTTGGGTTTTAAAAAAAAAGGAAATAGTGGAGGGGGAATTCTCAAGGTCATCCAATTTAGGTTTTAAAAAAAAAAGAATGAAGCTTACTCCTCTTCAGCCTCGTTGTCCCTTGCATCTTCATCAGCCTCATCTTCATCGACGTCAGACTCGCCGTAAGGATAGATCGGGGACATGGGCGAATATTGTGGAGATTGTTGACCGTTGTTGTCGTCCCCTTGCATTCTAACTTGGGACCAATCATAATTTAAATTCATTTGTATTATGATCCCAGGGTTGTCCCGCAGTATTTCCTTCATACGTTCGCAAATTGACTCCAAATAGTGTACACTATCGACCGACAGTGTCCAACCTGTACTTGTACCGACATCAGTAGTGGAGTCAGCTTGGCTGATGGTGTTGTTGTCTGCCATGGTTGCTTGTCGGACAAGGAATGACGGTTGATGTGATGCTCATGCAGGAACATGGTGAAGTGGTGGGGGGTGTGGTGGAGTAGTGGGGGAATTTTCAAGGTCATCCAAACGGAGTTTTAAAAAAAGGAAAACTTACAAAGTAACATTGAAACTTTCCAATTGATGGTGGCGAGCGTTTTCTTCTGCAACCTTGCCGACACATGTGACTATGCCGTACAGTATGAAAAGTACAACCATAATAAGGCCGAACAATAAAAGATAGCCGTTGACTATCATGATATTTTCTGAGTGGATCTGTTTTCTTCTTATCGCCCTCTCCTGCATCCTCTTCTCCAACTCGTGGACGAAGTCACAACATGCGTGAGGACACCTTTCATCTGTTGGTAGGTTTGCCATTGTTGATGTTGTCGGTGTGGCTGTTGAAGATGGAATGAGGTTTCCAATCGCGATGTGCCATGTACACCAATAGTCAAGTGGTGGGGGTAACAAAGCAGTGGAGGGGGAAGTTTCAAGGTCATCCAAATTGTGTTTTAAAAAAACCTATCTTGTTACTGAGCTTATATGTCAGTAACAAGATAGGTGTTTCTGCTCTTTTACTTCTTTAATATAATGAAAAAATATACATATTCTACAATGGTTAGGACAAGAAATACAACTGCTAGTCAGCTGAAGTAGTCCAAGTTGTCTGGCTCGGTCTTCATGGACGCTGGTGAGGAAGCCGTCGAGGAGTGTCCAGGCTCTTCCTTTGACTGCCGGGTGTTCCGTATATTGCAAGCGTAAACTTGCACATTTATACGGTAGCCTCGTGCCACCATCAGCTGCAACTCCTTGTATAAGTCGTTTAGCTCCTGCTGAGTCTTGATGCTCACCTCCTCGTAACTTGCGCAACTAACGTTGAGGGACATCCTGATGTTGCTAGGTTGGCTGCTGGAGTAGAAATGAAGCCGAGGCACAGCGTTTGGAGGTACATGGAAAAGTGGTGGGGGTGATGGTGGTGGGGGTATGGAAGATGCAATTAAACACTTCTAAACTTTTTCCATTGATACAAAGGGATGGAACAAATAGCACAGGTGTCCTTGTAGTTTTCAAATCTAAACATTGGTGCTAGAAATCCAAACTGTTTTCTACCACCTTCCTGTACGAACCGTCGAAGGTCTCTGACGGCAGCATTGCCACAAGGCCTACAAAACTTTTCCCCGTCTTGGAACCTATACCAGGAGTATCCCGAATACCCTCTATTATCTTTCTTGTACTCCTCGATATCCTGCTTTACTGTTATAGGGATATTATCTCGTAAAGCCGTCTGGAATAAAGATGCGTCAGTTATAACTCGTTGTAAGCAAAGCTCGTACAAGGTGCTCATCGTTTGCTAGTTGGCAACAGACTGACCGTTCTTTGCACCCAAGCAGGTTTGAATCCTAGTGCGGTAGTGGGGGTAATTACGGTAGTGGGGGTAGTTGTGAAATGCAAAGGTCAAAGGTCAAGGTCACCCGCGAAGTTTAAAAAAAAAATGCAACATATCAATACGTGAAGTCTGTCACATATTGATATGTTGCATTTTTTGTTTTTTTTTTTTATTTTTTTTGTCTTTTATGATTCGTTTATTTATAAAACATTACAACAACAACATATGTACAACATTAAAACTTAAATCTAACACTGCTGCTTGTCAGCGATGTGGATGGTCAACTCTGTAGAATTGCTACCCGTGCAGCCGTGGGACACCAGGTATAGACACCCGGGTTGAATAGAGCGAAGATCCTCGTTTTGTAGAAGATGGACGAATCTCTTGGGCAGGTACACCTGGAACTTTGGTTCATCCCCCGGAGTAAACGGTGCCTCGCTGAGACTGCAGCAGATGGCCTCCCCAACTGTAGTCTCCATCTTCTTCATAGCATGGATTATGTAGTGCTTCTCGTCTTTTAGTTCCGAGCACTTCTTTACAGGTAATATTGTTGACTTGGAGTGAGCATTGAACTGCTCGACCAAAGTCTGAAGGAACTGGTGAGATGCCATGGTCAGGTTACAGATCGTCTTCTTGCTCGGAGATGTTGTCGTCTCGGAATCTCGAGTAATACTCATGCCAGGTCCCTGTCTGCTCCCCACTTATATACTCTCCGTTACCCCCACCACTCCCCAATTCCCCACTTTGAAGGTAAGAGGCGAGTTTATAGGCATTTTTTAAAGCGCAATGTCTATCTTTATCATGTTCTGGGCTTTTTGTACAAATACATATGGTTTCCAGCATGTATTGATAATTCTTATCCAATTCCACATCATTAACCGGAACATGAGTAAATCCTTCGATCCATCTTTTCTTTTCCAGCCCCTTTGTGTAAATATTGGTAAACTTGTCTGAAAAGTGATGCATAATGTGATACAAGTCCGTGTAACTTGTAAAACCATCATACCAATCGATATGATGGAAGTGTTTTGAAATCCATCTGTTGGTAGTAGCGGCTTTACTAGTTAAAGACGAATAAGAACATGGTGGTTTAAATAAAAACGAATAAGGAACACTTGTATTCATGTCCAAAAACACAAGTTCTTTTATAATGAATCTATCATCATTACCACGAAACGCTTGAAACTCAATAATACCAGGCTTGGACTTTACTTGTTGTTCTTCTCCCTTGTCCATTTTGAAGGTCACACGTCTGCTCATTACGAAGTCAGGAGGTCAACTGATTTCCACACCACGGTAGGTACTACTTTTATACCAGGCCGTACAGTTGTTGGCGCGTTGGTGTATATTTAATGTGGGCACCGTCCCCAATAGGCCTAACCCCACAAAATGTTGGTTATTGTTTTAAAAACTAACCATTGTCATTTAAGTTTCCATCTTTATATTTTCCTTATTTTCATTTTTATCACTAACACTTGATTCTTCTCCTCCATCTTCCTCTTCTTCCTGTTTTACTGATTTCTTATGTAGTTGAGCGTACTTTTCCAATTGTCTCCACATTTGTACTTCATGAGGAACTCTATTAAATATAGAAGTATCCACAGGTCCGTATAATATAGGTGCGTCCGGTTGTTTGTCCAATGTGTCTTCCAGATAATCTTTAATAATCGAACTTGAAAACACCAGTTGTCTCAAGTATCTTGTTATAGGTTCAGTAGCACAAGTTAAAATGAAAAACTCCTCTCGATTAAGTTGAATTTTGTTATCATGTCTTGTTGTGTCTCTAAACCGTAGCTGATGATCACCACGTTGTTTAATGATATCAATTTCCACATTTGAATCCAAAAGTCCTACTCTTGTCTTTCTTCCAAACATGTTACTACTTAAATAGCATTCTAGTAGATGCAAATGTTTCATAAACGATTCCCAAGCACTGTCCGTAAACAAAATCATTTTGGGTCCATGAGTTAAAATTACAGTAGGGGAATAATCTGTAGATTTCATAACACCGATTAAAACACTTTTATCCAAACTGGAAGAGATTGGGTAAAATATTCGCAAAAATACCTCACTCAATATGTTTGGAGAAATATTATCTTCAATATCCCTTTTTCTCTTTTGTATAGTCTTTCTTCTTTTACCTTTTTCTTCAACATTATTACTGGCGTGAAGTTGTCCGCAAACGTTTTGTTCACCTCCTTCCTGGTGACCTTGAGGATCTAAAAACTCAGATATCTCCTTCTCAATATCTACCACATTTTCAGGTGTACCACTAGGAGAAGCCATATTGAATACGATGCTACCCATACAACAGTAGGCAACAAACTGATGAGGAGCGGTCTGTACGCTCTGCTTTTATACTCGCGGAATGAAACAAAACCGGTTCTTACAATACATTTTTAACAATTCCAGTTAAAGGTGTGTATGTTACGATTTTATCATGTAGAATTAAACAGTATGCAGTTGTATTAGCCGGTATAGCATCGTTGAATTCCATTTCTATTTTTATATCCACACTTGAAGACTTTACTGATTCATTTTGTTTAGAACAATCGATTACAACTATTGGGTAGGCATCGAAATATTTGTCAGGTGGTAATAAAGGTGTATTTGTTTTACCGTAATATGAACTTTGGAATCTCGCGTACATATCGTACAATATACTGTATTTCTTCTTAGTGAATGACACATTTAAATTGTCGTATGGAAAGAATTGTGAATTTAAATAAACTTTAATATTTTTCAAGTCACAATGATCAAATTGTCCTGCATGTTTAGTAATGTCGTCTCTTCTACCTGTTTGTAAACCAAATATAATATACCTGGCTCGTTCTACATAATTCGATGTTTTAACAGTCCAAGTGTGTCGATCCGTAGTAGGTAAACTGGGATGCTCATGAAATTCCCAACTTCTAAATGGAATAACAATATCACGATCGGCTTTTAATTTTCTTAAAAGTAGCATTCTATGCTCGTCAGCCAATTTAACATGTGGAACTCTCCATACAATTTTGTCTAATTTTAATTTCCATTCTAAAGTCGCATCTGTAGTAGCATCTGCAGCTTTAATAATGTCTTTATCGTTAGAAGATCTCAACAAAACTAATTCTTGTTTAACGTTTAATATTATTTTCCTATAATCTTCAGCAAAACCAAGCAGCAAACGTAATGGAATATGAAAATCAAAATATCCATTTGGATTTGGAGTGATCGTGTCAATTGTAGGTAATACCCATCCGGCAGGTTTAAGTAAATTGGTTTCATTGGGTGTTATAGATGTTAATCCTTTTAAAGTTGTCGTAATACCTACTTTTTTAGTGGAATCAACTGTTACACCTGATATTTCATATCTAATTTCATCAAATAGGAAAGCCATAGGATTATTTATAAATGGAACTGTTGTACCAACAGTAGTACCGTCCTTTTTAGTAACTTGTCCTTCAATATATAAGTAACTTTCACATGGTAGTGTGTAAATGTCTTGATTTTGTATGGGAATACGAATTTCATCGTTATTGTTTAATTTCGATGAAGTGTAAGGGTTGTGGGTGTGATATTCTTTTTCCCATAGGGTTTCGTCGAATGTTGGACCCTGCGCTATATCCAGTATATCCATACTCGGTTAATTTTAATCCAATTCTCTCTAAGAAACGAATGTTCTCGCGTGTTAACTCCTCCACAGCTGAAGAGCTACTAATGCGGTTTCCCGTAGGTTGTTCGCTTTTAAATGTTAAACCCATGGTTTTGTATTAAAGTGTCGATTTTAAATGTAATCTAATCGTAATAGGCTCTTCTCTGAAGTCTACCAAGTTACCGTCTTGATCCAATACGCTCAACACGATGTCTGAAATGAAAGTGGTGTTCAACGGTAGATATACCAGGTTTTGTGGCTTTTCAACAATTTTAAATCCAGGTGGTACACTTGGGTAAAAAGTATGTATGATGTGGGTGTTAGCCCCATCCCTGTAAGCACCTTGTATAATGTTACAAGTTATGTCTATACTATTGACTTTTAATATTGTTACTGTTTTCTTACCGGAATGTGTTACATCTGGTTCTAAAACAGGCTCATCGTTGGAAAATCCTAATAAATCACCAATTGAGTTTGGTTGAGTGAAATCTATATAATATTTGGAAGTAATTTCAGCTTTCATCGTATTGTTATTACCTTTTAATGTTATATTGTCTTTTCCCATTTTAGTTTGCAAAAATTCATTTATATGATCAATTTCATAAGAACCTGTGGGTAACCTGCACTCTTGTAAGTCTGTAAATTTTCCACTGGCATCCTTTCCCTTATAATAATGCAATACGTTATTTTTACCTTCCGTAACATTGGGGATAGAGTTGTAAGTTGTAAAATCCAATAGTGCCGCCTCCCAAAACCTTCCTTTTTGCAAGCGTAACGCTGGAAAAAGGATACTTCGTAAAGTGGACGATTTTCCTGTTAATGATACCGTATAGGAAGACATCTCAATAGTGACTGATACTTTTAGCTAGAAATTCCAAACATAAATGGCCGCATATTGAAGTATTATCAGGTTGTTCTCTTTTATAGTTATAATATATGTTTTTAGCAGATTTAAAGTAATTTTGAAGTTCTTTTGGTGGTGGCAAATTACCGAAACTATCAAAATAATATACATTGTTATTTAGTTTCTTATAACAAACCCAATGGGTGCCAGGCCCTTCAGTATTATCCAAATTTACAATTCCAGTCTCATTTTGCCACATTTTCTTTGGTAAACTGTCTTTCATAAACACACCGCGGAAAAATGGTATTTTTAAACAGGAAATATATTTAAATAATTCAATATTGGTTAATGCTTTATGTGGTATGACCAATTGATTTTTTTCATTTAATATGCACGATAAGGTCTTAGGTAAAGACCTGCCCCGTTTTTTACCATTGACCACACGGTGGGCTTCTTCCTGCCTTTTCTTGTAGATCGTCGTCTTCTTTTTATATTTCCTCCATGTTTTCTTGTGGTTGACCTCCTTTTTACTCTCCTTCTCCTCCTTCTTCCACCTCCTACTGCTGTTTTAGCCTTCATACCTGCTGTTACTGCTAAAGCTGCTGCTTTTTCTGCTATGCTAGCGTCACTTGATTTTACTCGTTGCCAAGCTATGTCCGCAAGCTTTTTGTCAGCTATTGATCTATTTTTTGAATCGGCAAACGTGGAATATGCGATATCGTGTTCTTTACAAGCCTGATCTAACTTGTTTATGCCAGGATCGCCTCTTTCCAGTCGTTTTTTCAATTTAGTTCCTGGTCCGCAATACTGATAACCTCCCGGTATATGAAATTCGTATGGTAATGCGTCTATTGCTCTATTTACTATGGATCCTACTGGAATTCGTTTTAAAGCTTTACTTAACAGAGAAACCGCTGTGGACGTGATCCCACCTCCTCTCCTTACAGTGTCTCTATATGGACTGATGTACTGGAACGTCATTATTGTCCTTTTATAATCGCAATGTACAACTTATGTGTTACCTCTATGACAAGTTGGACATAAATGAAGTCGTTTATTGTGTTCTTTTATTAAATATCAAAATCACCCCAATCCGATGATCTAAACTTTTTTGTACGAGGGTTGATAAAATAGTTTTGAACAATTTCCCGTTTAATCCAAGTACCTCTCTCAGATTCCAACAAAGGAGTACGACCTGAACCAATACCAATATGATTGTATACATCAAATAATGCATTTCCTAAAACTTTTACAAGAAAATTAACAGTGACAGCATTATCCACATGTTCAGGGTCTTTAAGGTCTGTTATACGTTTATTATTACAAGTATACACTTTGCTATCCATTTGTGATAATGTGATAGTCTGTCCTACAGTTGCAGCATCATTTGCTTCTCTTCCTTGCGCCATGTTTTTTAATTTTTTATTACTACATATAAAAAACGCATAGTAATTATTTGGATCTAGATGTACTGTTTGTCCTAAGGCAGCCGCGTCTCTATCAGCATGACCCCATGACACATTTGATAACCTTCCATGCCTGCAATCCCAATAAGCGTTTTTGTATGTCAATAAACGAAATTTTTCATTACCTTGAATAAAGTCATCCCCTTGCTTTAATAATACTTCATCTCGTTTTGCAAATCCAGTTGTTTCTTGTTTTAAAGTCTCTTTCATTTGACCCACTGTTGCACCATCAGATGGTGCTGAACCATCTTTTACATTCGCCAAACAATTGCCAAGACAATCGATAACTCCCACATCACGTATGACACAATGATCTTTTATATATTTGAGATTTACAGCATCATTTTCATTTTTTGGATAACCTATATCGTTAATAACAAATTTATAAAAAGAAAATCCATCTTTTGTCTTTTCAGGTATCAAAGAATGTAAATAGCGTCTATTTACGCTGTCTTTTGCATCTTTAGGGTCATCTACGTTGGATATACGTTTATTGTTGGCACTATACGTTTTCCCATTGAATTTTAACGTATTTTTTAATTCAGATGACAAATAACCTTTGTTTATCGCATCACCGTTTTGATTTGGTTTACCAACGTTGATAATTCTATGATCTTCTGCGTCATATGTGTTATTTTGTAGTTTTAATGTTGGCGATATCTTTTCCTTTAATATTTTTAGATTTATTGCATCGTTTTCATCCGTAGGATCTTTTATGTTTTTTAACCTTTTATTACTCATATCATAATCTCCATCAGGTGTTTGTGGTAAACCAGCACTTCTTTTTAAACTATTGGCATAATATAACCCATCCGAGGAGTAACGTCCGAACTTGTCGACACTCATAGTGCAACTGAATAGTATTCTAGGGAGTAACGCATTTTTATGAGATTACCCCACGGTTTCGGAGTTCATCCACTAAAGCCACCCATTCGTTTTCCAATCCAGTATGACCCGCTTCTTTAGCTTCATGTATTAGTTTCATTCTATCAACCAATTTATTGATATTATTGTAATAAATCACATTTGTGTTATACAGTTTCTTCATTAAACCTGTACCTGTAACAGACTTGTTTCTTTTTCTTGGTTCTGTAGCACTTATATCCAAAGTGGATGACACAAACCTTCGTTTTACAGGTTTTCTTGGTATTATTGGCATTGGTTGTCTTCTCGTTGTTGGTATTAACTTGGATACAAATTCTCTATATTTTAAAGACTTTGATCTAAAAACAGGTTGGTCAGCTGAATACTTCCTCCTGTATGCATTAGTTTGTTCCAAAATCTTTTTATATGCTTCCATGTCTTTTTCTTTAACTAACAATTCTAAAGGCTTATTTTCAAATAATAATTCAAATAATCCTCTTGTGCCCTTATATCTTTGATCACCAACAATAATATTATCATGTTCATCAATGTTTACCGGGCTATTACCAACCATTAAACCCTCTTCTGTTAATCTTACTCCATAACTATGGTAGTTTTTATTAGGGTTTGTTCCAGCTAACATTTTTATCATGTATTTCCTTCCTAAAGGTCCTTTGTTATGAATGTTTTCACCCAACAAGCTTATGTTTGACGGACCTTCCCTTGCTTCTTCTTTTTCCTCTTCACTAGCAGTTGATACAACTTCATGTCCTCTTTTGGCTTTTACTTCATATAATTCTCTTATTCCACTATAGTCTGGTGATTCTAGCTCTCTTTCGGGTTCTCCACCGGTAAAACCACTATATGTAGAGGATTCCGGGTCTTCATCGCTAAAATCTTCTGATTTTACATTTTCTCTTTCAAACTTTGTAATAGGTGCAATCGCATCTCCTTCCAATACAGGTTTAGCAAATTTTTTGTTTAATTGTTTCAAGGGTTCAGTAATAGGTTTAAAAGTAGATTCAAGGAATTTCTCCCTCTCGCTAATACCTAGTTTCAATGCTCTGTTTTTAGCCCGAATAGAATCACTAAGTGATTTTATTTCTTTTACTAATTTTTCTTGGTTAACCATGTTTGTAGCAAGACGTGTTGTACAACAATGAATGTGTTATACCACGTTTAATGTATTAATATAAATTTATCAAATCCTATCCTGTATCGACCATTGTTTAGCGGTTGTTCCTTCATAATTGTTAGGAACCCATACTTTTCAGCCCAAGCCTTTCCACACAACTCTTTAAATCGTTCAAATGTCATATCCGCATTTACATGATCAAAATATATATGTTTTAGGTTGGTTTCGTCCTGTTTAAATACAATTAACATGTTTGCATTGTCTCTAATGAGTTGTTTAGGTATTTTGCTGTAAGTTTGGCCAATATAAATGCTATCTATGTTGTTATGTCGACCCATAGCGAAGTAATTCCTTATTGTGTTTTGGTTTTCACAAGATACATCGTCGAATATAAACACGGAGAATGGTTTAGCTTCTTGTGGCTGCATGACACTCTCGCTTGCATTAAACTTTAAATATTTAACTTCAGGCACATTAGTCAGTATTTTTTCCAATAATTGATACTTTGGTTGTTGTAGTGATTTTGAAAATACATATAGATTGTTAAATCGTAATCCTTTAGGGTTTGTAATCAAATTGAATACTACATTAGTTTTTCCACAGTTGGAAGGTCCGGTAACCAGACAACGAACGGTGTTTGGTAACAAATTGCCATGCTTCCCACTATTGAATTCTGAATTATCCACTGTGAGTTCATCTATATTATTAATAGTAAAACTCTCTTTTTGTGGTACTATCTCCATCCTTTGTAATGGTTCAACCTAAAATGATTCTCTATCGTTATATCAAATCCTTTTTAGGTATCCAAGAATCTTCCGTCTTATTAAATCCTAACCATCGTACTTTGACCTTATCTTTTTTCCGTTGCAACACCTTTTCAACTAAATATACATCGCCTACTGTTGATTTTAACATTTCATGTCCATAAAACCCTCCTTCAAGCAATTGTCCTTTATTATCTTTTAAAATATATGTCTCAGGTACTGTAGGTTGTACTTTGAATACAGTAAAAACCTCATTGGTCCAATTTGGCAGGTATCTTTTACTGAATACACCTTTATATTTACTTATTCGCACTTTATCACCCACATTAAATTTTTTAGGCTTTAGTTTTTCAACTTTTGGTTTAGTATTCGTTTTTATACGTTTTAATACAAGGTTTTCATTTTTACTAGTTACTTGGTTTGGTTTCATCCCGATAGTCCTATGAAATTTGTTATTGTAATCGTTTATAAGTTTTGGTAACATATCAATCCATATGTGCGATCCTCTGTTGGAAAACATTTTATACATTGCACTTTTTAAAGTTCTGTTGAATCTTTCGATTATTGAGGCTTTTACTTCTGAATTGGTTGAATAATGGTTTATATTGTGTTTTTTCATTAAATTTGCAAATTCCTTATTAAAATATTCTTTTCCATCATCTGTTTGTAAATGTTTAATAGTATGTTTGTCTCTTTGTATAGCTGTTTCCATTGCTTTTGTAACACTTTTGCCACTTTTATCTTTTAGTGGTAAAGCATCTGCCATTTTTGAAAAACAGTTAATAACAGTCAATATGTATTTATATCCTTTATTTTGTTTGCTATAAGGAATCATTTCGATTAAATCCGCTTGATATAAATCATTAATTCCTTTTATCACCGTATTTCTTCGTGGAAACTTTCTTCTTGCAGGTTTATGAAGTTCGTTGACAATTTGTTGCTTCAAGTCCTTCATATTGCAGGTTTCAATGTTTGTTGTATCACATGTATAATCACAATGAATGTTGTTTTAAATATTCACATCATTTATATGGGTCAAGGTCATCCAAACTTGTGTAAAAAAATGGGGAACACGGCGTTGGACTTGCCGTGTTCCCCATTTTTTTACGGAAGGAAAAAGGAATAAGGTCGTAGTTGTAGAAGGACGAAGAATAGGTTACTAGTTGATAGGGTTTAGAGAGTAGTGGCCAAAAGGAAGAGTGTGGATTTTGTCGGGCATAATGTATCTTTTATCATCCCGAGCTGACAACGCTTTTTTAATTTCAGTGACACTGTAGACTTGATGCTTGAAGCTTCGGATATTGTTGAATGTTGCTGATATCGTAGTATCTTCAAACAAACAAGTCTTGTAGTGGTCAAATGTCACGTGTTTTTTCAAATAAGATGTCTTCACTCCTTTTGCTTTCTTCACTGTCGGTGTGTTGTTCTCGTGGTACATCTTAAATGAATACAATTTCGCCATCAGCGCCACTATTTCTTCTAAAGGCATTCCATTTGCTTCATCTTTGAATTTTCCAATTACTTTTTTATATTTTTCATTAAAATTTGGATGGTTTTTCGGATAGTCAGAAAAATCGAAATCTTCTTTGTATGGAAAAGTCCTTAGGTCTTCATACATGTCCAAAGTCTTTATCCAGTAGATAAACGCGTCCGTATCCATGTATGCGACTCCAATGTTTTCCCTTCCGTAATGTTTAACCATTTTGTTATAATGGAAATCATACATCAGGGTTTTACTTATATCCAAAATCGACATACCTATGTATAACGGACGGTCCATGACTATTGTTGTTTTCTTCATACTGACAGCGACTAGATTTTCGTTTATAATCATGGATGTTCCGAAATTTGGTTTTTGCACTAATTTTTCCAATTTCCTAGGATCACTCACTAATTTTACATTTTTGTGTTTTCTTTTGTTCTCCAAGGTCTTCCCAAAGATGGCATTGTTCATTAATTTATAGAAGTCCTTTTCAAATGCTGTTGTCGCTGCAGCTCTTCTTGCAGTGTTGGAATCAATATATGGTTTCAACCAACAAGACTGGGTGAATTCAATTGCTCTATGAATTCTCACTATACGTAGACCCAATTCAAGAGCCTGTTGAACTACCCAGTAGTGAGCCACATAGCGATCCTTATTCTCCAAGGTCATCATCAATTTTGGCCATCTTCCTGTCGGTGAAACTTCAGTCTTGGCTAGGAGAGGCAAGTCGTAGTGATGGTCATGAAGGTGCTCCGGGTATTCAAAATCACAGTCCAAAATATAGCCTTTTGGACCATCCTTTGGAATCTGTGAGATGTCTCCGATGGTGGCCGGGTCGATCCACTTGAAGTCAGCGTAGGGAAGCGGATTTGACATTGCCCAACCATAAAGGTTGTTTGCATCAAAATAGCCAAGGTAGACCGATGGTTGTTGCTCGTCGAAGCCGGGGATGTACTTGTTGTTGGCTTTGACATGACGTGTTACAGCTTGTGTCAAACCGCCCCGTACACCAGATTCCATCATGAGCACCATATCAATATCCGTTAGAAGTTCCAGTCGACAGTTGGTTGACTTTAGCATAGCTTGCCATGCTAATCCTGGAGATGTGTACGAGTGTAGAGGGTCCAGTCCATAGGCGGAGAAGCAGGTGTTTCTGAATTCTTCCATCACATCGCACAGCAGAGTTACGTCCAATTTTATATAAAAGTCAGAATATTCCCCTAAGGTTTGAATGTTTAGTTGGTTCCAAACATTACATGCATGATTGTAGTCTTCAACGGAGATTTCACTTTCGTTTAATTTGCTGTTGAAGGCTTCAATCGGCGGTAGACTGGTTTCTTCAAATTTTTCTGTAGAAGTTATGTAATCGTAGGGGAACACTCCTTTCCGTAATACTAGGTCTAATTTATCTTCAGGTACAATTTTTCTGGTTTCTTTTAGGTCTTCTCTTCTTAGGTTCTCTGACAATTTGGCTAAACTAGATGCCATAAATCTGTAAGAGTCTACGAAGCGAAGTTTAATTTTACCTACTGTTTTTGAAAAGCTGATGTACTTTTCCAATGTTGTAGCAAGAACATCAATTTTACCGTCATCTCTTCTAACTCCGGGATAATAAAGTGGGAGTCGTAGCCGCTAAGATTGTGTAAAACGACAGGAATAAAGTTTGGCAGTTTGTAATTTATATTGCATGAATTACAAGCAGCTCCTCTGTATATCCCTGTCAGGTGATCGTGATCTCTTACTTTTGGATTTTCTTCACTGAACATCTTCTTGCATAAATAGCATCTTGTCGCTAAGTTGTATTCTTCTTGTTGATTTTGGTTTAAAGGTTCCATAGGTACAATATTACCGAACAAGCGTTGAACCTTTCCAGCAATATCGTACAGTTGGTCTACAAAATACTTAGCGGCTTCTTCACCACGGTAGAGTATTGGAGTGGATGTTAAACCATAGTCTTGCAATTGGTTTTTAGACAAGGTTGATTTAACTAGTAAACAAAAACTGTTGGGCTGATGCAACTGATATTTTGTTCTTCTAGTCACTTCACCGTCCGGCAGCTCCTGTGGTACTAACGTTGATTCAAAATCTGCATAGACCACTATTGGAATTCGGTATTGGTGAACTGTCTTGTTAAATTGGATACACGCTCGAGATGGTGGTGGCAGACTAATCTTCACTTCATAGTTCTCGTTGCAAAGTCTTTTATGTTCCAATAACCAGTCCAATCCTCCACGTCTTGAATCTTTCCAAGAAAAGCAGAAACATCTCTTGCAAACTGTAATCCTATTTACTCTTTTGGTCAATTGTTTTACAACTAAGGCTTCAAAGTCCTTTATCCATACATAATGGGAAATTTCACCCTTAGTTATCAATAGCAAGTCCGTGTGGTTTCTTTGCTCAACCTTTACTACCCGCAAAGGATAAACGTTGTTTGAATCATCCAGACCAAAAACATTCACTGAAACGCCAGGATTTTTCTTTTCAAATTTGTCAATATCTTTTAAAGTAACTGGGTAAGTAAGACCTTGAAAGTTGTAGCGGTGTTCATTTTCGTAATATTCTCTACCAACTCTTTCAGGATGATCTTTAACATACTTGGTTAACATTGCATACTTGAAACATTCATTACCCTCATTTTGAACATTTCTACACGAGTTAGTGTTTTGGATTTTCTTTGGTAGAGGGATAAAACTACTACCTCTTAAACCATATCCATGTTTATGAACCCTAACATCCATACCTTCGATTGATGACAAAGTCCATCCAGATCCTCTTCCTTCATGTTCTTGGAGTTTGGTTATAAGTTCCTCCAAGCATTCTTCAATAATATCATCAATGTCGGAGGTGAAGGTAAGGGTTCGGTTTTTGGTAATGAATGCTCTCAATGCTGTTTCACCATCAGTATTGTTAAACATAGCCTCTAACACCATTCCAAATTTAATAAAATTTAGCCTTTGTAATTCTTCCCTCAACGTTTGACCAACAAGTTCCTTAGCCTGGGTTATGAATGTTTCCAATTCCAATTGAACGTTATTAATTTTGAAATGTGTTACAACTCGTCCTGGCAAGGCTGTGGTGCGCAGTTGTCTTACATCTTCCAGTTCTTCTTCTTCCATATCCTCTTCTTCGGTGTCCTCTTCTTCGGTGTCCTCTTTTTCAATAGGTCTTGTAGCAGTAGATGGTCCAGCACCAGCAAATTGGATCACACTAGGTCTTCTTCTTTGCATTTGCTGTAGATAGCTGTCGTAGTAGTCCATCTGCTTCTGATGCTCTCCCAAAAACCGGTCAATTGAGTCTAAGTCTATTTCATCCATGGTAATATCTTCTTTTCTATCTTCGTCTTCATGTAATTCTCTGTGTATGATGAAAAGATCTTCGTCTTGAAAGATTTCCCCACAAATGTCGCAAAGAGCCATTTCAAACAGTTTGGCTTTGAATGCACACTCTGTGAATGTCCACGCAATAATGAGCAGCGCACTCCACCGGGACCCTTTATATCCGAGGCAGATAGGTGGGGAAAGTGACGTCATATGGAAACAGGTTATCACTCATGTGCTAAATTTAGCCTTTACACAACCGTTTGTAATACATTTATCAGTAGGCTTGATAAATTGATGATATTTGGTCTAGATTCAATAATTTGTACAAGTTTTTTCAAAGATGTCTGTTTGAGCAAGTTTATATAGGTCAAGGTCATTTGGAATTATTATTTTGAGCGGGGGATAGAGCACTAAGCAGCATCATTTACTACAAAGTGCTCTATCCCCCGCTCACATTCTTTTTTAACTTTTTTGTTTAAACTTTTTACAAGGGTGAAACATCACCATCAGAGTCGGAATCATCCTCATCACGGAATAGGCAGCGATGACAATACATAATTCTTCTGGCAACTAACATCCTATCCATTGGACGATGGGGAGTGTCTTGTTCTTGTTCTTCTTCTTCGATTTCAATTGGAATTCCATTTCCGACTCAGATGACGACTCTAATGTTTCGTAGGCGTGCAAGTCCACCTCATTGTCCGTTGAACCAGCTTCGTCAGAGTCCGTTTCAATATCCATTATTTCTTCCTCCTCCTCTTCTTGATCAACCGCAGGTAGTTGGTCCTCTACTTCTATAATTTCTAGAGGTATTACCTCCAGAATAGAGACAATCCTGTTGCGATGGAACACGTGTTGTCAAGTGGAGCCATGGTATGGAAGTGTTGTATCCATCCAATTTGCTTACCCTTTTTATACCCCCACCAACTATACAAATTATGTGGGTCAAGGTCACGTAAAGATACCTTTGAGCGGGGGATAGACCACTAAGCAGCATGCTAGTCCATTGCCGCAAAGTGATCTATCCCCCGCTCTATTCCGCAGACCACACTCAAGTCCAAGTCCACATCCAAGTCCACATCCATATGTTACACTTTATTATTACTGCCACCAAGTAATTGTCACTCGCACATTTACTTGGTTTTGATAAAGGTACTGCACAAACTCCATATTGGTTGTTTGTTCGTTATACAAATGCATCATGAAATATGCAATCTTATCGATTGCTGCATTGTCCAACGGTTCGCAATTCACAAGTTCCAATGTGCCCTGGCTGGTCTTATCCTCTATAAGTTCCACCACTTCGTTGATGTC